>CM062288.1:41223460-41794285 GCA_031216915.1 Pictodentalium vernedei
GCCAATGAGGGAATGTGTAGGACATATCTATTAGCTTTATGAGGTCTTAAAACGTTCGGTTTGGTCAATGTGGGGTTGAGTAGGACGTACCCAATGTCACTGATTAATGAGCAAACTTGTGCTCTCCCACCCATCGATTCTAACGACCTAATTCCTCCACTCACATTGAATGTATTCACATCTGATTCTGATGGCAATGAGCTCTCCTCCCTCCCTCCACCATCTTCACCATTAGTGATGAAATTGTATTTACTTACCATGTACATTTTGTAACTGGATTTTTTTTTACCATACGTAGAAAAGGGTTGCATCTAAAAGGAATCATCTAAATATCGAGAAATGATAGCCCGTCCACACATGGGGATCCGGACAAAAGCTCCCTAGGACAAAAGATCCCCATAAAAAGCTCCCTGGGACAAAAGATCCTCAATTTTCTTTTTAGGGTAGGGCAAAAGATCCCCTGCAAAAAAAGATCCCCAGGACCAAAGATCCCCAGGTCGAAAACATTTTCGAGGGTAGGACAAAAGATCCCCTCACAATAAGATCCCTGGCAAAAAAAGATTCCTGCAATAAAACCAACATTGCTGATTTTTTTCTTTGTATGGTTTCCTTAAAATATTAGATACAATTTTCAAAAATCTCAGTAAAACGATATAATTATGGATAGCATTGGAACTGGCTCACTGAGCCAGTTCCAATGATATCCATATTTGTATCATGGTTTTCTTTCTCTTGAGACCTATATTTATAGCACTTTATAGATGGGAGATAAGCTAAGTTTTTTGAAGAAATTAACCTTCCTCAGAGACAAACCAACACATAAATTTATTTCTATCTTTGGGAATCTTTTGTCCCAGGGAGCTTTTTTGGGATCTTCTGTCCGGGGATCTTTTGTCCTATCCCTGGGGATCTTTTGTCCTAGGCAGCTTTTTCTGGGGATCTTTTGTCCGGAGATCTTTTGTCCTGAGGATCTTTTTCCTACACCCCATACATGACTGCAGTAAAAGGAAATGGGAGATAAACACGATGAACACGATACACTGCTGCACTAGATTTTGAAAACAAAATTGTAGAAGTTGTGATCATTTCCCAGCTGGCGCTTTCGATTATTTTGGCAAAATGTTCGTGCTGACATACGGGCACACGGACGAATAAAGATCATCATTAGATACCCCGAATCCTCCCTGGAGCTCGTTGTCATAAAAATGGGAAGAGTAATTCATGATTTTGCCGGTTTGGAAATAAAAGACGCAGGTTTCTCCATGAAAATCCTTGTTGGAATAGCAGTGTTTGTGCAAAAAGTTAAGCCTATGCCTGGAGTGGGGAAGTCTGTCTGTTAAGTGGGTATCACAGGTATATGTTTATATCAGTCGCGGTTGGCGCCCCCTGGAATCTCTTCGGTGCCATAATTATGGTCATTCCTCGAGCTGGGGTGGGGTGAACGTACGTTGTGTGGAAACGTTGACATACTTGACTTCCAACAGTCCCTAATGTTAAAACACTAAAATCGGCTAAACTCGAATATATACTTGTATTGCGGCCATAAAACTGACAGTGACATTAAACACCAATATAAGCATGATGCGGAGTTTTGTAGGCACTTTTGAACGGTAAGACTTAAGCAGAATGCTTGTTTGGCCAGTGTGATTTATTAAAATTACTAGTATTGGATGAAGGGTAGAACTAATATTAATGCACAGACTTTCATATGAGCATAAGGAAAATGTCTGAGAGAAGTGACGTATATATCTTGTGAGATGGGGTTATTGGAGATAGGGATTGTGTTTTATACCAACAATATTCTATTATATAGAGAGTAATCCCTTGACTGGACTGGTTACGTGAAATAATTCATGAGAGGTGAGGGATGTTGTACAAATTCGCGCACTCGTGTTTTACAATATAGTCCCTCGCCTCGAATGAATTATTTCACGTAACCAGTCCATTCAAGAGATTACTCCGTTTATTACTTTTCATTATTAACGATAATTATATTATTTAATCCTTTACCTAACGTAGCGGCGTAAAACGGCCAGCGCTATCTCAAAAATCGCCAATTAATTTTCATTATTTTTCATTTTTTGTCTCTAAAACATAGGCTATGACCCCTCATTGGAACGAGCTCGTTGAGCTCGTTCCAATGAGGGGTCATAACTATGTTTTAGAGACAAAAATGAAAATAATAATTATTCAAGAATTTTTTTTGCAAGTGTCGTCTGCTTTTCATGTTAGGTAAAGGGTTATACAATCAAAAAAGTCCCCATTACACCTAAGGAAATGGGAGATAAACACGACGAAAACGATACACTGCTGCACTAGATTTTACGTTGGGTGAAGGGTGAAGGGTTATTACCTCAATATAATAGCCTTCACTCTGAGATAGGTACGAGTCGATCCTCGCTAACGACATCTAAACTGGGCCTTTACTGGGGTTCGTAATCCATTAAAAAATTAGCCCTTAGCTCTCCTACGTCCACATAATCTGAAAATAGCGGAATTCTGTGGATTTCCAAGAAATTCCACTCGCCTGAGACCCTATTATGGTGTCTCCTAAACGGCCGAACCCCAAGTCTCAATGAACAAGCTTGTTCTCCACACTTTATATCTTATCCTGGAATATCAGATAAGAATATTTCAAGGTGCCTAAAAATGGCACCCGACATTTCTAAAGATAAAATCACCGTGCGCCAATGCATATGCAATCAAGAGTACCTCGGGAAATAATATACTTGATAGTCGTGACCATTGGAATTAATTTATAACTACTAGCTATTGCGAGATTAATTAACTGAAGATAACATAGAGACATGTTATTCTGACTTGTAATATGCCCAAAAATATGCCTAAGGCTGTTTGTATAAACAAAACATTTTGTTTACAACACAGAAAGAAAGGAATAAGAACGCAGTGTCTTCGTTTGTGCGCACGGATACATGACACAATTGTTGATTGCATAATTCACTTGTGAAGTTATCGTTTATAATCAACCCCGGAAATCCCAGTAAATCACACTTTGGAAAGTAATAAATTCTGTTATATTTAGAATATACACAATTACAGGTCGTTGTACAAAGGTGACACCAACTGTTTACAATGTCCAGTCAACAGTGTGCATCACTCGCTCTAGTAATGGAAAATTATAAGAGAAAGGGATTAGAATAACCGGTGTTTGTTTTTTTTACCAACAACTTTCCTTTATATATTTTAATATACTCTTATTGAAGACAATGTAACGGGAGATATCTGTTGTCCGTGGTCAATGTGTCTAGCGGAATGAAAAAGTTAAAAATATTCAGTAATTTGTAATTGGTTGAATTGAAATGAATCGGTATATCAGGGACGTGTCGGATGCAAAGGCTAAAAGATGGCACTCAATTTCTTTCTTATTTGCATTTAAGCTTTGGAAGAGACTGCGAAAGGGCGGGGGAAAATATAACAGGGGGTCCGTCCGTCCGCCTGCCCGAAACACGCCCGAAACCACCCCGCCAGCTCGCCCGCCGCCCGTCCGTCCGTCCGTCCGTCCGTCCGTCCGTCCGTCCGTCCTCTCTCTCTCTCTCTCTCTCTCTCTCTCTCTCTCTCTCTCTCTCTCTCTCTCTCTCTCTCTCTCTCTCTCTCTCTCTCTCTCTCTCTCTCTCTCTCTCTCTCTCTCTCTCGCTCTCTCTCTCGCTCTCTCTATTTGGAAGAGATAAGTTATGCAACAAGGGCAGAGAAGGGCCAAGTAAACGAGGGACCATGTTCTTTCAGAGTAAATGTCCGTGTTAAAGGTATCCGGATGAAAGATTACTTGGATAAAATATCTCAAAACAGGAGATCTCGATTGATTGTCGCCTTATATTATACGCTATTTAGGGAATTATTTGTACTCGAGGGCGAAATCCAGCTCTTTGTTGCGGTATGCAGTGCACTAAACAGATGAATTTAAAAGTCAGACAGCTTAAGGCCACCCATTGAGAACTTAGGGTTCGGGGAGAGTCGGAACAATTTTGGGGGGATAATCGCATGAAGACGGTTTTACGAACGGACTCGTTTGCTATGTGGTGTTCGTTTCGCAAATGGGTCATAAGTCTGAATTTGCAGTGGATTTGTACAGTGAAGTGTTTGTGCAAGTATTAGGGGGTGACCTCAGAAGAGACAGGTCCGATGTCGGAACTTGCATCGGCCTGTTATGTCAGGAGGTGTGTGAGAGAACGAGGTGGTGGCATCAGAATAGATGGGTCATATATAGGCATACATAGGCATATATATAAGTATTAAAGTATGGTCATGGAATGTTCATTTTACACAATAGTAACTATGAATGCGGTGGCAGACAACACCGTTGTAAATGATGTGACATGGGGTTATTGGTTTTACGTAAGTATAATTGAGGTGGAAAAAGGTTATTGATTTTTTTACTAGTATAAATACATGACGCAACTTAGTGGCGTCATCAATCGTTAAAGAGTATCCTTTCTGTCAAATCAGTAATCAACACGGTAAGAGGTGGTACTAGTTACATCACAGATCGACAATTGCGACAGACATTATCGATTAAAAGGGCGCTCAAACACCATACTGTAGCACAGTATTACATCACTGTTCGGACTGTTGACTAGGTCGGACGCTCTACTGGATCCTCCGCGTACGCCACTAACAACAGCAAAATGATATTTCCACAGAAACTAATGGACATGCGAAAAAGCCTGAATGTGGGTAACACTAGAGATTGAACCGTCCACGTCTCTGGTGATACCTGCCAGGTGATCCCGGATTTTCCAATATCACCTGGAAGGGCTCCTACTAAAAACTAAAAAGCAATACCAGATACCACAGAAACCAGCAGCCAGACCCCCCGACATCTCTGGGGGGGGGGGGGGGTAGCACCTTTGCCCAGTCGGGCTTTGGTGCACACTCGGAGAACCATGACAGGGCCAAGAGAAAGAAGCGGAAGAAAAGCCCGTCATCTAAGCGTCGAGATGCCAAGCGCTTAGAGGCATGGAATAAGAAGAAGGCTGAAGAACACCGCAAAGAGAAAGAAGAGGAAATGGAAATCCACACCTTTATTCCGCTGGAGAAAACATCGGAGAAAAATCCAACAGACGCCACCAAGTCACCCAGTGTCCATCTCTCCAGCACAATCTCTAGCCTCGACCCCTATGCTAAAGATAATGCCAAACACCTTTATCCGCATGGTATGGATGACAGGGGGTTGTTTAGCCTCGCCATTCAAAATATTGCGGAATAAGCCAATTTTGAGGTTCGAAATCCGGGCACGGGCCAAACTCGGCTCACAGAGCTGAGTTGGGCCCATACTATGATTTTCTTCCCTGCCAAGTGAACTCGAAATAGTTCCGTTCTTCGTTAGGTGTGATTCATAATCACTTCAGGCTGCGCGAAGGAAACAATGATTAAAGTAATACCGATTCCTTTATTTACATTTAAAATAAACTGATTTCTATAGTTAACACCTTCCACAAATTGATTTACATGGCAGAAGATTTATCACATGGGTTAAGTACATTTTCATCGATTTCAGTTTATCTAGAGCCCTGTACTAGCGCTATAGTGCACACTGAAAATGTCACCGTTGCGGACCATCAACAGGAGCTTCATACACAGAGTCTTAACTTTCACGTCTGTGCGTGCCTGCAGACCTGACTGCCGGGAGATCCCGACTAGCGACGTTAATTACCCGACTAGCGACGTTAATTGATTTGGATTCGGTTCATCCACTCGGTCGGCCAGTTTAGCAAGTCTACGTCACATACCTTACACATGTGTCCTTTGACGGAACTCTCCTCGAATTTTGCTGTCCTTTGGAAATCACAAATTCATGACATAAATCACAACTTCAAAATGCGCTTCCGTGCTTGCTCGAATTGTCACTGGTCGTCTTTTGAGTCAATATTCACAACACTCTGATACCAAAACAGGCTACTACCCGATCAACCTCTGCGTTCTTACCCCTTTACCTAACATGGAAAGCAGACGACACTTGAAAAATTCTTGAATAATTATTTTTTTTTCATTTTTTGTCCCAAAAACATAGGTTATGACCCATCGTTGGAACGAGCCCGTTCCAACAAGGGGTCATAACCATTGTTTTTGAGACAAAAAAATGAAAAAAATAATGAAAATGATTCTTCGATTTTTGAGATTAGCGCTGGCCGGTTTTTGGCCGTTACGTTGGGTAAAGGGTGAAAGATTATTACCACAATACAATAGCCTTCACTTTGAGGTAGGTACGAGTCGATCCTCACTGACGACATCTAAACTGGGCGTTTACGGAGGTTCGTAATCCATTAAAAAATTCGGGCCCTTAGCTCTCCTACGTCCACATAATCTGAAAATAGCGGAGTTAGCTATTCCACTCGCACGAGACCCTATTATCGTGTCTCCTAAACGGCCGAACTCCAAGTCCCAATGAACAAGCTTGTTCTCCACACTTTATATCTTATCCTGGAATATCAGATAAGAATATTTCAAGGTGCCTAAAAATGGCACCCGGCATTTCTAAAGATAAAATCACCGTGCGCCAATGCCTATGCTACCAAGCGTACCTCGGGAAATAATATACTTGATAGTCGTGACCATTGGAATTAATTTATAACTACTAGCCATTGCGAGATTAATTAACTGAAGATAACATAGAGACATGTTATTCTGACTTGCAATATGCCAAAAAATATGCCTAAGGCTGTTTGTATAATTAAAAAAACATTTTTGTTTACAACACAGAAATATGGCATATATACATATATCTGAACTTGAAAATCGGAAGGGGGGGGGGGCTCCTCCCATTTATACTGGATTTGCCCTGACAGAGAAGGAAGATGAAGAACTAAGTTGACTCGCCAACGAAATTGAACAACTGAAAAGACAACCCACAGCTCTCCCGCTAAAAATGAAGAACATCAGAGAACCACTCAACTCAAGGAAGAAACTAAGATGGAAGTTTTCTGCGAGGAGCGCAAGGATTCTATGGAGAACCTAGCGAAAAAGCTGGAACAGCTCAGAAAGGCAACTGACGAATTACAATCTAACATTGTCATGGTAACAAAACAAGCTCACCACTTAAGGGGCTATATAAGTAATGGAATTTTGTTTATTTTGAAAATTCTCACCTCTGATATTCCTTCAATTCAAATTAAATATACACAAAATGTACATCAAAATGAAGATTGAGATGTATAGAACACGAAACACATGTGTAATCAACTCATAGAGTCAACCGTAGGCACCACTGGTTCCTGGAAGTCTGCTACCGTATTCGTACCAGAACTGATAATTTAATAATATTTCAGGAGAACAACTTGTGGCTAAATGTGCTTTACATATCCAAGAACAAAGCTAGGGTATCAACGTTCTTCAAAACACATCGACAAAGCTGCACGGGGGTAAATTCAAAAATATTTGCTTTTGTTTACTTATGAATTTACTTTCGATTTCCGGTCGACGTCATCGGATGGAAAGAGCATTTATATACAACGCCGTCTAAGATCAAATAGTGAGAACGATCGCCTGAATAGAGTATACTGTTATTAGCTGGAGACTGTACAGTTGCCATATTCAATGCAAGGTATCATGAAACCTGTTGAAATTTCTTAGAATTACGATTTTGTTTTTTGATGGAAATTCGCGGTATCAGGTGATTTGCGCATGTCTGTCCATTACGTGTGCACTCCATCCGAAAAAAATTTCCCCAAAATCGACGAGTGTGTTATATGTAATTACATAATGTCAGACGTCCACTCACTAATCAGTGTTGATTGGACTGTATTGGGAAAAGATTCGCAAATTAACATATTAATTTCTGTTCACTAAATCCTTTTTTTGTACCTGATACATTGTGTTTGGGAATTTTGTATATCAAATAAAATCTTTAAAGGTGAAAATCGGTTCGGTAAATCCCGTTATTTTGTGTGATAAATTTGAGCCAAAAAAATGAGAATTTCGCCGATCACGTGCAACAATGTGGCTCTTCCGTCAATTGGATATACATGGCATGAAATATTCTGAAGTCATTGGAGACCGGCGAACAAACTCAGGGGGGAATCCAAATCATATATCAGCGAAAATCTTATTTTAATATGAAAAGAAATCTAAAATCTCACGAATTAACGAACGGATTTTTCAATTCCTATATTAAACCGCAGTACAGAGGTCTGGAAATGAAAGATATGGTATTTGTATCTGAAAATTGTATTAAATGTAGGTTTTAGAAATTTTCTGACTGCACAATATAATTGCTAATCAGGGACAGTCTCTGAAAGATTTTTGTGGCGAAACATTATTTGGTTATGTAATCCTTCTCACGTGACCGCACTAAAACAACTGTCCAAACCCGGTCGTTTCTCCACAAACGGCGGGGTATAAACAAGTGCGGTTTTGTATGAAGTGTACACGTAATGCGAACATGGAATCCATCTTCAATATAAAATGTAGACAGTGTTCTCTTTTTCCAAAATGCAGTCCTATCGCTGCACTCGAAAGTGTTTTGAATGCCTAGCTTTGTTATTGAATATCTGAAGTACATTTGGCCACGAGTTGTTCTTGCGAAAATATTATTTTATTATCAGTTCTGGTACGAATACGATAGCAGACTTCAAGGAACCAGTGGTGCCTGCTGTCAACTCTCAACGTGTGTGTGAATACTACTCACGAAGAGAAGAAGAAAATTTTCTGCTCGGAACTGTTTATAAGTATCTTTTTAATATTAGTTTTTATTTCAGGGAAGTTTTTATATATTTAGTTTTGCAAGTGTGTTTGGGGAGGATCGTAGGGTGTAATGAGGAGATTTAGTTGAGAGGTTTTGCCAATTTTGCCGTTTGTTTACCTTAGTTACCTTTTTTTGTGTGTGTTTGTTGCCCTGGTGTTTTTGTCGTTTTTGGTAATTGGATTCTGTATATTATTTGTAATCATGAATGGTAAGTGTACGACGGGTGTTCAGACGGAGGTAAGTATGGGTTTTAAGGGAGATCTGAGGGAGGTGAGTCGAGGGGTGCAGGTGGGGGAGAGTGAGGATCCGGAGGCATGCAGGCAGTGTAATATGAGGTATGGTGGTGGTCGGTCAATGGAGAGTAGTGGGGTATGTGCGAATTGCAGGGATATTTTACAGTTGTTAGTGAAGTGTGTTGGATTCGAGCGGGAGATTGCAGAGCTGAGAGGGAAGTTGGGGAGGGCCGGTGTATCTGGAGTTACCCCGTTGAAGGTTACCTACGATGGTGAGGTGGAAGGTGGGTGGAAGGTCGTTGTGGACTCAAAGAGGAAACTGGGAAGCAGGAAACGTGGGGGAATAATGCTTGATGTTGGGGGTGTAACTGAGGAGGGGGGTTCTAGTAGGAAAATTCGGAAGGTTGCGTCAGGTCAGGGCTGCGTCGAGTCCGGAAGCCAGAGTCGGCGTAAGGCTGCCAAGGTTGCTAGGCGGTGTTTAGAAAACAGGTTCAGTGTTTTAGACTCTGATATCCCTGGGGACGAGAGTGAGGGGGGAAGTGTGGGGGGTGAGATGGTTGTTGATGACGAGAGGCCAGTCGGGGTAAGGAGGGCGGTCAAGAGAAAGAGGGGACCAGGAGCTTGCAAAACGAGAGGAGGTGCAGATGATATAGGAACTGGGGCCAGAAGAAGAAAATTAGTTGTAGCGGGGAGCAGCATTGTACGTGGGATTGACAATGTAGTTTGTGGTCCTGATAGTTCCAATCGAACAGTCTTGTGCTTTCCGGGGGCGAAGGTGGAGGATCTCAGGGACCGGGTAGATGGCATTGTGGCAGGGTCAGGACCGGAACCGGTAGTGGTGGTCCATGTGGGGACCAACAATATCAGGGAGAGAAGGTCAGTAAGTTTGGTGGAGTTGTATAGTGGCTTAGTCGGCAAACTGATAAGTAGGAATGCAAGGGTAGTCGTATCCGGCGTCCTTCATGTCCTTGGACGTGGGGACGAACGGAACTCAAGGATTTTGGCGCTAAATGAAGAGTTAGAGGACTACTGTGTTGATCTGGTAATTCCCTTTATCGACCATTGGGACACGTTTTTGGGCAATGGGAGCATGTACGGTCGTGACGGGCTGCATCTTAACAGGGCGTGGAAACGGGTATTAAGGGATAAAATTCTACGGGTAGCAGAGCCGTTTTTGGAGAGGAGCGGGGTGGGAGGTCAGAGGCAAGTATAACTAGAGTGAACATAGGTGGGGTGAACAAGAGTGAGGGGGACATAATAAGTTTACCAAGACTAGCACCAGAAAACAATGGGCCCAGTAGGCGGAAGCCAATGAACCTTGGTACCCTGAAAGTGGGTTATAGCAACATCCAGGGTCTCCACCGGAAAGTAAGTGAAATTGCTACATTGATCGAGGCAGAGGAGTTTGATGTCATGGACTTAAGCGAGACGTGGGTAAGACACGAGGAACGGGTAGACCAAGTAAGCGGGTGTGTGTGGATAGGTGTAGGGCGAACGGAAGGCCAGAAAAAGGGGGAGGGGTAGGCATGTACATTAAAGAGGATTTAAAACCGTCGCTGATTACAGAACTGGAAGATATCATCACCTCGGCTGATGTGTCAAAAGAAATTGGATGGGTAAAGATCAGCCTGAGAAACAAAAGTATTGCCCTTGGGATTGTGTACTGTGCGGTGGAGGGAAGTAAACCCGAGTGGAATGACTCGATATACTCAACACTAAGGTCCAATATCACTGAACTAGAAAACAGGGGGCTCGGTATAATTCTGATGGGCGACTTTAATGGACACATAGGTGACAAGGAAGAAGGCATAGAGGGTGGGGACAATAAAGTCAACAGGAATGGAAGGAAGCTGTTGAACTTCACAAATGAGCTCGGTCTGAAGATTCTGAACAGGCACGCTAGATGTAAGGGGAAATGGACCTGGGAGAGAAACGACAGAAAATCAATAATTGACTACATTCTCACAGATATGAATTTATGGAGGGAGGTGATAAGGGTAGAAGTGGATGATGAGGGCAAAATGGAGTTGGATAGTGATCACAGCTTGATTACTGTGACGATGAGGGCCAAAAACCTAGAGAAAAGGAAAGGAAGCTTCAAGATTTGGGAACTCAAAAAGGATGCCGACTGGGCGAAGTTCGAAGACAAACTGAAACCAAAGCTTGCAGCCGTACACAAGGGGGGTAGTGTCCAGAAGATGGCCGACGCCATAGTTGCGAGCCTAGTGGAGGCAGGGAAGGAAAGTGTATGAAAGATTAGAGTGCCAACACGGGAACTTGGGTACAGAGTGGACGAAGAACTGAAAAGTGCCATAAAGGTTAGAAAAATTAAATGTGCTGCATACAGGAGAAGTAGAAAACTTAAGGGGGTGGAAAGCAATGAGGCCATGGTAGCAAAGGAAGAATACAACAAGCACGAAATAAAGTAAACAAGATTAAAGACGACAACCGGAGAGTGCGAAAAAGCAGTCTTATTAGGACGATAAGAACGACAGGGGGGTCGAGTTCGAGCGTATTTTGGAAATGGGTGAACAAACGTGACAAAGGGAATAACCAACAGAGCATTAAAGTAGATGGCAGAGTTACAGAAGAGCGAGATCAAATCGCATTAGAACTAGTCAAGCAGTGGGAAAAGGTAAACGATAAGCGATGGGGCATGGGGAACCCACCGGAGTGTCCGAACCAGGTCGAGGAAAATCTCTCGGACTTCGTGGTCAGCGAAATCAAAACTGAGGAGGTGCGAAGGGTGATCTCAAAATTGAGGAATGGAAAAGCGGGAGGGGTGGACGAAATTCCTAAAGAGTTTATCAAAAAAGGGGGGAGGGGGGAACTCTTGGAAAGCCTAACTGACCTATTCAATTTAGCCATAGAAAAACAAGAGGTCCCAAAGGAGTGGAGGGAAAGTAAAGTGACATTTATTCACAAAAAGGGGGAAAAAGACGTCTTGGATAACTATCGAGGGATCTCTGTCAGCAGCAACATTGGAAAAGTCTTTTGTAAAGCCCTGTGTGGGAGATTAGAGGAGGTGATTGAGGAGAAGGGTTTTTGGGGAGAAATCCAGAATGGCTTCAGGAAGGGAAGGAGAGTCACTGACCATCTTTTCACGCTATCCCAAATGATAGAATCCGCGAAAGCAAAAAAGAAAAAGATGTTCATGGCCTTTTTGGATGTTAAAAAGGCATACGATAGAGCATGGAGGGGGTATGTGGCGCAAGCTGGAGGCTCTGGGCTTGGGGGCGAGTTTGTTGGGATTATGAAAGCATTATATAAAGATGTACAGAGTGAACTTAGCCTGAGTAACATTACAACAAAACGTGTGTCTATGGAAATAGGCCTAAAACAGGGGTGTATCCTTTCGCCAATTCTTTTTGCGTTGTACATCAAAGGTTTAGGAGATGAACTCCCGCATAGCGACGAGGGGGTTGCAGTTGGCGACTTGAAGATTCCAGGGCTATTTTTTGCAGAAGATATGGTGCTAGTGTCAGAAAGCGAAGAGGGGTTAGAGAAGATGCTGGGAATTGTTGGGAAATATGGGAGCAAATGGAGACTCGAACTTAATGAAAGCAAGAGTAAAGTTATACCCGTGGGCCGCAAAGTGGACCCCACTCGAAGGTGGAGAGTGGGGGAGTTCTGCATTCCGGAAGGTAGCAGTATACTTCTTAGTGTAGGAGAGACTAGTACCTATGAATACCTGGGGGTAAATATAAACATCACAGGAAGAGGCATCTACCGAAACCACACAAATAAATTGATTCTGAAGGGGAAGCGAATCTTTAACATAATGAAACTTATAGGGGGAAACAGTTTCACTAAGGTTTTCGTGGGGAAAACCATTTGGGAAATGGTGGGTCTGTCAAGTATAACATACGGTACGGAAGTTGTACCCCTAAACCAGACAGCTGTTAAGAGCTTGGAAATCCTGCAGAACGATGCAGGCCGATAGATAACAGGCTCGAGTAATGCCGCAGCACTAGAAGCGATCAGGGGCGAGCTTAGGTGGATGAGGATCACGGACAGGATAGACCTATTGAAACTCGGTTATATTAATTATTTGGTAAATCTCCCCGATAGCCGATGGTGTAAAGTAATGTTCCTGAGAACTTTCAACTCAAATATCAAGACGGGGTGGATGGTCCAAGTGAGGGAGCTAGTAGCAAACTACTCAATGGAGATCTCGGACCTTGACGTTGGGGCAAACCAGGGCAAAAAGATCGTCAGAGAAAGGGTCATGGAGAATTGTAACCGTAATTGGCGAGAGGGGGTCAAATCAAAGAGATCTTTGGGTGACCTACGTGATAAAGAGAAGCCTGGTTTTGAAGAGTACCTTGATGGCACCTTGGGGGGGGGGGGGGGGGGTCACTGTTGTTCAAGCTGAGGTCGCGGTCCCTGGAGCTGAGGGGAAAAATTGGGAAAAACAGTGAAAAGGAGTGCCAGATGTGTAACATGGGCGTGGTGGAGACCCTGGAACACTTTCTTATAGAATGCCCAAAATACCAGTCTAAAAGAACAAGATTCACGGGGAGTATAATGGAGAAGTGGGATGGGAGAATAAAGGACATGTGGTTAGGGGGCGACTCAAAGGAGAGGGTTAATATACTAATCGGAGAGATTGAAGAATGGGGCAAGGGATGCCATCAAGCAGTTCGTCTCCGAGTGTTGGGAAGAGAGAAGAAGCGCGGAAATAGGGGGAGGCAGTTGGTAGAACATGGGTAACCGAGGCCTTCTCATACGAGAACCGCGACAAATCAGCGGCCGGCCGAAGTGTTATTATTATTATGAGATGATTGCATATGTGTTTCGTGTTCTATACATCCTAACCTTCATTTTGATGTATAATTTTTGTATATTTTATCTGAATTTAAGGAATATCAGGGGGTGAGAATTTCAAAATAAAAAAAAATTCCATTACTTATATAGCCACTTAACGACGGAACCACAGCCCCCACTGCCAAAAGTCAATGAATATCCACCTCATCTTCGCCGCTAAAGAAGAAAAGGAAGAAGCAAAAGAAGTAAGAAGTAAGCGAGCCGACCATCAAAGACCATCGATAAATCACATCCACTTATGGGATGCACGTCGCATCCCAATGTGAAGATTCTTTCTTTCAGTTCACACTGTGGCACGTAGCACGAAAATTAGTTGCACGACATCACGTCAATATCATCAGTTGTTTTCATTCAACAATAACTGAAATATCGTCGATTCAGGTTATTTTTTCTATTGTACAATTATTCGAAAATCAATATTTTTTAAATGTTGACCTCCGTTTTTTCAACATTTGGACTATTTATATTTTCAAATACTCGCTTTGAAGAATTTTAATTTTACAAAGGATCATCCCCACTACCACCCAAGGCAGTGTATATGTCTATTTTGTTGAAATGTTTTGAACTTTTTATTTATTTATTTATTTATTTATTTATTTATTTATTTATTTATTTATTTATTTATTTATTTATTTTAATGACACTTTTGACAACCGGGGTCACCTAGTGTCGAACAGTTTTACGGGTGGAAGAAGCCAGCGTACCATTAGCAAAAGACCCAGCAACGACGAGCAACTGTCAGACTCCCCAATGTACTAACTCCGCGGTTAGTAATGGTCGAAGACAAGTGCATCATCGATTGTGGAGCAGTACACCTTAGTATACAGCGCCACCGTGATCCGCATGGGCAAACGGGATTAAGTGCCTTTCCCAAGGACACAATATAGTTATCGCCTGGTCAGGATCGAACCGTGAACATTTTCGGCTATGTATGGTTACTTTTTGAATAGGTTTGTTGTTTAAACATTCTTTTTAAGTTTTCTCTGAGATGTTGGAGTGTTAAACCCACTCCGGCTGTTGAATAGGTTAATAAATCTCTGGTTAAACTGTTTTTCCCTCGAAACATTCAATATTGAGATTCTTATTTACATTGTGTGTTTATCTGGAGTTTAACCCTTTACCTAACCTGAAAAACAGACGACACTTGCAAAAATAATTCTTCAATAACTAATTTTTTTCATTTTTTGTCTCAAAAACATATGTTATGACCCCGCGTTGGAACGAGCTCGACGAGCTCGTTCCAACGAGGGGTCATAACCTATGTTTTTGAGACAAAAAATGAAAAAAATAATGAAAATTAAGTGACGATTTTTGAGAATAGGGCTGGCCGGTTTTGGCCGTTACGTTAGGTAAAGGGTTAACAACACTTTCGACAGCCAGGGTTACAGCGTGTCAGACAGTTTCGCGGTGTGAAGGAAGCCGGAGTTCCCGGAGAACCACAGAGCAACCGCTACCAACTGTCAGACTCTCCAACGTTGTAGCTCCACACAAGCATAGTTAGCAGCGGTTGACGGCAAGTACATTACCGGCGACACAAAGCAATTACCGCTGGTCAATATCGAACAGTTGGCATTTCAGGTCTGAGTCCAATGCTCTAACCACTGGGCCACCGCAATCCCTCTTAGTTGCATGAAATATTCTTCCAAGTTTTTTTCTTAGCGCACAATTCGTCCCTTAAGTACAACAAGATGTCATCTGCAATGCCAAAGCATTGCAGATGCCGTCTTGTTGCACTCAAATGACGCATTGTTCTCTGTTATGAGAAGTATATTTTGACACTTCCTCTCCGTGATTTTACAGATGTTTCGACTTATTTTGTTGACTCCAAAACCAGGTCGATAGGTAAGAGATTTACTCTTTGTCAAGCTTTCGGCCGAAGCCTTCTTCAGGACAATTATAGATTCAGACTATACATAAAGACTTGCTGAATAAACACAATGTACAGTACCCCAAGTGGAGATTTTTGGACCATGTGGTAAAGAGAAAGAAGAAGAAGAACTAGTAATCTAGACCACGAACTGGAACTGGAACAACCAACAGATCGTGGGCACAAAAGAGACAACCCACAGCTCTCCCACTGAAACTGAAGAACATACGTGAACCACTCAGCTCAAGGAGGAAGGTCTTACGGAAACACCAACACCAGGTGTGTGTTAACCTTTTCTTATTATGCTAGGTACGTTTGACAAAACAATTGTTTACATGCAGCAGCTGCTGTCACATTGAGCATCTATGGCCTTGAGTCACCTCCAACATCTGTCGCCATGTTGAATTTTTAATCCTCATTTCTTTCGCTTTGTCGTATAGGATGTGTTTAGATTTATTTGTCCGTTGGTGATTGGAGTCACCACATGTAGCTTTATCATGCTTCCAAGAAAATGCCTATTTATCATTTATTTGTTATTTTAATTCTAATTTTATGTCCGGTCGTTTTAACCCTTTACCTAACCTGAAAATCAGACGTTATTTGCAAAAAAAAATTCTTTAATGACTAATGTTTTTCATTTTTGTCTCGACGAGGTCGTTCCAACGAGGGGTCATAACCTATATTTTTGAGACAAAAAATGAAAAAATAATGAAAATTAATTGGCGATTTTTTATAATAGCGCTCGCCGGTTTTGGTCGTTACATTGGATAAAGGATTAAGTATCGGTTAATGTCTTTATCAATGTTAGGATCACCACCACAATCAATGGCTACATTGGAAATTATTAGAGCTGTAGGTTAACCGAAACCGAACCGAGGTTTTTAGTTTTTTTTAAAAAACCGAAACCGAAATCGTCGACATCCCGTAATCTAAGGTTTTTCGTTTTTTTTTTTATTAAATACTCTCTTGCTGCAGAAATTCACAGAATGTAGCCATTCCAGAGTAGTGGGAGTACCCAGACACTGCCAATGGCAGTGTCTGGGTACTCCCACTACTCTGGGAAGGCTACATTCTGTGGATTTCCGACATTTCAGCTTAGTTGTGTTTGCTGCTTTCCTCAAGTTGCGTGTAGGTCTCAGACCTCGAATATTGGCCAAGCACAATAAAAGTTCTGTATATTTAGGTAATTATTATATTGGCCTCCCTGATTCTTCATGTACATGTATTTTAGCTTATTTCGGGCATTCATTGAGTTTCATTCAATTTCACTACCATTCAGTTATGACTCCGGATATAAGAATGAGTTTTATTGAATTTTACTTGGCCTCATGAACAAACCGAAAACCGAACCGAACCGAGGTTTTACTCCACCTGAAAAACCAAAACCGAAACCGAACAAGAAATTTAAAAACCTACAGCTCTAGAAATTATAGTCTGTTTAGCAACTGTGACAACGTAACCTCCGCGATACAAACAATCGTTTTCGAGTGCGCTAACTTCAGTTTGGGAGTTGGCGTTCCTGATTATTCATTTTTTGGAATTTGAAGTCACCTTTAACATCTAAGGCTAAATCGTGTGTCTGGGTCTATACCGTTATCGTAACACGAACAGCAGATGACTGGATTATTTTAGGGCCGAACACAAATCCAACGTGAACATGCTGTCTCCTCACTGGTGCTTAAACAGTCGTTCTCCATTTTTGGCAACGGTCTAGTTTGGAAACTAGAATGCATCAGTAAAGAGAATCACCCACAGTTTTCCCTTCAAACTCAAAGCAGACAGCGTGAATGGTCATAAAAATCCAACATGATAGAAAACAGTTCTGTCGCAGGAATGTTCGGCCTTGATTTGGTAGAGATTTGTTGAGACTTCAGGGGAGCAACGGTGATGAATTCCCAAAGATGAGAGGCACTAAGTGTTGGTGGAGCCGGCATAGGACGTGTTCTTTGCTCCTTCCAACACAGTCGAGTATGCGGTATACACACTGCATGTGGATTGTGGCATATTATGGATTTTATATTTGTGTATTTTTATTTGCACGTGGTTTAACGTATAGTCATGCAGTGCGGGGTATGTTTGCTTAACTATCTGCATCATTTTGGTTTTAATTAGCTTTCTCCGTCAGTTAATCTGCTTTCAGCCCGATCCCTTTACTCCGGTGCGTTTTGCCGTTACCCCAAAGCATGCACGTTCCGTTCTGTGAATTCTATCAACCATGTCTTAGTAGAACCAGTAAATGAGCCTGAGATTCTCGAGACAAATCGTCACCTTGGTGCTAGAATGTTCTATGTCCCTATGTGTGTGTCCCAGCGCCTAGATTATGGTAACTGCGGCTTCTACCTCCTGGATACGCCAAAGTAGTCGTCGCTCATACCTCCCAGAAAATTTTCGTTATGGCTTCTGGTCTTATAGCTCATAGCTGATGGATTCATGTATTTTACCCAGATGAACGTTTGTGAGAGAGGGAGGGTTTAAACCCAATTTGTTCCGACAAATTGGAAAAGAACAAAAAGAAAAACGGAAAGGTGCACTGTTGGCAATGGGGGGCCCTCTTTTCCCCACCGCTGTCCAGATTCTGTCGTGCAAATCGATCGGACTTGGGTATAGGGGCGACAGACTAATCGACCACCTAGTAGCTGGTTCCCTCCAAAGTTTCCCTCTGATTCCACGCTGCTACTTTCGATTCCATTTCTTTTTTTATTCCTCTCGATAACACTTCGTCCTCAGTTCGGGCGGAACTACACGCTGATTCGAGTCCCGACTGAGGAAACATTCAAGGAAGGCGTGGCTTGATGATGTAGTTGGAATATTTAGTTGGAATATGTAGTTGGAACATTTGTCAATGAGAAAAAGGAAGGAAATTTGTTTGTGGATAAATACATGTAGTTGTCGTGATGCATTGGCTGACCAACATCTTGTTCAATTAGCACGTAACTGGCGTATCACGTAACTGGTCATGCTGAGACCACAACATACACAGAACGACACACGTGTTGAATGGGTTAATCAATATGACACGAGTGCCGGCGCAGAAGGAGAGAACGAGAGGCCATATCGATTAACCCATTCAGATGCGCGTGTCGTTCTGTATTTATTACACGCCTTCAGGTCTATAAAAACAATTATTAGAATAACACTCAGTAATTTATTTGACAACCACAGGCCCCGAGTTTTATCCTTCAGCGATGGTACAAGTGCCATGTCGATTAACCCATTCACACACGCGTGTCGTCCTGTGTTTATTACACGCCTATAAAACAAATATTAGGACACTGAGCAATTCATTTGACAACTATCAACAAAAAGAACACATTTTATCGCCAACCAAATTTGCGAAGGGAACCCGTGTTACTATTTCGTCTCCTGAGTTCCAATGTGTTTTATGTGCCTACTGGCACATAGAACACATTGGAATTCAGGGGACGATTTTTAGCTATCGGTTAGCGATTCAAATTGTAATTGTGGTGCACGATTTGTAGAAATTTCCAGTGAAATTTTGCTTCTTTATAAAAAATAGTCCGTCAACGAATTCCATTCCGCACAAGTGTGCGGACGGATTTTCATTTTCCGCATGGTTTAGTTTTGCTGTATAAGGGAATTTGACTATGGAAAACCATTTAACAAATTATTTTTCAGAGTCAAATTCCCGAATATCTAACGAAACAAGAGACGTTTATCAACATTATAATTCCTGTCATGGTTAGAAGTGCCAAATTCTACAAATCCGTTTTATTTGAAGAAACACAATAAGAACATGCCATTTTCGATCTCGGTCTATTTGCCATGATGGATATACAAGGTGAACTTCAAAGCACGGACGCTCACAACCGTTGCCATAGACAACAACTCCGGGGTGTGTTGGATCTGTGATATTAGCGGTTTAGCGCCCTTGCTCGTGCGTAGCGTGGATACAGACATGTTCTAGTTGACTCGCGTCCGGCAGTTAGAGCACAGTAAGAGTGAATTTACCTACGTTTTGAGCACGGAGACGCCCGGCTCTCAGCCAATCAAATTACGGGTTCAGTAAGAACATCGAGGTCAAATTTAACTGATGAATTACAATGTTATATCGATTACCGAACTGTCGTAATATGTATCTTTGGTTGGCGCATTTGACCTCTGGTTGACGCACTTTAGCCAATTCGCTCTAGCGATACTCGCTCACTTAAATAAATCTTTGATGGGGCATTTCTTTTCAACCAATGCGATACGTGCCTCGACCCTATTTGGATGTGGATAATCAGTTGAAACATTTGACACTGACCAAACTTTGGTCGGTGTGGTTTGTTCTGATAGGGTGGTTGTTACAACACTGTTTAGTGGTTCTAACTGTTAACTTTATCCACTTAGTCTTATCAAAACCTGTGCAGCCTTTTCCCCCAGCTGTCTAAATTACCAATGACCTCGAGCCAACCAGATTAAGGAGATTAGAGATGTTGGATGAAAATCCATTGAAAACTATTTTATTTCACTGTGGGACATTTATCGATGAAGAAGAAAACAAATTAACACAATTTTGTTAATTTCTTGGAAATGTCAGCTAGCAGATTAGCAAATTAGTAGTTTTGTCATTTATTTGATCTTTATTTGTAATTTAACGACCCAAACGCCATCAATAAAAGAAAATGGTTCATTCTATTCAAAAACAAGTTCACGAAGGGAAGCCGAGTACAAATAAGGCATAGCAGTGAACACTGTTGATGCCATGGTACAAAACATTCGAGGTCAGTCCGAATGTTTCATCTTTCACCCATTACCAACCAGATTTGGGCCAGCTCCATTTAAACAATTCATCATGTAAATTTGTTTTTCTTTTAATGCTTGCCAATAAAATGTAGTTTATGGTCATCATCGGAACGACCTTCTCGAACTCGTCAATCAAAGGGAGTGATTATTTTTTTTTAAAGCAAAAACTTCAAACTAGGTCCCTGCGACGCTGAGAAATTCGATTCGATATAATGATTCGATTCGATTTTAATCGATAATTTTTGAATCGTCGTGATGTTCTCAAAATCCTACAATATCCCTTTATCAAACGTAACGGCAAAAACCGGCCAGCGCTATTCACAAAAAATCGCCAATTAATTTTCATTATTTTTTTCATTTTTTGTCTCAAAAACATAGGTTATCACCCCTCGTTGGAGCGAGCTCGTCGGGCTCGTTCCAAAGAGGGGTCATAACCTATGTTTTTGACACAAAAAAATGAAATAAATTAGTTATTCAAGAATTTATTTTACACATGTCGTCTGCTTTTCATGTAAGGTGAAGGGATATCCTACAAAGTGTTTCCTCTTGAATAGTTCTTCTATCATCAGGTCTCCTATATAGAAGGTTAGGGAGGGCTGAGGTTGTCCTGTACAGGAGACCTGATGATAAAAGAAAAGTTCAAGTAGGTTCCGCATTCGAAATTACATTGATTCTTTTGCTTGATTTGCACGAGTCGCCATTTCACACAATATTTGAGTGCAGACTAGCAATATTTAACCCTTATCCAACGAATCACCCGCATCCGCCCGCGTAATATGCAAATTCAGCAGTTGAAAAAATATTATTTTTCAAAACATTTCAACAAAACAATATCATGTGACCCCTCGTTGCAACGAGCTCGTCGAGCTCGTTCCAACGAGGGGTCACATGATATGGTTTTGTTGAAATCTTTTGAAAAATTTACAAAAAATGATATTTAAAATAATAAATGTTGTTGATATCGTCTGCGTTGGGTAAAGGGTTAAGACTGTAAGAAGGTGCAACATCCACAACTTGAGATTCGATTTAATTCGAAATTTGATACCTGATTCGATTCGAGATTCAATTCGCCCCGAAATTTGAGATTCGAAGGGGCCTACTTAAAAAGTACTTATTCGATAAAATATTTGCAAGTTTCGATTGTAATTCGTGTTAGACAAAGAGGTTAAATTGGTGATTATGCTGTTGTGTGGCAAACTGTTCGAACGATCTCTGAATAACATAGCACTTCCAATAGTTCAAAGCATGCTGTGCTTTCTCAGTATACGCTATAATTCTTAATAATTCAAATGCACGTTCACAAAATTGAAGAAGGGAGTTAAAAATGTGCGTTTAATATTCTTGCAAAGCACTCTTTGTATGGCCGTGAATGAGGTTCTCGTGAAAAAAGATAATTTTGGGAAACAACTATAACTTCTTGTGGTGTTAATGTCGAATGTGTGCCAGGGGCGGTGATACAACAGATAGTCAAAGAGATCAGCTGCCGCTAATTCGACACCAGAAATCAACATACATGAATAAGTCATGCGCACTATAGAGTATATCACATACATAAATAAGCCATGCGCACTATAGAATATGTCACTCACTCATCTAAAGACATGAACCTTAGAGAGCTCTCTACACTCTAAAATCGGTTGGATTAAAAATCAACCCAAATCGACTGGGTTGAGTGAATATGAACCCAAATTGGGTTCATATTCACTCAACCCAGTCGATTTGGGTTGATTTTTAACCCAACCGATTTAGAGTGTATACAGAGTAACAAGTGATATATTTACGTAAACTTATTATTTATTTATTTATTGATGTTTAAGGTCACATATTTATGCACAATGGCTAATCATGATCGTGACAGTTTTACGGGTGGAGGAAGCCGTAGTACCCGGAGAGAACCACCGAGCAACGACGATGAGCTGCCAGCTCCCCAACATCGTAACTCCGCACTGCAGCACATGCAGGGTCAGATTAGTTGAAGACATGCGTACCATCGACGTGCAGTACGCATTACGCGGGCAATGGAGTTGAAGTGTCTTGCCCAAGGACACAACGCGGTTGCCGCAGGTGGGATTCGAACCGAGGACCTCTCGGCTTGCAGCCTGCACCTCTACCTACTGAGCCACCGCGCACCCTTACGTCAACTTGAAGTCGGTAAAAAAAATGGCAGTTCACAGAAGGTTCGATTACTTTTAGAATGTACCACGATTTCAAAAACAATTGATGCAAGGAGCTCTCTTCTATGGTGTTTTGCAGTTCAGTCGCCGTGGTTTGGGCGTAATCCACGCGTGGGCAGTCATGTCCACGCAAGCGTTTACCAGGTAACAAAAATCATCATCAGTTGTACCCGGTGTTTCATTAATTAATTTTTTGATGATTATTCCTGTAATTAGTGTTTGGAATTTAATGTTATTACACCAGTGGAAATATTGCCCACCCGTAAAAAAGTGACCAGTCCACGACGGCTGTTCTGTACAGTTCATGAAGTATTTGTTCAAGCAAAAATACTTGAAAAACGAAGATGTTTTGGGAATTGATGTCAAATATGTATTTTTGCGCGAGTAGAAGTTCCACTCCACTCCACTCCACACTACTCTACTCAACTTCATGCATGGGGTGATTGTGGTTATCCACTTCTCGTATATTGTGTGCAGCTGACATATGAATACGGAAAACTGAATAACTTCTAAAACACCATGGTGTATATTTTCCATCTGTTGTTAAATCACAATCATTAAGATAATTTCCTGCTAATGGACAATGGGTACATACTGAAAGGAGAAATCATTTTTGTGAGGTAGTTTGAGTGCAATGCCGTCAATATCTTCCCCAAACAAATTGTTGGCACAGAAAAACACATGCGAAATACAGGAAAATGCAAAGATACTTCATTGATGCACAAAAGTCTACTTCGCGGTTTTGAAACTTTGCTGGCAGAGACAGTGCATGAGTAATAGACAAAAAAAATAAATAAACCAACTTCGCCTACAAATGACAGAAAATATGTTTGATAATGACGTGTCCATTCTCTGTACGTGGTTTTACTTTTGTTTAAGGGAAATGTAAACAGAAACAATATGGAAAAAATCACCAAATACCCCACTGGGTAAAATGGGTTATTAATTTCAGTTTGTGGTGTATTTTTAGTTCATTTGCATTCTATTCAGAAATGATATATCCCGAGAGCTACAGTTTTGCTTTTAACAATATAAATATTTAATGAATTCACTTTAAAAAAAATTCAAGGCACTCATTGCCATCGTGGTGAGATCCAACAAGGACAAAATCAATACCAAGGGTTCTGTCGTTTTGATGTGTATATCAGCTGAGGCCTGAAGTTCAATATACTGTGTACAAAAAAAAAAAATTAAAATATGAAAGTGTTGAAACTATGTCAATAACAACTTCAATGCTGGTGAAGCGAACAGTCTTTGTCTAGGAAATACGGTGGGTCATTTCTTCCAATATTTATTTATTTATTGGTGTTTAAGGTCACATACTTATGCACAATGGCTTATCATGACCGTGGTAGTTTTACGGATGGACGAAGCCGGAGTACCCGGAGAGAACCACCGAGCATCGACGAGAAACTGTCAGCTCCTCAACATTCTAACTCTGTGCCAGCTCTGCTCAAGCAGGGTTACATTGGTTGAAGACATGTGCACTATCGGCGTGCAGTACGCCTTAGTAAACGGCGTCATCATGCCCCCATGTAGGCAACCGGGATTATGCGACTTGCCCAAGGACACAACGGGGGCCGTCCCGGACGGGGATCGAACTCAGCCAATAACGTAAGTTACTGAGATGAATTGACGGTAACATGGTCTGAGGTCTGCGGTTCGGAGCTTATGTTCAACCGAGACGCGAAGCTTATGTTCAGCCTCAGACCATGTTACCGTCAATTCATCACAATAACGTATATCAGGGACCGACCAGGACTATTTAAAATACGCTCTAGCTTCGGAGCCTATTTTTTCAATTCATGCGCCAGATTTCAATTTACGGAGTCACACTGCTGTTTGTAACACACACTGCAAGTATGTAATAGCTCTCATCATTTTCATTTAGTACACTATAGCAAACATTAATCTTCACTGTGGTTTCTGATCAAGTCTTGGCTGCCTATTTAGGCAGCCAAGACTTGATCAGAAACCACAGTGAAGATTAATGCTTGGTAATTAAGACTTGAAGTATTAACTTAAGCACTCTACAATAATGATAAATGATAATCATATATATAATGCATGTAAGAGTGTCTCTCTCGATTATCCATCGAAAGAATATCAAAATATGATCTGAAAAGTTACGCGCCAACTGAGAAGCCTATTTCTGAGATTTAAGAGCCAGGTCCTGATGTTTCAGAACCAAATACGCACTGGCGCATGCCCAGGTCGGTCCCTGGTATATGTTCCAATAAGACACCACCCATAGCACAAAAACTACATCGTGAAACACGAAACACAGAGATGACACTTGTTTTTAGCGAAATCACAATTGTTTGAGTTACATCACATTCAAGCAAGAATAATGCCTGAAAACAATCCCCGAGGTATCTCAAACCATATAGACATGATCATTCATGAAATTGCCGTGTTTCTGTAGAGGTTTTCCCGGGGTATCTGGGGCAAACACACCCTGGATTACATCTCTGCTTGGAACTACTTATTGGAAAATTCCTTCATCCCAACAGGCATGAAGGTAATAATAATTTAATAATAATAATTTTAAAGCCAAGAATCCGCACACGGTGCTCAATGGCTGTACAGTAATTGCATACAAACATATACACACTAGAGCTGTCACGATTTTTAAATTTAAGAATCGATTAATCGTCGCAAATAATCGATAATAATCGATTAATCGTACCTAGATGACCCCCCACCCCTCTCCCCATCTTTGAAGTCGATAAAAATGAAGTTCAATTCAGCTGACCTACCTCAAGTAAACAACGAAGACGATCAACTTTTAGGTTCATTCAAAGCTTTGATGCTCTGAACTTTCGAACCGTCAGTGTTATAATCAAGACCGGTCGGCAGTTGCGATCTTCGCAACTGCCGACCGGTCTTGATTATTACACTGACGGTTCAAAGATTCAGAACATCAAAGCTTTGATGAATGTACCTTGAAGACAAAGGCTTCCAACGGCTTCTTGGGGTTTAACATCGATGTTCTTAACTCAATACCTTTAAAAACAATAGTTTTTTCATCAAATTTTCTTTTAATTATTAAACATCTAAAACGGGATACAATTTACCGATTATTCGACAAACGAAAAATACTAATCGATTTCGCCGTGACCAATCAACAATCGATTAATCGATTGATCGTGACAGCACTAATACACACATACATATACATTGTCTCACAGATACATTTATACATGGATCACTATTATCATTTATATTTTATTCATTTATTTGTGCCCAACACCACATCAGCAACCAAGGCTATAACGGGGTGATAAAAGCGACAGAACCTAAAATAAAAAGGATAATGAATTAAAACAGAATAAAAAACAAACTACAACTTTACCAAAACAAATATGTGAGTGCGACTTGACGAGTAAAGAGGCAATCCTCACTGACTCAGTCACACTCACGCACTTGATAATGTCAGTTTATGAACAAAATTAAAAGACCACTGAAGGAAATGCCTTACGAAAAATGTAGGTTTTAGTACCAGACTTGAATGATTCAAGTGCTTTACAATATTTTATGTCGATTGGAAGAGAATTCCAAAGCCTTGGGCCAGTAACCGCAAAGGCCCTATCACCAGCACTAGTAAATTTAGATGTGAGCTGAACCAGATTGAGTTGGCCTGATGACCTAAGAGACCTTGGTGGTTTGTGGATGGATGATAAGCAGATCAGACAGGTAGGATAGTGCAGATCCCGAGATACACTTGAACACCAAAAGGACAATTTAAATTGAATTATTTGCTTAACTGTTAGCCAATGTAACTCAGAGAGTACTGGTGTTATATGGCAGTACTTTTGAGATCTGGTTATGCCCCGTGCAGAACAAATTTGGATGTGTTGTAGCTTTTCAAGAATAGATGTTTTAGAGCTAATCAGAAAAGAGTTGTAGTAGTGGAGGCGACTGGACAAGCGGTTGTGACGTCTGTGTATCAATGAAAGGTCGAATTTTGTTAATATTTCTAAGATGAAAAAATGCACTGCGAGAGATATGTTTGATATGTTCATCAGCGGCCAGATTTTCATGCATGAAATAACCTAAGTTTCGAATACAGCTACTAGGTTTTATCGCAGAACCTCCAATATTGAGGGACAGTTTGGATATTTTTGAAAGTTGGTGAGGTAGACCTATATATATTACTTCTGTCTTGTCATCGTTCAATTTAAGAAAGTGTTTAGTCATTCATGCCTTCATGTCTGAAATACAAAGTTCAATCTTACTGCATGCTTCAGGCTCAAAGGCGTGAGTAAAACTATTAACAACTGTGTGTCATCTGCGTAAAAATAAAAATCAAGACCATGGCTTCGGATAATGTCACCGAGAGGTAAGACATAGACAATGTACAGTAGGGGACCCAACACCTATCCTTGAGGGACGCCAAAACGTAGTGTGACATTTTCTGTCGACTCACTGCCAATGAGGACACTCTGTGTGCGATCATTAAAGTACGACGAAAGCCAATTAAGTGCTCGGTCAGTAAGGCCTATTCTCACTGCCAGTCTTTCAATAAGTATTTTATGGTCTATGGTGTCAAAAGCGGCGCTTAAATCCAACAAAACAAGACATGTTAGGCTGCGCCTGTCCGTGAATAGGAGGATATAATTTTGGACCCTTAGAAGCGCCGTTTCTGTACTGCAATTAGATCTGTATGCAGATTGGTTAACTTCGGCTAGGCCGTGGGCTGCCAAATGAAAATTCAGCTGAGAAGCCACCACACGCTCAATAATCTTTGATAGGAATGGAAGATTAGAGAGCGGTCGATAGTGTTTCAGAACCAATGGGTCAAGTGTTGGCTTTTTGAGAAGAGGTTTTACTAAAGCGTGTTTCATGCTTGTCGGAAAGACGCCAGATTGGAGGGAGGCATTGACCAGTTTCAAGCTCGGTGTAGTTAACTCCGAAAGAGATGCTTTTAACAACCAAGTTGGAATGATATCTAGTATGCATTGCTTAGATGGTGCCTTTGATATTAACCTCTAGATATCTGTTGTATCCAAAGGTTTGAATTGGGACAACTGTGCAACAGCTTTAAGACAGGTGCATGGCACGTCGACCATCTGTCGAAGATCAGATTGTTAGCTTGTATCAAGCGAAGCTCTGATAGTCTCATTTTTCTCAGAAAAGAAAGAGGAGAATCTATTCGCAAGGTCTTTCGATGTCGAATGCTCTGGGAGTACGGTTGTCTTTTGACGATACAGTAGCTTCTCAA
Source organism: Pictodentalium vernedei (assembly GCA_031216915.1). Classification (NCBI taxonomy): domain Eukaryota; kingdom Metazoa; phylum Mollusca; class Scaphopoda; order Dentaliida; family Dentaliidae; genus Pictodentalium; species Pictodentalium vernedei. Next base: position 41,251,230 of record CM062288.1, read on the forward strand.
GAACGACAGACAGCGCATTAGGGGAATTAACCTTATCTGACAATAAGTCCGAAAAGTATTTCTGTTTCGCGGATTTGACCAGTTTGTTCACAACATTTTGCTGGTTGACAAACATCTCTCTGTGAACACATAGTTTCGTTTGCCGCCACTGGAGCTCTAGTTTGCGTCATAAATCGTTTGCGCGTCTAATCTCATCACTGAACCACTAGCTGTGAGCAATGGCGTACGCTAAAAGTGCGTGTTTGCTTAGGCGCAAACTTGTCAATAACTTATTGAAGTGAGCCAGTGAGGATGTATTCAATGCTGTCAACAGTTTGCATCTCGTTAATTTTAGCGACGGGATACGAAGCAATAGCATCCGCAAACTTAACAAGGTCAGAACTTCGGGTCTTGCGGTATGTGACTTTCTTCCGAACAGGTGAGGGACGAGGAAGTGCCAAATCGAAGATAATCATAAAATGGTCAGAGATTGCAGGATCAACAATTAATACATTTTAAACAAGATCAGCATCGGATTCTCTGGTGATCAGCGGATCTAATGTGTGGCCATCTTTATGGGTATTGCCACGAACATGTTGGCGTAAATTCATTGATGTCTGATTTCTGTTTTACATCACCTTCATTAACATGTTTTCCACCCTTTCACTCTTAACAATTTTATGATATCATATATAAAAATCCGGATCACAGCTCATATATATATCACCAAAGCGAGAACTGTTGACACTCGTTTTGTAGAAGTTGTACCCCACAATAGTAAGAATAAGTGACAAATGGGAAACCAGTAAAATGATATTGAAAAGTGAGTTTAATAAATATTTAAATTTTCAAACTATTTTTGGAGACATCAGCATATCTCTAATAATTATCTTTACATTCCCCTTTACTACCTGCTGAGTTTTATTTTAATATGTTTAATTAAATCTATTCGTGACTGCTGTGAAGTAGCCATGACTATATTTGATGAACATTTCATGGAAACGTAACTAAAAACACTGATTGAAAAGATGATTCCATTAATAAAGAGAAATAAGTTTAACCCTGTATCTAACGAATCGACTGCAACCGCCCGCGTAATTTGCAAACTGAGTAGTTGAAAAAAAATAATTTTTCGAAATATTTCAGTGAAACCATATCACGTGACCCTCGATGAGCTCGTTCCAATGAGGGGTCACATGATATGGTTTTGTTGAATTTTTTTGAAAAATGAAAAAAAAATAGTAATTAAAATAACATATTTTGATATTCTCTAAGTTTGGGTAAAGGGTTGAAGGGTTTATATAGTACTTAAAGTAGCAGCCGTGTGGGGAGTGCGGCGGCTCAGTGGTAGGCTGTTGGATTTCTATGCTAGAGGTCCCGAGTTCGATCCCCGTCAGGGACGACCCGCGTTGTGTCCTTGGACAAGGTACTTTATCCCGGTTGCCTACATGGGGGCACGATGACGCCGTGTACTAAGGCGTACTGCACGTCGATGGTGCGCATGTCTTCAACCGCTGTAACCCTGCTTGAGCGAAGCTTGAACAGAGTTAGTATGCTGAGGAGCTGAGAGTAGCTCGTCGATGCTCGGTGGTTCTCTCCGGGTACTCCGGCTTTCTCCACCCGTAAAACTGTCACGGTCACGATTAGCCATTGTGCTTATGTGACCTTAAACACCATTAAATAAATGGTAGCCGAGTGGATAAACGCGCTGCTCTCTCATGTCAGAGGTCCCGCGATCAATCTACGGTCGGGAACGTTTTTGTGGTATCTAAACACTCCCTGACGGCATTAATTGTGCGAGTTGATGCTGTCATAACACACCATCTTATCGGATGGAGACACAAAATGTCTGTCTTTATCCCGAGAAAGACACACTCCCTGCAGGCTAAAGATCCCTTGCAAGTATTTGAGAAGAGCAAGGCCACGAAGCTGCCGCTACGGAGGTCATCCCACATACTCGCGCATTTGGGCTAAGGAGAGATGTTAATATAAGTTGTATAAATTGCTTACCAATCCTTGTAAGATAATACGCTTAAAACTAAACGTATTCTAGAGATTTGGTGTCCCGAGCAGAAATACCCTCAGTAGCGTGTAGCAAGTTAAACCCTGGATGATATGGGTTTACTTTGCCAGTTGATTCCATACCAAGCCTGCGTTATTCTTTTACATAACGAATTGGTCGCAACCGCTCGCGAAATTTACAGATTGAACAGTTGAAAAGAAATATTTTTCCAAACATTTCAACAAAACCATATCATATGGTTCCCTCATTGGAACGAGCACGTCGTGGTCGGTCAACTGAAGGGGTCACGTGATAAGGTTTCTTTGAAATTTTATGAAAAATGTTATAAAAAATAACAAATTTTGAAATCGTGTGCGTTCTGTAATGGGATAACCTTTTACCTAACCTTCCACTATAACAAGCCAGCTTTATTCACAAAAAGGCTAGCAAATTTTAGTAGCTTTCCTTTTGTTTGAACGATGATCCCCTCGTTAGAACGAGTGTATTTTTCAATTTGTTTGTGGTGATCAGCTCGCCACACACTCTAGTTGCCATACAGTACATGGGGAGTGGAATATCACCAACAGAGAGTGGGATAGATTTTTTACTCGTGGCTAAATCACAAGAATCTCGAATCGATGTTCAACACATTACACGTTGGATAAGACCCGATGATCTTCGAGCCGAACGTTGGCGAGTGTATCTTGTACTTTATCCCTAGATACGGTAAATATCCATCGGGCGAAAAGTTCATCTTAATCACCCTGCGTTAAAGCAGTTAACCAGTTTCTACGGTAAAGTGAAAAGTGGTTGTTGCTAGAACGCCTGTGCAGTTGGCAAGTCATCGATCCGACAACTTACTTTCATTGACAAAACATAAGGAGAACAAACCAAATTACTAGGACCCTGCGAATCACATATTTGCGATCGAATCGATTCTATTATTGACATGGAATCGAATCTCGAATCGAATACAGGAGTTTTGAAGTCCCGATAAAATATACCAACTACATCATCAAGGCATGCCTTCGTCGAAGGCCTTGATAATGTAGTTGAAATATTCCCCAGTGAGGATTTTTGTTCAAAAACAGAAACCGGTACGAGAATTCAGTACTTGGCATTGCATGGGGATAGCCGCTAGCAACTGTGAACTCATCGCTGATATTGCTTGGGGACTTTAAATTCGCTTTCAGCAATGGTAGTGACTTGTGAAACTGGAATTAGTATGTATGGTGGCATGGGTACAGATGCTTCTTGTGTTAATACAGCAGAAATTGCACTCAGTCTTTATTTTCAACATTAATTACATGTCGTGCCCTGAGTTCCAATGTGTTCTATGTGCCTACTGGCAGCCTACTGGCACACAGAACACATTGGAACTCAGAGGACGATGTATGTACAATTTCTATCTCAGCTATACGTTTAATGAGACGACTGAGATGACTCATACCAAGCGCAATTCTAGTGAAATTCGAAGGAAAACGAATCGAATGAGTCGATTTCGAATCGAACCGAATACCAACTTAAAATTCGAAATCGAATAGAATCTCGAAGATTCGAGGGGTCCTACAAATTACACTTATCAGACCCCCGGAAACATTCATCTCTGACAATTATCTTCGAGAAACAGAAAGGTCGGTGACATTCAACCACATGGTTAACAGCAATATTTATTTTTTCATCATTGCAATTGAAGAAGATTTCAGGATTTATGCGTCTTGGTCATTGTGCGTGCGTGCGTGCGTGCGTGCATGCGTTGCGTCTCCCCAATTCTGTCAGAACCTAGAAAATTGAGGTTGTGTTCCCACAACGATTTCCGTTGTTTTTCGCAAATACAATTTTATTTTAGGGTTTGCTTTCCGATTGATACGTGTTTGTCACCACAAAAAAGTCAACACAACAGCGGCTGAAGAAGAATGTGTGTGTGTGGGGAGGTGTAAGAGAAGTAAGCTGTGTGCTGTGTGTTTGTATGTGTTTGTATGTATGTGGGGAGGTGTAAGACAGGTAGGATGTGTGATGTGCGTTTGTATGTGTTTGTATGTATGTGGGGAGGTGTAAGAGAGGTAGGATGTGTGATGTGCGTTTGTTGTGTTTGTATGTATGTGGGGAGGTGTAAGACAGGTAGGATGTGTGATGTGCGTTTGTATGTGTTTGTATGTATGTGGGGAGGTGTAAGAGAGGTAGGATGTGTGATGTGCGTTTGTATGTGTTTGTATGTATGTGGGGAGGTGTAAGACAGGTAGGATGTGTGATGTGCGTTTGTATGTGTCTGTATGTATGTGGGGAGGTGTAAGAGAGGTAATATGTGTGATGTGCGTTTGTATGTATTTGTATGTATGTGGGGAGGTGTAAGAGAGGTGGGATGTGTGATGTGCGTTTGTATTTGTTTGTATGTATGTGGGGAGGTGTAAGAGAGGTGGGATGTGTGGTTTGCGTTTGTATGTATTTGTATGTATGTGGGGAGGTGTAAGAGAGGTAAGATATGTGTTGTGCGTTTGTATGTGTTTGTATGTATATGGGGAGGTGTAAGAGAGGTAGGATGTGTGATGTGCGTTTGTATGTGTTTGTATGTATGTGGGGAGGTGTAAGACAGGTAGGATGTGTGATGTGCGTTTGTATGTGTTTGTATGTATGTGGGGAGGTGTAAGACAGGTAGGATGTGTGATGTGCGTTTGTATGTGTTTGTATGTATGTGGGGAGGTGTAAGAGAGGTAGGATGTGTGATGTGCGTTTGTATGTGTTTGTATGTATGTGGGGAGGTGTAAGAGAGGTAGGATGTGTGATGTGCGTTTGTATTTGTTTGTATGTATGTGGGGAGGTGTAAGAGAGGTGGGATGTGTGGTTTGCGTTTGTATGTATTTGTATGTATGTGGGGAGGTGTAAGAGAGGTGGGATGGGTGATGTGCGTTTGTATGTGTCTGTATGTATGTGGGGAGGTGTAAGAGAGGTGGGATGTGTGGTTTGCGTTTGTATGTATTTGTATGTATGTGGGGAGGTGTAAGAGAGGTGGGATGTGTGGTGTGCGTTTGTATGTGTTTGTATGTGTCTGTATGTATGTGGGAGGTGTAAGAGAGGTAATATGTGTGATGTGCGTTTGTATGTGTTTGTATGTATGTGGAGGCGTAAGAGAGGTAGGATGTGTGATGCGCGTTTGTATGTGTTTGTATGTATGTAAGAATGTGTAATGGTGTGTCTTTATTCCGTTGATGTGAAAACAATAGTGATTACGTCCCTACAATGATATCTTTTGTTTTCTACATGTTCCCGCAAAGAAAATAATGGCTTAGGGTTTGTCTTTTCGATTTTGAGGGGCTGGTTTGTCATTGCTTGTCAACGAAAAAAGAAAAGAAACAACAACAGATCCTCATAACGCGGGTTAAACGAGATTATGGATTTTTGCGTGTATGTGTGTCAAGGTGTGTTGTGGGTGGGGGTGTTTGGAGGGTTGGTACACAACCGCACAGTAAAGACTCCAAAATCCTTTTCGTGTTATCGGTAAGGTGGTGGTGGTATGTAACCAGAATCTTATGTAAATAGTTTAGCTACCCGGAGACACAACTTGATCCTACAGTCTTTTGACATATCGTCCCCTGAGTTCCAATGTGTTCTATGTGCCAGTAGGCACATGGAACACATTGGAACTCAGGGGACGATATGTCTGACTTACAGGTCAACGGATCCATAAATCGGGATCACAATTTCTACAAGCTTAGGTTTTCATTTATTTTTACGTTAGCATTCGTTTGTTACTGGTGTACATTTACAACATGATGCAATAATCGCGTGTTGTACTCTATCGGCATAATTCCATCAGTACAGCCGTCGTGAACTAGTCGCAATCCATGGATGGACATCACATGCGCTTACCAGGCAATAAAAAGCATTATCAAAAAAAAATAATCAATGAAGCACCTGGTTGTACCCGGTGCTTCATTAATTTAATATTTGATGTTTATTCCTGTAAGTAGTGTTTGGAATTTAATATTATTGCATCGGCGGAAATATTGCCCATCCGTTGAAAGTGACCAGTCCACGGCGGACTGTAGCTTTATTCTCTTTTTTTCATTACAATACTTTGTTCTCGCCTTAGGCTTATTTTCTGTCCAGTGAATGATTATTATTATTATTATTTATTGGGGTTTAAAATCACATACTTATGCACAATGGCTAATCGTGACCGTGACAGTTTTACGGGTGGAGGAAGCCGGAGTACCCGGAGAGGAGCAACGACGAGCAAACCTCCGCTCCTCAATAGAGCTGTAGGCTTTTTAATTTCTTGTTCGGTTTCGGTTTTGGTTTTTCAGGTGGAGTAAAACCTCGATTCGGTTCGGTTTTCGGTTTGTTCATGAGGCCAAGTAAAATTCAATAAAACTCATTCTTATGTCCGGAGTCATAACTGAATGGTAGTGAAAATGAGTGAAACTCAAGGAATGCCCGTAATAAGCTATAATACATGAAGAATCAGGAAGGCCAATACAATAATTACCTAAATATACAGACCTTTTATTGTGCTTGGCCATTTTTCGAGGTCTGACCCCTACACGCAACTTGAGGAAAGCTGCAAACACAACTAAACTGAAATGTCGGAAATTCACAGAATGTAGCCTTCCCAGAGTAGTGAGAGTACCCAGACACTGCCATTGGCAGTGTCTGGGTACTCTCACTACTCTGGGATGGCTACATTCTGTGCATTTCTGCAGCAAGAGAGTATTTAATAAAAAACGAAAAACCTTAGATTACGGGATGTCGACGGTTTCGGTTTCGGTTTTTTAAAAAAAACTAAAAACCTCGTTTCGGTTAACGTACAGCTCTACTCGTCGACATTCTAACTCTGTTCAAGCTCCGCTTAAGCAGGGTTGCAGTGGTCGAAGACATGTGCACCATCGACGTGCAGTACGCCTTAGTACACGGCGTCATCGTGCCGTCACGTAGGCAATCGGGATAAAGTGCCCTGGCCAAGGACACAACGCGGGTCGTCCCAGACGGGGATCGAACTCGGGTCCTCTGTCATAGAAGTCCAACAGTCTACCACTGAGCCACCGGGCTCCCCCAGTCAGTGAATGATTTTGATGCACAGTAGTGACATTATGTCCACCGAATAACTGACAGCTGTTCGTGCTTTGTGTTTTGTGTTTATCTTACCAACAAGCGAACACAGAATGACAAGATAACCTTGAAGATTGCTTGTGTCTTTGTGTTTACCTTGACAACAAAGGCACAATAAATAAGATTGTATGGTGAAATCTTTGAAATAAAATTCAATAGTCCGACATTAAAAGGCGATACATTTTTGCAATTACGAGAACCCATGACAACTATATCAATAACAGAAATAATCATGTGTTTCATTGGGCTGTCAGAATCTAGGTATTTTGTAAAGCCATTAACCCTTTACCTAACATGAAAAACAGATGACACTTGAAAAAAAAATTCTTCAATAATTATTTTTTTTTCATTTTTTGTCTCAAAAACATACGTTATGATCCCTCACTGGAACGAGCTCGACGAGCTCGTTCCAACGAGGGGTCATAACCTATGTTTTTGAGACAAAAATAGAAAAAATAATGAAAATTAATTGGCGATTTTTGAGAATAGCGCTGGCCGGTTTTCCGTTACATTGGGTAAAGGGTTAATATTTTACCCAGCACAACAATTGTAACCAGTATCTGTGTGTGATTTATTTATTTATTTATTTATTTATTTATTTATTTATTTATTTATTTATTTATTTATTTATTTATTCATTGTGGTTTCATTACACTTTCCACAGCCAGGATCTCCTCGCGTTGAACAGTTTTACGGGTGGAGGAAGCCGGAGTACCCTGAAAAAAAAACACCGAGCAACGGCGATCAACTGTCAGGCTCCCCAACATACTAACTCCACACACGCAGGGTTAGCACTGGTTGAAGACAAGTACACCATCGACGTGAAGTACGTCTTAGTACACAACGCCACCGTGTCACCACGTGGGCAATGGGGGTTAAGTGTCTTGCCCAAGGACACGACGTGGTTGCCGCAGATGGGATTCGAACTCTGTATGTGATACACGGAACCCTGAGAATATCACAGCAGTTAAATCGTGAAAACGGGATCGAATCGAACACTGAATCCCGAATCTATTCTGGCCATTGTGGAGGGGATTGTTTTGAATCTGTTTCCCGCTTCACTCACCGTAACGGAGAACACACGAAGTGTTATTCACAATAGTCGTCATTCAGTTTGTATTAGTGTCTGTCACAAAAATGGTTCTCATCAGATCACCGAAGTTAACCCTTTACATAACATGAAAAGCAGACGACACTTGCAAACAAATTTCTTGAATAACTAATTTTTTTCATTTTTTATCTCAAAAACATAGGTTATGACCCCCACATTGAAACGAGCTGGACAAGCTCGTTCCAAAGAGGGGATATAACCTATGTTTTTAAGACAAAAAATGAAAAAAATAATAAAAATTAATTGGCGATTTTTGTGAATAGCACTGGTCGGTTTTGGTCGTTATGTTGGGTAAAGGGTTAAGCAACGTCGAGCCCGATTAGTCCTTGGATGGATGACCGTCTGAGCGATCAATTCGGACACCCGCGTTGTGTCCTTGGATAAGGCACTTAACCCCGATTGTCCACATGGGGACACGATGAAGCCGTGTACTAAGGCGTACTGCACGTCGATGGTGCGCATGTCTTCAACCAATCTAACCCTGCCTGTGCTACAGTGCGGAGTTACGATGTTGTGGAGCTGACAGCTGCTCGTCGTTGCTCGGTGGTTCTCTCCGGGTACTCCAGCTTCCTCCACCCGTAAAACTGTCACAGTCACGATTAGCCATTGTGCATAAATATGTGACCTTAAACACCAATAAATAAATAAATGTCAGAAAAAAATATCTAATGAACCATCATTGACACGAGCTCGTCGAACTCGTTTAAATGAGAGGCACGCTTTGTTTTTGATGCAAAAATAATGGAAACATTTAGTTATTCAATAATTATTTCGCAAGGCTTGTTGAGTTGGGTTCAGTAAAGTAGCTATGGGAGATGGCCTGGGGAGCCAAATACCCCCACCCCAAAAAACAAATCCTGGTGATCAGATACCACGCTTGGTAGTCTTTTGAGCCTCAAAACAGTACCACATGGGGCATATTTTTCCAAATTTCTCTGTGGGAAGCCGAGAAGTGGGCCTTCCTTTCAGAAATGTTCAAATATACCCCTCCACCCCACCAACGCGACGGGAAAACAACCCTGTTGCCTTCCCCTAACTCAAGACTTCGATTTTCGTGATATGCCTACGCCATAAAGATACTTGCGCCCCGCCAAAAATTCATGTACCCTCTCCCTCCCACACACACACCAAACAGAGAGCTTTGGCTACGCACCTAGGTGAGTGAACGGTTAAAATGTCTCTTTCGTACGTTTTTAGGGCCCTGCTATTCCCCTAACTTGAAACCTACTGACAAGTTTCTTTTGAAAAGGGACAAAAAAGTCTTTGGTATTGTTGTACTCCGAGATTAACGCTTTTAACCATGCTGGTATCATCCACGTCAGTTCAATGGCAGCAGTTGGAAGAGTCCATATTTATTCTTTGGTGGGTAGACCAATTAATATACCAGCCTTAGGGCTGCACGTTTAAAATATTGATTGGTGTTATTTATTTATTTATTTATTGATGTTTAAGGTCACATATTTATGCACAATGGCTAATCATGACCGTGACAGTTTTACGGGTGGAGGAAGCCGGAGTACCCGGAGAGAACCACCGAGCAACGACGAGCAGCTGCCAGCTCCCCAACATCATAACTCCACACTGCAGCACAGGCAGGGTTAGATTGGTTGAAGACATGCGTACCATCGACGTGCAGTACGCCTTAGTACACGGCGTCATCGTGCCCCCACGCGGGCAATGGAGATGAAGTGTCTTGCCCAAGGACACAACGCGGTTGCTGGGTAAAGGCAGGGTTAGATTGGTTGAAGACATGCGTACCATCGACGTGCAGTACGCCTTAGTACACGGCGTCATCGTGCCCCCACGCGGGCAATGGAGATGAAGTGTCTTGCCCAAGGACACAACGCGGTTGCTGGGTAAAGGCAGGGTTAGATTGGTTGAAGACATGCGTACCATCGACGTGCAGTACGCCTTAGTACACGGCGTCATCGTGCCCCCACGCGGGCAATGGAGATGAAGTGTCTTGCCCAAGGACACAACGCGGTTGCTGCAGGTGGGATTCGAACCGAGGACCTCTCGGCTTGCAGCCTGCACCTCTACCAACTGAGCCACCGCGCTCCCTATTATTGATTGGTGTACCCTGCCCATTAACTTAACAGTCACCCTGTGTAATGCAATGATGACGAATCGTGTTCCTGGGACGGAAAATCGGCCTTTCTTGTTCAAAGGGTTAAATTAGAACAGATACTCACTTGCTATAATTTTTAACCCTTTACCCAACGAATCGCCCGCATCCCCCCACGTAATATGCAAATTCAGCAGTTGAAAAAATATTGTTTTTCAAAAAGTTTCCACAAAACCATATCATGTGACCCCTCGTTGGAACGAGCTCGTCTAGCTCGTTCCAACGAGGGGTCACATGATATGGTTTTGTTGAAATTTTTTGAAAAATTTAAAAAAATGATATTTAAAATAATAAATTTTGATATCGTCTGCGCTGGGTAAAGGGTTAAGTAACAACTCTTTGATTCAAAGTTATCATAAGTGATTGTTTAATTCAATTTTCACATTTGTGACAGAATACTAGCTTTGCTGATTTTTGTATTTGTTTTTACAGTCAAGATACCTGTTTGTTACAATTAAGCCCCTCTGTTTACATTTGGGCGCAATACAGGAGTCCGAATTTTAACCTAGTTCAGCAGAATTTTCTTCTAAGAACCTCCAGTCGAATCTTTTAATATCAGGTGTACAACATTGATACAGGGTTCAGATTCATATTTGTTCAAATCAAGTACCCCATTTAATATCTGGGCTCCCTCTGCGGGCTCGTATTTTATCTTAGTATAATATGAAGAATAAACTTTAAAAATCTCTTCTTCAGATTGATCATTCAGAATCTTTTGATATTTGCTATACTGTGTCCTTAGAGAGGTCAGCTCTAATTTATTCAAATCAAGTCCCTGTGTTAATATTGGGGCTTCCTATATCCAAGATGAGGAATAATTTTTAAAACTATTTGTCTCCAGAAGCACTTGTAGGAATATGTTGATTTTTGGTATACAGACTTCTTAACAGAATCGGATTCAGGTCTGTTTAAATCAAGCCTATCGGTTAATAATTGGGCTTTCCGTGGGTTCGGAGCTCGAATTGTAATTTCATGTAATATGGGGAATAGTCTTTAAAAATCTTCTTATTCAGATCCACCAATCAGAATCTTTTGATGTTTGGTATACAACATTCTGAGAGAGGCCAGATCTAAGTTTGTTCAAACCAAGTCTCTGTGTTAATATTTGGGCCTCCTATTGGTGTCCGAATTTTAACTTCGTCCGATATGAGAAATAATCTTTTAAACTCTTTTTATCCAGAACCACAGGTCTGAATCTTTTGACATATGGCATACAGAATCATTAAAGGGATTGAATTCCAGTTTGTTCGAATCGAGCCATCAGTTAATAATTGGACTCTCCGTGCGAGTCCGCATTTTAAGTTCGTGCAATATGGGGAATAATCTTCAAAAAATCTTCTTCTTTATTTCCGGCAGTCAGAATCTTTCGATTTTTATGTACAGTATCCTTTGGTGGGTCAGATCTAAGTTTGTTCAATCCAATTCCCTGTGTCCGAATTTTCACTTAGTCCAATGTGAGTAATAATCTTTAAACAGAAGCCAAAACTTTTTCCCCTGAACTACTGGTAGGAATCTTTTGATATAAATTATGGTGTACAGAATCCTTATAGGGTTTGGATCAATTCAACCCCATGGGTGTATAATTGGGGTCTCTGTGAGAGCCTGGATATCAGTTTTATGCACTATGGGGGAATAATCTTTAAAAATCTTCTTTTTCAGAGACACCAGTCAAAATCTTTCGATGTTTGGGATACAGCATCCTTACGGGGGGTCAAATGAAAGTTTGTTCAAATCAAGTCACTCGATTAGTATGTTGGGTCTCTATTGGAGCCCAAGCTAGAAAACAAGCAGACTGTCATCTGCAAAATGAGGTCCCCAGAGGGTGAATTTGGTGATGCAACCCTGCACAGCAGAGTAGCATCACCAAATTTACCCTCTGTGAACCTTAATCTGAATCAGGGTCCCAAACCAAAACAGAAAGAGGTACCCAGAGGATAAATGGCCCACTGTATGGGATAGCATCAGCAAATTCACCCTCTGGGGACCTCATTCTGCAAATGTCAGATTGCTTATTTTCAGGCTCGTTGGAGCAGGACTTTTAGCTTGGTTCGATATGAGGAATACTCTTTAAAAATCTTCCCACAACCCCCTAATCAGAATCTCGTAGAATATGGTATACACCATCCTTATGGGAGTCAGATACAAGTTTAAAGATTCAAGTCCCTGTGTTAATATTTGTTGTCTTTAACTTAGTCCAATATGAGGAATAATCTTCGAAATCCGCTTCTTCAGATCCAATGGGCAGAATCATGATGGTGGGGGTGGGGGGGGGGGGGGTGCTTAGTCACTTCAAGTTTGCTCAATGCTCAAGTTAAGTCCCGAGGTTGTAATTTGGGTCCCTATATTCTGTTATTGGATATCTGGCATCATTTGCATGTAGTATCTCAATACCAGAAACAAATCATCTTACTGGACGACAGAGCTATGAATAGTTACACGACCCCATTCCTCTGTAGTATTTATTGGCCATAGATGCAAATTAAATCTTTCTTTAAACAACTTTGTCAGTAGGGTCCTGCGAATATTCGAGATTCGATTCGATATCGATACCATACGTATGCTTCGAGATCGATCCCGAATCAGTCTCAGGATTCGATTTTTTCGAATCTCTCGTACTAACTTCAATTTGTTACATTTCCAACAAAAATAGGATAAAACTGTCATTAGAAAATTCTTTCATGTAGGCTCAATTCCTATTTATTTGAGTAATTGACAATGTTTAATTGTCAGGTAAGGTGTGAATTTAGCCCTGACCATTATCCATAGTTTTGGTTTTTGAAGGCTTAACTTGTTACTATTCACGTTCTTAAGAACGTGAATAGTAACAAGTTAGGCCTTCAAAAACTAAAACTATGGACAATAGGCCTAGCTGTTTCAGCGACGGTGCTACAGAGAATATTTAGTTATTGGTGTTTAAGGTGTTCACTCCTTCGCGAAAGGGTCATCATAGTGTTCCGTAACTTCCGTTTGATGCAATATGAAATAACTTGTCTTTTAAGATTCGATTCGGGATTCGATTCGATGTCGATATCAGAGACACGATTCGATTCAAGATTCGATTCGAAAAGAAATTTGTGATTCGTGATTCATATCCGAACAATTCGTAGCATACAATGAACATCATAGGTACATTTCGGTTATAAGTTGTGGTCACGCATTCATTTTGCAAGGTTTCGACACAAAAACGTTATATATTGATCGCTGAGCTTGTATTTTAAGAGCTCACACCCCAGTTTAGATAACGCGATTGAATGTTGAAAGTAATCCTAAGACGGAAAAAGGTAAGCTTTCGAAGGATGGCTGAATAGAAAGATGGAGTTCAACACGGGATCATAATTTTCTCTGTGTGTATTTTCTGCTCAACCCTTTCAATATGGCGCTCGCCGCAGGCCTCGGGTTTTATCCTTTCACGATGACACAGGTGCCATATTGATTAACCCATTCACATGCGTGTGTCGTTCTGTGATTATTACACGCCTTCCTTCTAATAATTGTTTTTTATAGACGAATAGGCGTGTAATAATCAAAGTACGACACACACATGTGAATGGGTTAATCGATATGGCATTTGAGTCATCGTGACAGGATAAAACTCTAGGCCGGTGGCCTCTCGTTGTATTCTCCCGCACTGGCACGCCTGTCGATTAACCCATTCACTCGCCTGTGTCGTTCTGTGTATGTACTGGATTTGCCAACACACGTTGCTAACTCTGCCTGTGTGGAGTTTGTAGAGTCTGACATTTCCTCGGTACTGTTCGGTGATACTCTCCTGTACTCCTACCTCCTCCACTCGTAAAACTGTACGACTCGATGTTATCCTGATTGTTAAAAGTATCGCTAATCCGAATAAACAAATAAACAATAAACACATGTTACTTGACTGTGTTTTCACCATCACCTAAAATACAGAACGCGCCGTCTCCGTAATACTCACATTGGCCCCTGTGACCTTGACCTATTTACAAGTGAATGCAAATTTGATTAGAGCGTTCCAACTTGTGTACTGGGTATGATGTCCATTATCGCCCCAGTGGTTGCATAGTCCTTTGTCTGACCAGAATCACAGGCGACACTTTTTAGCCAAAAAAATATGAGTTAACACCCACTAAATGTCCAATTGAAGAGGCGTAATCAGTGTTTTTGATGAAATAAATTGAAAAAATAAAACAATTTGAATGGCAATCTTGATGAATAGTGGGGACCGGTTATCAACAAAACGAACACATTTTATCGAAAATCAAATTTGTGAGGGGAACCGTGTTACTAGTTTTTGCTATCGCGGGGGATTCAGGGCGCACGGTGGCTCAGTAGATAGAGATGCATGTGAGGGATGATGTGCAGTTTTACCAGTTTATTGTGTGAGAAGTAGTGTTTAGGTGGCTGAAATGCATATTAATATCATTATCTCGATTGATGCGAGTTTTAACAAGCAAGAGAGGGGGTGAGGTGGGGGGGGGGGTGGCTCAGTGGGTAGATGTGCAGGCTGCAAGCCGAGAGGTCCTCGGTTCGAATCTCACCTGCGGCAAACGCGTTGTGTCCTTGGGCAAGGCACTTAATCCCAATTGCCCACGTGGGGGCACGGTGGCGTTGTATACTAAGGCGTACTGCACGAAGATGGTGCACTTGTCTTCAACCAATGCTAACCCAACATGTGTGGAGTTAGCATGTTAGGGGGTCTGACAGTTCCTCGCCGTTTCTCCGTGGTTCTCTCCGGGTACTCCGGCTTCCTTTTCCCGTAAAAATGTCTGATGCGTGGAGACCCTGGCTGTCGAAAGTGTAGGTAAACCCCAATAAATAAATAATTAAATAAATAAATCGCTAGCGTTTCAAATTGTAATTGCGTTACGCGATTTGTAGAAGATTCCAGTGAAATTTGGCTTCTATTTAAAAATAGTCCCTCAACAATTTCAGTTCGGCACACGTGTGTGGAACGGAGTTTTATTTTTCGCATGGTTTAGTGCTGCTGTAGATGGGAATTACATAGAATAGGCGTGTAATAAGCCTTACCACGCGACGTCACTGTGCCTCGACGTGAACAATCGGAATGAAGAGTCTTGTCCTCGGACACAGTGCATATGGGTCGAAATGTCGCCTGTTCTCTTTAACTGTTTGAACCCGAGAGGACGCTTTTCCGGTCCAGGAACGTGATACGTCATTTCAATGAGTGGCATGGGTGCTAAGTGCACGTGTGGGGTAGACCAATCAATATTTTCAATGTGCAGCACCAAGGCTGCACGTTGAAAATATTAATTGGCCTACCCCCAAATAATGAAAACGGACTCTTTCAAATGCTGTCATCGAAGTGACGTAGAAGATGCCGCCACGGTCCAAAGGATTAAGGTCCAGTGATCCAACTAATGAGCATCGTCAAATAACCCACACCAATAGAAATTCGACGATAGTTATAGAAATAGTCTATCCTATTCTGAAAAATGATGCACTGGGCGCTGGTTTCATCAACTGGGATACCTCAAATTTAGTTCCTGTATTTACTAACATTCTTTCTATTTATTGTTATTTATTTGTTGTGGTCTAACCCTTTACCTAACATGAAAAGCAGACGACACTTTCAAAAAAAATTCTTGATTAACTTTAATTTTTTTCATTTTTTGTCACAAAAACATAGGTTATGACCCTCAGTGGAACGAGCTCGGCGAGCTCGTTCCAATGAGGGGTCATAACCTATGTTTTTGAGACAAAAAATGAAAAAATAATTAAAATTAATAGGCGATTTTTGAGAATAGCGCTGGTCGGTTTTGGCCGTTACGTTGGGTAAAGGGTTTTAACAACACTTTCGACGACCAAGGTAACCTCGGGTCGGACACTTTCTTTCCAAAAATGTCGTGTGGTTGACCTTAAACTGATGTCATTTCATCATTTGTCTATTGAGACGCAACCATCAGTGTTTGAAGTTGTTGAATATTCGTAAACGTAGAACACCGTTTTGCTTCTTGTGGTGACATCAATAATGTGGATGTGCAGGAAAGAGTATATTGGCACGAGGACGACAAACTTAACTGGTTGCAATGTCGGAGTGCCCAAAATTGATTGTAGTACAGTATTTGTTCAATTTTCAGATACAGCATATGAAGTCACTTTCCACGGGTGGGCAATATTTCCACGGACGCAATAATATAAGATTCCAAACACTAATTACAGGAATAATAATCAAACATTTAATTAATAAAGACAAGGTACGACCCGGTGTTTCATTATTTAAAATTTTACTGATGATGATTTTTATTACCTGGTAAATGCATGCGTGGACATCACTGCCCATGCGTGGATAACGACCAGTCCATGGCGTCTGTACTGTATTCCTACTCTATACTCATATCTTTGGACATCATTCATTAAACCAGAGATCAATTTTCTGAACTCTATAAAAGAACTCGTACGCACGAGTTCTACTGGCAACCGTACTCTACCCGACTGCTGAAGAGAGGATAAATCTATTTTATTATTGTCTTTGTTTTCTTGTTTTTGTTTTTGTACGGGAGGGGTAGGGCAGGTTTGGCTTTCTGAAAAAATCCCGGATTGCAAAAACTCGCCGTCCTGTGTGCAACTAAGGCGAGCAATTTTTTCTCATGAACTGTTTTTCATTGTTGTGCTTCACAAACAACTTCTAAGTGCCTATTAAATGGTATGTCTTCCCCATGGAATGCATTCAGGTCAAGCAATGCCAATAAACGGCTGTTGAACCTGTGTTCGTTTTTTACAACCCCCTTGTATCCCAGTATGGGCCGACTGAGCAAGAAGTTCTGCCTCGATCCCAAGCAGAACTTCAAGCGGCCCTTCCTGGGGTGGAGGGTTTTCCGGACTGATCAATCATAGTAAATGTACCTTCTGGAGGGATCGAGATCAAAAGAAGGCTTAATGTCACTTCTGTATTACCCTTCGCGAAGAGAGCGGTTAGAGTGTTCGAGATACCGGCGATGTCAAAAGCGACTGAAATTAGACGCGCAAAAAAATGCTTACTGGTATTAAAATTGCGCGAGCGGTAGGCGCGCAAAAAACTCTGCCTGCATCATATTTCCATAACTGGGTGAGGATAGATAACAACTCATTACAGACACTCCACATAATTTACGTTCTTGGTAGACGGCGAACTCCAATAAAGCATTACAAAATAAAACCAGGCGTGGTTAAATACGCAGGTTCTAAGTCAAAAAAGGGCCGTAACCCATGTAAACATAATTGGACGGAATCCATATTCGAACTTGGCCTGTACTACTAGCTGGGAAATATACATACCAACTTTAGCTGAGATCTTGTAATCCAAACTAGAGTTATCGATCGGAAACCAAAAATGTTAACAGACGGACAGATGGACACATAGACAGACGGACAGACTGATTACCTAATACGACCATTTTTCAAACGGGTGTATACAAATAGGAAGAAAATAGGATTGGCAATGGAAATAAATCAATTTATAAAGAAGCCCTATTTTACTTGTTTTGAAAAATTATCTTTTTCTGTACGACAAAAGAGAAGTATAGGGCTGGAACGGTTAAGGGATTTTCTTGATCGATTAATCACGTTGTTTACCCTTGGTTAATCGATTAATCACTTCTCCAAATAGATATCTGAATAATGGCGATATCGTTGATTCTTTACAGCATGAACCCTTTACCCAACGAAAGGAACAAAACCGACTAGGCCTTTATACAAAAATCTCCATTCAAATTTATTATGTTTTCAATTTTTGTCTCAAAAACATAGCTCCTGACCCCTCATTGGAACGGGCTCAATGAGCTCGTTCCAATGATGGGTCATAAGCTATGTTTTTGAGACAAAAATTGAAAATTTTTAGTAATTCATGAATTTATTTTGCAAGTATCGTCTGCTACCCTCAATGGGTAAAGGGTTAAGAATGACCATTTCCAGCCACTGATACAGTATGATGATCATGCAAGTAAACAAGTATGTCAGCAAGTAACTTGCATGCTTTACTCCGTCTCATATAATTGATGTGAGTCAGTGTGACAATGTTTACCTGTTTTGGAGCAAGTTTGTTAACCCATATAATACAGTAGTTCAAAAGTAACGTTTAATCGAACAATTACTTTTTGGATCGATCAAGATGTTGATCATTGATTAGTCGATTAATCAGTTAACCGTTTCAGGCCCAGAGAAGTATATACAAACCCTCACTGATCAATCTTGGGATATAAACTACACAGATACCCGGTTGGTGTGAGGTAAGGCAATGTGCAGAATATACAACTTGTTCCATTGTTTTTGTACTTGAAAAAACCGTTTCGAAAACTCCGGCTAAAATCTTGATTTTGATAGTAACATGCTGTGAACCGAATTTCCCGGAACAAAAGTAATACTACGCGTGTATCTTGTAGTCAAATCACAATCTCGGCACATTTCAATAAAATATATTTTGACAAAGTTTCGCGAGAATATTAAACTCTTTACCTTACACGAATAGCTGATGACGCTTGCAAAAATGAATCTTCAATTACATTCTCATTTATTTTTCATCAAATGCACAGCTTATGGCACCTCGTCGGAACGCGCTCAACGAGCGCATTCTAGTGAGCAGTCATAAGGTATCTTCAGAGGCCACAAAATTGACCAAAAACAATTAAAATGGCGATTGGTGTAAATAGCGCTTGCAGGTTGCGCCCCTTCACAATGTGTATCAGATCAAGAGTAAACAACACACCATTTGCTCTTTCGGGTCATGGTCAAGTGTTAATGAAAGGATCAGGAAATCGTTTATGTGTTAGAGTTAGGACTGCAACGAATCTGAGAAACTGCAGTTAATGTGTTTGCTATTTTATTGAAAGCGTCAACGCATACAATAAGCAATAGAGAGATCATGTTTTGGGTGATCAAAGTCTCAAAATTGTTGGAAAAACACGACCACCTTTGAAGTGTAATTACGTACGGGAGAAGATTACGACAGACGGCATTATTTAATACGGAATTTGCTTCAGAGATATTATTTCCAAGCACTCCGAATCGTTGCATAAAAGCCAATACAGACTGGTTACATCACGCAGGCAGTTACATATAGTCCTACGAAAGTTATTTATGAGAATAGAAAGTAGTGACAACACTTCTGGTGAAGATTACCCGGTGTACGAAATTTGGGCACTCGGCTATGACCATAACTCTGTTTCAGCTAAACGAGGTTTAGACGCTGCAATGACATCTAGACAAGGAAGGGATAAATATAAGAACATGAAACTTATAGACACACAACAACATTCTTAACCCTTAGCTAACGTAACGGCAGCACTCTAAAATGTGTAGGGTTAAAAAGAAGCCAAATCAACTGGGTTCATATTCACTTAACTAAGTTGAATTGGGTTGATTTTTAATCCAACTGATTTTAGTGTGCACAAACTGCCAACCGAGGTTAATTAAAATCGACGTTCTAATTTTGTTCAATGTTTCTGTAAAAGACATAGTTTGTGGCCCTCATTGGGGGTTAAGCTTAAGCTTATAGCTTGTTGGGGGTCAAAACTATTTCCTGTTCCTACGAAAAGGTATTTTAATGTAATTGTAAGAAAAAAATTAAATGAAATACATACAGGGATGCGCTATGGCATAAGACTCCTTGTATTATTAATAACTTGGTATATAGACGTTCGAGGGGGCGCGCAGTGGCTCAGTGGTAGATTGTTGGACTTCTATGCTAGAGGTTGCGAATTCGATCCCCGTCCGGGACGACCCGCGTCGTGACCTTGGATCAAGGCACTTATCCCAGCTGCCTACATGGGGGAACGATGACACCGTGTACTAAGGCGTACTGCACGTCGATGGTGCTCATGTCTTCAACCGCTGTGACATGTTGAGGAGCGGACAGTTGCTCGTCGATGCGCGGTGGTTCTCTGCGGGTACTCCGGCTTTCTCCACCCGTAAAACTGTCACGGTAACCATTAGACATCGTGCATAAGTATGTGACCTTAAACACAAATAAATAAATAAATAAATAAATAAATAAATAAATAATAAATTAATAAACTTTCGATCGTGTCGCCGGAACTCAGATGTAGAGGAAATCAGACCACTCGATCCGTTGCACATCGAAGCGGTCTCCATATATTTGTATGTAGTCGGGAAAGTGTAATTTACCATTTTCCTTATTACAATGGAGAGGGACACCAGAGGCAAATATAACGGATAGAAGAGGTGTTTTATATTCCATTGTTATGGATTTCAAATTTGTATGTCCTATTACGTCATATCTCAATAGATGATGCGATAACCTGGTTGTCCTGGTAGTGAGCGCAGCAATGTCTTTACATCAGAATAGTTGTGGTACGTGGTGAGAGTGGACAGCCCATTCTTTTGACGGACATAGCTGTCGTAGATTTCTAGAGTGACACGGAGTTACTGTGAATCCGAATGACTTTCTAAGGAGTCTTCGTGTGTTCTTGGGTTCGCATTATTCGAAAACCTTGAACAAAACAGGTACTACTGTGATTCTTCTAGTAGTCTGTTGAGCTAAAATGTCGATCAAGCTGTGACCGAGGCGAGTGATGTCACTGGAAAAATATGAGGACCACTGGAACCCGTAGGACAACACTTGGAATACACTTCTTGACTGTTGGAGAACATTGAAGAATAATGTCAGCTGTTTGGTGAATACGTGAGAACAAAGTCAGCGGCCACTTAGTCGGGAGATACTAAGCAGCACTATCAACGACCACGGCGAAAAGAACCTATGTCAGAGAACTACAATCGGGAGGCTGTTGGAGACCTCTCCTGGGGGTGGGGTGGGGTTGGGGTGACTGCTTGGATGTTATTGAGGACAACTGCCTTCAGTCGGGGACGACTGTTTGAAGACCAAAAGAACCACTGAGGCCGATGGGATATCTCCAAGAATTCTTTGCGTGGATAGTTTCTGTCGGGAAGTTTATCATCTCGACGCCTCCACAAAAATCCACCGAGTGAAGCCAAATAAGCTGCTTGTAGAGCTGAAACGGTTAAATGATTTTCTTAATTGATTAATCACGTTTATTAACCTTGGTTAACCGATTAGTCACTTGTTCAAATAGATATCCGAATAATTGCTATACCGTTGATGATTTAAAGCACGAACCCTTTACCCAACATAACGAACAAAACCGACTACGCCTGTCAGTGTGACAATGTTTACCTGTTTTGGGGCAAGTTTGTTCCTTTGTTGACCCATATAATACAGTAGTTCAAAAACAACGCTTAATCGATCAATTACTTTTTGGATCGATCAAGATGTTGGTAACTGATTAATGGATTAATCGGTTGATAAAGAGGTTGATCATTGATTAATCGATTAATCGTTTAACCCTTTCAGCTCTAGCTGTTGGGTGCACCCTTATCATCTTGCGTTATGTGAAGCATGAACGAATGTTAATTTATATGTTCGCCACTTTAGGTCATAATAATGAACAGCAATGTCAAATCATATTCTCTTATAGACCCTTTGAACTCTGATGGTATCTTCCACCTCAATTTAGTGTCTTCAATTGGAAGAGTCTATATTCGTTATTTCTGGGAAGACCAATCAATATTTTAAACGTGTAGCCTTATGGCTGCACGTTGAAAATCTTATATTGTTTCAGTTTTGCACACAACAGTGTCCACGACACAAATTCACTGAGCAACTAAACACTTTATTACTTCAGGTCGCATCACAATCTTGGCCTGGAAAAGCGGCCGTCCCGATTCAAAGGTTTAACAAAATAGCAAGTAATGTGCTCTAGTCAACCAACGAGAATATTCGTTTTGACGAAAGTGCAGAGAAATAAAGTTCTTGTCATAGGGATATTGTTTTGGTAGCATGGTTTTCTGGACTGCGTCGGTAACGTCTTTTGCACATGAATCGGGAGATAGATAATTTATTACGCCAGACAGAGAGATTGACCTAGGAAAGGTCTTAACTATGTTACCGTGGACTGAAGAATACAATGACAATAATGATCAGCACAGACCCCCTATTAATTTAATACACCGACACTGGAGGTATATTCATTGTCAAGTACTCCATTTTATTTTTATCGCAAAATACGCAGTCTACATTCGGCTAATTGGCACCGAATTGGCACCTTAGAACGCTTGTTTCAGTTCAAAGC
Source organism: Pictodentalium vernedei (assembly GCA_031216915.1). Taxonomy (NCBI): domain Eukaryota; kingdom Metazoa; phylum Mollusca; class Scaphopoda; order Dentaliida; family Dentaliidae; genus Pictodentalium; species Pictodentalium vernedei. The sequence goes on from CM062288.1 coordinate 41,273,633, forward strand.
ATAGGAAAGCAATCAGAATGTACAAGAGCCCAAAAATGTCAGTAGTAGCAACACAGTCAATACTTTTCTTATGGTTCAATGAGATGTCGGATTATACCCCTTACCATCCATCTGATTTTGTAAACAAATGAATGCCGATAGAAAAATGTAACGAACACGTCAGTCAGCAAGCACAACAGATTATGAAATTTCGAAGAAAAGACCTGGCATAATAAATACGTTACAGGTCATTTAGTTGGTGGATACGGTGAGACATGAGGCTCCGTGAGAACAATTTTAGACTCGGCTAAAGCATCGACTGATATTGTTCTCACGCCGCCTCATGCAATATAGTATCCGCCAGCTAAATACCTCGTGACTTAGCGCATGGTTTCAACACATTCTAACGTTGAACTCTCTCATAATGTGGGATTTACTGTCACCGTAATACACCATATTATCCCATTAATAAACACCTAAAATTTAAATGATACGTACAAACTGTAAGAACTATAAGTACAGGCAGCTGATCAATATACAACTGCATTTCTGGAACGTACGCACCACACTTATAGTAAAGCGTCTCCACCGCCGCTACCCTAGGGGTGAGGGTGGATGCTGCTATAAATAAACGAAAGCTCAACAATAAAAAAGGTTCTCAGTTTCCTAACGCACCGCCATCACTGTCGTTCTGTAAGAATATACTTGGATGTCTGCGAAAAATGAATATATTGATGAAGTGCCCATTTTTCCTTGCAATACATATTCAATATTTACAACATATTTGAAATGTTATTGACCAAAAATAAGCGCTGATATTGGAAAGTAGATACAGTGTTTCCCCAAACAAGGGAACAAAGTTCCCAAAAAAGGAAATATAAGAACCCTGCAAACAGATGTAAAGACTACCAAACAAAGGAAATATAAGAACCCTGCAAACAGACGTATAGACTACCAAACAAAGGAAAAATAAGAACCCTGCAAACAGACGTATAGACTACCAAACAAAGGAAATATAAGAACCCTGCAAACAGACGTATAGACTGCCAAACAAAGGAAATATAAGAACCCTGCAAACAGACGAAAAGATATCAAAAAGGAAATATGAGACGTCTGCAGACAGACGCCAAAGAAAGGAAATATAAGAATCCTGCACACAGACGTATTGACTACCAAACAAAGAAAATATAAGAACACTGCAAATAGTCGAATAGGCTACCAAAGAAAGGGGATATAAGACTCCTGCAGACAGATGTATAGACTGCCGAACAAAAGAAATATAAGAACCTTGCAAACAAACGTATAGACTACCAAACAAAGGAAATATAAAAACCCTGCAAAAAGACTTTATTATGCCTCACGTTTGTAACATCAGCCGTGATTGGTTAATATGACACCTTCAAAAAGTCATAGTACTGGAGTTTTGGGGCAAAACACGGGTACTAACGGAACGTTTTTCTGGAGACAAGAGAACGAAGAAAATGTAAGATCCACTTCCATTGATCAGCGTCGATTGGAATTTCTCAACACCAAACGCTGGCTCCGTGTCCGTTTAGCTTTTTCAACACCGGTAGACACAAACTTACCAACAAATATATCATCTTCACTGGGTGTGTTTTCAATTTTGGTTTGGTTAATATGACACCTTCAAAAAGTCATAGTACTGGAGTTTGGGGCAAAACACGGGTACTAACGGAACGTTTTTCTGGAGACAAGAGAACGAAGAAAATGTAAGATCCACTTCCATTGATCAGCGTCGATTGGAATTTCTCAACACCAAACGCTGGCTCCGTGTCCGTTTAGCTTTTTCAACACCGGTAGACACAAACTTACCAACAAATATATCATCTTCACTGGGTGTGTTTTCAATTTTAACTGCAAACAATGAATTCAAAAGAATCAGAAATATTAAAAAACTCACTCACGTGTTGTTCACCACTTCAGTGAATCCTGAATATGAGGCTCAGTTATGACTTCAATCAATTATATTTCTACAAGTTTAGTACTCCTCGACCTTACTGAGCGACCGCCTCAAGTTCAAAATAAATTGTTTCACTCCGCTTAATTATATCAACTCTTGTCGTCCGAGAAACATGAATTTATATTCCATTAATTTAAATCACTTTTCACACAAGCATTAACAATGAATTATAAATTGAACAGCATGATGCAGTTGTAAACATTGGCATTTGTTGATATAGAAACTCCCAAAGCGACGGCACTTGTGTGACAAGTCATTTTCGAAGAGACGTCATTCGTTCGAAATGACGTCATGTTTTTGGATTCGACTGCATTGTTGTTACAAGATTGATGGCATGTTGCAGTTAACGCTTAACAATGAAAGTCATTTTTTGTTCGGCATAATAAAATAATCAGAACGTTTCTTTTCGTGTTCTATCGGTCGATAGTACCTGAGTTTGTGTGATTTTTGAAATAAAACCTTCAGCAGCTTCGCTGCTTCAGGTTTTATTTCAGAAATCACACAAACTCAGGTACTATCGACCGATAGAACATGAAAAGGAACGTTCTAATATTATAATAGACTTCCAAAGAAAAGAAATATAAGAACCATACAAACAGACGTATAGGTTACCAAACAAAGGAAATATACAAACTCTTCAAGCAAACATACTGACTATCAAACAAAGGAAATATAAGAACCATACAAACAGACGTATAGGCTATCAAACAAAGGAAACATACAAACCCTGCAAACAGACGTATAGACTACCAAACAAAGGAAATATACAAACCCCACAAACAGACGTATAGACTGCCAAACAAAGGAAATATACAAACCCCACAAACAGACGTATAGACTACCAAACAAAGGACATATATAAACCCTACAAACAGACGTATAGACTGCCAAACAAAGGACATATACAAACCCTACAAACAGACGTATAGACAGCCAAACAATGAAAATATAAGAACCCGACAAACAGATGTATTTTCTACAAAACAAAGGAAATATAATTACCCTGGAAACAGATGTATAGACTACCAAAGAAAGGAAATATAGGAACCCTGCAAAGAGATGTATAGACTACCAAACAAAGCAAATATAGATACCCTGTAAATAGACGTGTTGACCACCAGAACAAAGAAAATATAAGAATTCTGCAAGCAGACGTATAGACTACCAGACGAAGTAAATATAAGGACCATAAGTGCAGAAGTGTGGACTACCAAACAAAGGATTTATAAGGGCCATGGAAACAAGCGTATTGATTTCCAAACAAAGGAAAATATAAGGACCCTGCCAACAGACGTATATGCTACCAATCAAAGGAAATATGAGGACTCTGCTAACCGACGTATAGACATAAGGACCATATGTACAGACGTACAGACTACCAAACAAAGGAAAGATATAAAAAAAAACATACATAGACTTCCAACAATGGAAATATATGAAATAAAAACATACAAGAAAATATTAGAACCATGCGAAAAAACGCACAGGCGGAAAGACTATCAAACATACGAGATATAAAGAGAAACATTTGGTCAGTCATACCCACTGCCAAACAAAGAAATATAAAACGTACATATAGACGTACAGAGTGTGGTGGACGATGAATAAAGACCATTTTCCAAACAGTCTGGTTCGTTCGGGTCGCTTAGTTACATGGTTCTCTAGTTAATTTACAGTTATAAAAATGTATAAAGTTCAGTCATACCTTAATTCTAGCATTCGGCAACGTCATCCATTTTAAAGCAGGTTCCAAGATTCTTGAACGGTGATGTGCCAGAAACAACATGACCCAACACACAGAAAACAGTGCATATATTCATCAGTTTCTGATGCAATACCTAATCACGAGACATATCACTCATAGGTAAATTAATGGCAGCCGCCATTGTTGAACTCTTTTACTGTCATGCAGACTGCCAGGCAGTCTTCATGCAGTTCATGGAATCTCTAGGTCAAAAGTGTATTCTGTCTGGAGTCTGTTAACCCTTTACCCAACGTAACGGCCCAAACCGGCCAGCGCTATTCTCAAAAATTGCCAATTAATTTTCATTATTTTTTTCATTTTTTGTCTCAAAAACATAGGTTATGACCCCTCATTGGAACGAGCTCGTTGAGCTCGTTCCAATGAGGGGTCATAACCTATGTTTTTGAGACAAAAAATGAAAAAAATGAGTTATTCGAGAATTTTTTTTGCATGTGTCGTCTGCTTTTCATGTTAGGTAAAGGGTTAACCGGAAGAATTGCCTGGTGAAATTCACAATTCTTCAACTCAGCATCAGGTGATGCCTTGTGAAATATTATGATTTGGTGACAGAAAAACATTCTGGAAACTACTGCTGAATGTTACTATATACTACTCAAAGTTTGCTCAGCACCACATATTTGACACATCATTGTAAAATTTTCTTGTGACACATTTGCGATATTTTTGGTGGGTATGATGGAGGAATGTATTGAGATGGTCCCCAGTGTTTGCATTAGCTCTCTTGACAGGCAGAATTTTCGTGACAGTCGTGCAAAGCATGTACCCCTTGATTCTCATGATATTTCCGTGTACTGTCTTCATGTACATCAGATGTGTAGGGTATCCAGTCTTCATTTCAACACAAACCCTTGTGCTTGTGATTTAATGATTGAATATGGCGAATGCAAATGTAAGAAGACATTTGTCTGAAGCAGAAATGTGGCGGGCTGTAGGGATGGGGGAACAAGGGCTGAATGTTACTATATACTACTCAAAGTTTGCTCAGCACCACATATTTGACACATCATTGTAAAATTTTCTTGTGACACATTTGCGATATTTTTGGTGGGTATGGTGGAGGAATGTATTGAGATGGTCCCCAGTGTTTGCATTAGCTCTCTTGACAGGCAGAATTTTCGTGACAGTCGTGCAAAGCATGTACCCCTTGATTCTCATGATATTTCCGTGTACTGTCTTCATGTACATCAGATGTGTAGGGTATCCAGTCTTCATTTCAACACAAACCCTTGTGCTTGTGATTTAATGATTGAATATGGCGAATGCAAATGTAAGAAGACATTTGTCTGAAGCAGAAATGTGGCGGGCTGTAGGGATGGGGGAACAAGGGGCTACCCATCGTCAGGTTGGTGAAGCCCTTGGTGTGCACCATACGGTGATCATCGGAGCCTGGGCAAGATTTCAGCAGTACACCAGTAAGACGACATGGTGTTGGCAGAGACAGGGCAGCATCTGCAGCTGAAGACCGGTTTTTGATCATTCAGGCTCGAAGGAACCGCTTTGACAATGCAACTCAATTTCGCAGTGACCTTCAGAATGCATCCGGGGTAAATGTTTCCCTGCCGTGCTTTGGATGCCATTCGATATGGCAATTCAGCGAAATTCCAACGCGCAATTAAGCCTAGATAAGCGCACAGTTCGTGACAGGAATTGTAGTTTTAACTGTCCTTCTTGTCAAACGCTCAGACACTACATTGATACTTTTTTAGACTCGACTATCAAAAGTAAATAAAATGCCTAGGCGTTGGCGGAAACTAATTACATGGTCATAGTGTTGCAGTCTCTATATGTTACACCGAGCTTATCGCTGTTTAGTTTCTGCCAGAACTACATTAACAGAATTACATATGAAGGTATATCTGGAAAATAAAATATACCTATCAACTTTATTAGTGATTAACCGATAAGGATTTGCCACCGTCATCTGCTTGCCGATTAGTTGAGCACACAATCTGCCGGTTTCCTGTTTCTGCTGATGTCGCATTTCATTGAGTCATCATCACGCAACACGTGAGGTGTGTGTCATGAGCAGCAATCAAGGCGTAGATCAGACCAATTAATGAGATTAGGTCAATCTTGAATCCTGCCAACCATTGTGGCAACTTATTTAAATTTGTTACTGCTTGTATGAGATTGTAATTCAAACGTAAATACAAACAATTTTGATGCAGTGGTGTTCCATGTTACCGACGTCATGGACCGATGCTCAAACACCTCTACCGATCGTCAACCGATGGCTTCAAATCGATTGATGTCAGATGCGATTGACGAACATCGGTTAATCACTAAACTTTATCGATCTGTTTAGTATGTAATATTTCACATACAATAGTGCTAAAGTACTTATATTTTAAATCCTAAATTTCACCATATATATTTTCACAGATGCTACCAGAGAGTTATATTTGATACCCGTTTTTTTCGAACTATTCTCTGCCGGTGCCAACGATGGTTCACTCAGTGGAGCCGGTGAACATCGCTCGCAACTTTGCGCACCTCCCCAACTAAGTTCCTAGCCACGCGTTTCACATTGTCTCCCGGGGCGGTATATATTATTCCGAACGAGTTATGTTTATAATGGTAACTCAAATTTAATCTTTCCGACTGGACATAACAACAAATTCAATATTAATTTAGTTTTGAAAACAATGTTTTTAAACACCAAATCATCTCATTGTTCTGGCTCTGACAGTGACAAGGTAGGCAAGAAGCAACCTGCCTATAGGACTCCCTCCACTACTTATCATAACACATGAGGGCGGCAACAAGTCCCATCGTGAAGTTCGTATCGTTTAGACTGCGACAAGGAGGTTGGTCATGATGTTTGGGTGTGGTGTCTACGTTAGCTGCATCATCATCGTAGGATGACGAATGTTATTGATTTATTTGTGTAGACTTTTATTTGCAAGTTCATACTTATATCCATATAGTATTTTACATAGCACCACTGTAAGGGGGAAGCGCGACAGGTTGCACAAGACGAGGATTCCAGATTTAGACGCGGACCACGACTTTGACAATTTACGAAGTTTACGAAGTGCAATCAGGACAGTAGGGATTGTTGCAGCTGACATAACTGGAATATGAGGAAATGAATGTGGAAGTTAGCTTGTTCTTAAGCATGCTTCTGTCGCTAATATTACGAGTTGTGTCGTCCAGAGCATTCCATAGTTTCGGGAAGGAGTATAAAGGAAATTTATCCAGAGTTTGGGTCCGTGTTTTTTCTATGTATAGGAGGCCTGACTGTCTAGTTCTCCTACCAGATGGATTGTCAGTAATTTTAAATATATCATTGAAAGACACCGGTAATCTGCCGTTCTGTCAGTCAAACAAGAACAGTAGTGCATGTAGCCTAAACAAATCATCAACCTTGAGTATTTGGTTTTCTTTAAACAGGGGATCTGTATGAGAATTGTACTTTTTGTTATTAATTATTCGTATTGAACGTTTTTGCAGGACAGCTAGTTTTTTGATAGCTCTTGAGTTGCCCCATGCCTGGATTCCGTATACCAAATGGCTATGTATGAGGGCGTAATACAAAGTTTTCATAGCTCCGTGGGGGAGGATATTTTTAACTTTGTTTAGACTATAGTTTGCGCGTGCTATTTTCGAGCATAATCGGGATATGTGAGCCTTGTAGGATAAATGTTCATCAATGCTAATTCCCAAGAATTTAACAGATTTTTCTGTTTCGGTGGCCCCAACTTTGTTAATGTTTTGGTTATTTATTTTTACCTCTTGACAAAGATTTTTGTTCCTACCTTTATTTGGATTAGGTATGATGTACGAGGTCTTCTTAGCATTCAGCATTAACTGGTTCACAGAGCACCATTCGAATAGTTTCTGGAGCTCGTCATTGAAATACGATGTAATGGGATTATTATCGGAGCCCGGGCAGTGTGCAGTGGTGTCATCGGCAAAGGATAAAAGATTGAGTGATGTTGAGTTACTTATATCATTTATATATAAAAGAAAAAGAATAGGGCCTAAAATCGAGCCCTGTGGTACACCACAACTCTGTTTGGCTAAGTTCGATTTGTGCTCTCCGTACGTGACATATTGAGACCTGTTGGACAAGTAACTTTTAAACCAATTGTTGGTGACACCTCGGATGCCATATGTTTCCAGTTTACCTAATAGTATTTCGTGATTTATGGTGTCAAAAGCCTTTGACAAATCCAGGAACAGTGCTAAGGTGCTGTTTTTTTCTTCTTTATTATTTTCTATTGCAATGCTTTTAAGGAGCTGAAGAACTGGATGAATAGTACTATGTCGCTTTCGGAACCCATATTGGTGAGGGTATAAAATATTAAACCTATTGAGGAAACTCTCTAGCCTCACTTCCATGAGTTTTTCCATTACTTTTGAGAATACCGGAAGTATACTGATAGGTCTGTAATTTGTAAAGCTGTGCTCGTCACCCGCTTTAAATATGGGTATCACCTTCGCGATCTTCATCCTGTCTGGTACTTTGCCGTTTAGGAAAGAGTTGTTAATTACATGTGTTAGAGGATCCAATACTTCGGTTATTGTATGCTTAAGAAGACAGGTTGTGATGTCATCGCAGTCTTTAGATAATTTTGGCTTCATTTTATTTACTACTCGGTTGACTTCTGTGGGATTTGTGGGTATTAAATAGAGATTATTGGAGACATTGTTGTCCATGTAATCTGTGTAGGACTTATTAGTTTTCTGAATCTGTTCGGATGTGTTTTTTCCAATGTTGATAAAGAAATTGTTGAATTCTTCTGCGATGTCATGGGGCTCGTTTAACTCGATGTTGTCCTGGATGAAGAACGATGGTAATCTGGCTTCAGGTTTTCCTTTATTGATGGCTTCGTTTAAAATCTGCCACGTTCTTCGCATATTGTTTTTGTTTTCGTTTAGGATATCTCTATAATAGGTAGCTTTACATTGTTTTTTTACCTTGTTGAAGATTCTACAGTAGTTTTTATAGTTTTCTGAGTTCCTTTCGGTGGGAGCATGGAGTTTTTTCTTGTAGAATTTTTCTTTGTTGTTGGAGGATATTACAAACCCCCTTGTCATCCATGGCTGTTTTTTAATAATTTTTTTGTTCTGGCTAACACGTTTGAGAGGGAATGCTCTTTCATAGGCTTCCATATAGATGTTTAGACAGGTTTCATATGACTCATTGGGACAATTCGACTGCATTACAGGATTAAAATCACTTTGCGAGATAAGTGTTTTAAATTCAACTATTCTTTCTGCATTTATTATTCTTTTTAATGTAAAGTGTGGTGTATCTTTTGGTTTGGGGTTTTCCTCAATATAGAAAATACCAAAATGATCTGACACGTCAGATATGACTATTCCAGGTAATGCTGCTTGTGGAACATTATTAGAGAAGATATGATCTATCAGAGTAGCAGAACGACAGGTTACTCTCGTTGGCTTGGTGATATACGGCAGAAAGCCTTGACTGAACATGAGATTAACAAATTCTTCCGTTTTTGAGTGTGTAGTTGCTTTTAAAAGGTCCAGGTTAAGATCCCCCATAATATAAACTTTTTTATTTTCGGCATTTAAAACATTCGTTATTTCATTTAATTTTGATAAGAAAAGGTTGATGTCGGCTTTAGGAGGAGTGTTGGGTCTATAAATAACGCCAATAATTCTGGGTTGGTATTTATCTTTAGTTTCAATAAACAGAGATTCGAAGACATGGGGAATAAAGAACGAAATATCATTACGAACTCTGTAGGGTATTCCTTCTTTAATATATAGACCAACCCCTCCTCGACCATCATCATTCTCGTGTCTCATACGTTTAATAATCGGGGCATAGCCATCCAGACTGAACGACATCTCTGGAGGAATTTGGAAAATTTCGGTAAGTCCTATTATGTCGAAGAAGTTCTTTCCTGTTTGTAGGTCATATAGCATGTTTTGAAAGGAATCCCAATGGGCCTTCAGGCTTTGGCAATTGAGATGGAATATTGAGAATCCTGCGTCTATTTTACAAACCATTGACTGAAAGTCTCTAGGCGAAAAGTAGTTGCAGTCAGTTGCGTGGTTTTTATATGGGGATTCATCATTTTCTGTCAAGGAACATATTTTCTCATTATAGAGCTGAATAAAGTCGTACTCTGCGTCTACCTGCACCTCGTCGAGTGTAATGTTACCCGCCATAATTCACCAACATACTACCATCCTTTCTCGCTGGACAAATATATAAAACATAACTACAATATATTGTTCCAAGATGAAGATAAAAGGAGGTTAAGTCCCAGATAAAGTTCAACTGTTGGACGGGTTGAGACGTTATTTCTTTTTCATTTCTAGTCACAGTCTGTTGCGGTAATAGTATGTAATTGGGAGTTTGTTTAGAAACGAAAATTTTCTGTACAAACAGGATAAAAACACTGTAGTTTATATACAAGTACGTCGGGTGCAACATCACCCTACCTAACATCACATCAAAGTGATATGGTATCTTGGATGAATGATTGAACAAATAAATTTACAATTAAAGGACTTCACAGTAAAACAATGGATTCAATGAGGATAGAGAATGAGTGAGTCAATTTGTAAAAGACGAGGTGGAGTAATATGAATGAATGAATGAATGAATGAATGAATGAATGAATGAATGAATGAATGAATGAATGAATGAATGAATGAATGAATGAATGAATGAATGAATGAATGAACTATCATCATCGAGGGGGTCATAAGCCTTATTTCAGAGACAAAAAAAAAAAAAAAAAAAAAAAAAAAAAAAAATCCCGAAAAACAAACAAAAGTGTACAGACCTTGAAAATTGAATAGTTGTCAATGGCGCTGAGAGTTTTGACGTTACACTTGGCAGACGGCAGACGGTCAATGATCAACCGGGTGAGAATTTGGGATTAAAGTTATTTCACTGGTACTAAGTTGACGAACTAGCGTTGGCTGTATTTCAAGGTATAGTTTCACTAATTAAAAGTTAATTTGTTAATGAATAATATTGCATAATTACATCAAGGAATGTACACTTTGATAACTAACAATTAATAAACATAACAGCCCTTAAAACGATCAACAGACGACATTCATAAGAAGTATTATTGAGAGACCGATTTGTCTTCCAGCTCACGACCCCAATGATGCTAAATTGACGATTTAGCGCAAGAGGGCACTACAGGGTATAAATTATCTGATGAATTGTTTAAGTGCTCATGGTCAAAAATAAATAAGGTGGAGGTACTTTAATTTTTTACCCTAAACAGCAAGTCAGTCACACATCCACACGCTCGATCAGTCAAGCACCCACACATCCATCCATCCGATCGTCCACCCAGAAGGAAGGAAGGAAGGAACGAACGAACGAACGACCGAATGAATGAGAGAACGAATGACTGAACGATTGAATGAATGACACTAGTAACACTATATATGAATGAATGAATGAATGAATGAATGAATGAATGAATGAATGAATGAATGAATGAATGAATGAATGAATGACACTAGTAACACTAATAACGAACGAATGAGTGAATGAATGAATGAATGACACTAGGAAATAGTAAACAAGTTCTATGCTACTTGTTCCATCCGTTATGTCGAGATACACCGTCCACGGCCCCCATAGGAACAGGCTCACTTTGATGAGCACGCAGATTCGGTGGTTATTTGTGAAAAGCGTTGGTCGGTTTTGGACGCTACGCAGAGCAAAGGGCGAATAGCCGAGTGAAAACTATTGTGGGCTAAAGTTATCTTGCTCGAACTAGCTTGACGAACTGGGGCGGAAAGCACTGTGTGTGATGATGATCATTTGCAGAGCCGACGGTTGGTGAATACCCAAGTAAAAACTATTGTGGGCTAAATGTATCTTGCTCGAACTTACTTAACTAGCTCGTCAATGCAGCACCAGCGAAATAACTGTCTCAGTTATTTCACTCGTACTACATTGACGAACTAGCGTTGGCTATACTTCAAGGTATATTTTCACCGATTAAAAGTTGATTTGTTAATATAGTATTACTTAATTACATCATGGAATGTTCACTTTAATAACTGATAATTAACATACATAGCAGCCCTTATTCGAGCACGAAGAACAGACGACTCTAATAAGAAAGTTCTTGAGAGACAAATTTGTCTTCCATCCCTTGCGTCAGAAGTACAGCTTATAACCCCCACAGGCACGCGCTCGTTCCAATGAGGGGGCAAAAGCCAAACTTCCGACGCAAATGTAAGGAAATCATGAACTGCAAATGGCGGATTGATAAAAAATAAACGAGGTAGAGGTACTTTAATTTGTTATCCTAAGCAGCAAGTCAGTCACACATCCACACACTCGATCAGTCAAGCACCCACACATCAATCCATCCATCCGTCCCGCCACCCAGAACAAATGAATGAATGAATGAATGAATGAATGAATGAATGAATGAATGCATGAATGAATGAATGAATGAATGAATGAATGAATGAATGAATGAATGAATGAATGAATGAATGAATGAATGACCCTTCATCCGGCATGGATGTTATATGACACTAGTAAATAGCAAGCAAGTTCTATGCTATTTGTTCTATCCATTATGTCGAGATACACCGCCCACGGCCCCCACTGGAACGGACTCACTTTGATGAGTGGTCATAATCCTCATTTTCGAGAAAAAAAAAACACCTGCTCGTTCCAATAAGGGGTCATAAGCCACATCCACATGGTCACACCTGCTCGTTCCAATAAGGGGTCATAAGCCGCATAACCACATCTCCAAGGCAACAACAAGAAAGAAATCACGAAGATTCGGTGGTTATTTGTGAAAAGCGTTGGTCGGTTTTGGACGCCACGCAGAGCAAAGGGTGAATAGCCGAGTGAAAACTATTGTGGGCTAAAGTTATCTTGCTCGAACTAGCTTGACGAAAATGAAACACTAATACTCTAATATCAGAAAAGTAATGATTCGATCGTCATTCTCCATCATGTGTCACATAATTGGCTCTCTGTTCATTCTTTCAGTCACAGTCTGTTTGCAATCACCCCATCTTCTTCCAGGGGGTGGCAGGTAGACAGCCAATCTGGCTATGCCACTTCCTACGGTATACTTCACATTACATTTGTGCAATATGTTTATTTGTAACCATTTTACATGTATGTGTACCGTGAATAAAGAATCTGAATAAAGAATCTGAGACTCGCTCACTTTACATTCATAACGAATTTCCAGTTGTTGAATTTTATTTGGATTGAAGTGCACCGTAATTCGCTCACATCGGGTGTTTCCGTAGGCATCATCGTGACGTCTCGGTCTGAGCGGTAAACATTGCAAACCAAGCTGGCTGGTTATGTTCCACAGTGCGAGGGGGGGGGGGGGGGTCCATCGAGGGGGCGGGACTTGCGAAATAACTAACAACACACTATGTGAAATTTGCAGAGTGTCTTAAAATGAAGTATAAAAAATGAAAATGCGCATTACGGAATAAGTTAAAGTCAATATCAAAGACCGTTATCAGCATTTGGGCGCTTTAATTGTAAATAAAACATCTCAACGCATATAATATTTATTTATTTATTTATTTATTTATTTATTTATTTATTTATTTATTTATTTATTTATTTATTTATTTATTTATTTATTGGTGTTTAAGGTCATATACTTATGCACAATGGCTAATCATGACCGAAACGCATATAATAAAAATAATACCTGTTTCTTTTTGAGTATTCAGCCGGATGTGAAAATTTAAATGCTTCTGCAGTCACTCATTAGATACTTCTGGTACCTCCTCGATATATAATGAACATCAAATGCAAATGTGCTTGACAAAAAATTGCTTCCCCTCATAGAAGCGGTCCAAAGTTGTAACCCTACAACTTGTTGTTACGTAACTCTCTTGGAGCGAACAATTCCAGCTTTCTTAAAATATTGGTTAGACACTTTACGTTCCTGAATATATCGAAAGTATCGCCCCTTGAGAGGCACAAGACGTCACTGAAATGCTAAAGCATTGCAGATGGCGACTAGTTCCACTGAAGGGCCGATAATATAGTACAAGAATCATTGCATTTTGCCGAGTTGCATGGGCGAGAGATTTTCAAGATCAGTATATAATATTATTGTGTATCTCTGAATAAAAAAAAAATGCTAAAAAAGTGGATATCCCCGTATTATATTTTTAGCTTTGTCTTCACGTGATATTTCTTTAGAATTGAAATAAAATGATGTCATAAAATGATACGCTTGCAGTGATTTTATCTGAAATCTGTCCTTGGGCAAAGCACTTAATTCCGATTGCCCACGTGATAGGTGGCACGGTGACGCTGTGTACTAAGGCGTAATGCACGTCGGTGGTGCACCTGTCTTCTACCAATGCTAACCCTGCGTTTATGGAGTTAATACGTTGGGGAATCTGAGAGTTGCTCGCCGTTGCTGGGTGGTTCTCTCCGGGTACTCCGGCTTTCTTCACCCATAAAACTATCCGACACTAGGTGACCCTGGCTTTCGAAAGTGTCATTAAACTTCAATAAATAATTAAATAAATAAATAAATAAATAAATAAATAAATAAAGCGCTCAGAGAATTTTGACTGGATCCCGACTGGGTTGCGATCCGGTCGAAGTCCCTCTTTGCTTTTCACCCAACAGCACAATAGAATATGACCAATCAGAAAAGAAGTGCGAGAAGATTAAATATGAGATGCCATTTTGTTTTTTTGATTCGGCTTTGGTTTCTCAATATTTTATTTAGAGATGGATCGTATTGCAATTTTGAGGTCGGCATCGGTTTCGGTATTTTAGGGAGGTATACCTCGGTATCGGTTCGGTTTTCGGAATCTGACTTGACTGAGATTTGCTGATAGTACCAAGGGGAGTTTCATATTAGGAAAATACAGAATAAGTTGTTCTCGTAACATTCTTCCACAATGCTATAAATGCCACTGCTAATGAGCTCAACAACGGTATTATTTTATGAACACAAATCATATCTACAGTAATTGTATGACTTGTTCTAAATGCATCCTAACATTTAGAAACCTATTTCAGGCGTTTACGATCTCAGAGCATGTGCCATGACCATGCTATCTTTAGGAGGTTCTTTTAACAATAGACAAATCACCTGGGCAGTGATTTCTGGTAAGGTCTTGGCTGCTTTAACTGGCAGCCAAGACCTGACTATAAATCACTGCTAAGCAATAGGATATGTACAGATTGCAGTCTAGTAGAAATTCGAGACAACTGCCCAGTCCATTGAGGGTTAACAAAACTGAAAAGAAAATCAATCACTTCTTTCACGAAAATGAACCTTTCAGCTGTTATCAAGCGTCAACAGAGACTTATAAATAGAGAAAAAATAATGTAGAAAAAATTGAAAATTCTGACGGTTTTGGTATTCAACGATTTGTTTTTTTCGGTATCCTCATGATATTGGTATCAGTTCGGTTTTTCGGTATATTGCCCATCTGTAATTTTATTGTGAAATCTCGACCATTGTTGTGGAAGTAAGTCGCAACCCGATCGCGATCTGGCCAAGAAAACTACCACTGATACGATCACAGTAGTACACATTGGGGGTTATGAGGGTGCGTGTCCGTACAGGCGGATAAAGGGTGAACGGTATTCTGTTCCACACTCACAATAAAACATCAACAAGAGGGGGATGTCCATCCCCATTAGCTCAGCAACGCATGGCATGCAATAAACCTAAGCTTATTACAAATCTGCAAAAAATGTCCAGCCATGTATAGCAAAATAGGTCAGAAATTGTCTAATTCCACCCTGACAAAAAGTCTAACATTGCATTAAAAAAGTCCAAAATATCCAGAAAATGGGCATGTGTTAATGTTGTCTCATATTGATGCATTTAACAAATATTTGAAATATAAAATCCACAGCATACCGGTGGTAGCCTCCACTCATGTATAGTAAAACAAGACCACACTGACAAAAAAAGTCTAACGTTGCAAAAACACTCCACTCTAAAAAACGAAAAAAATATCACTGGGCAAGGGTTTGTGGGTAATTGTAAGCCATAGAAACAGTATGAGGTGCGCAGTAGCGCGGAAAGTCAAAGTGCACTCTTACAAGAACTATAACAAAAGAGTTGATGCCGCCCACGCCGCCGCCCACGCCCACGCCCACGCGCCTCGGGTCATGACATGGGCCCACACAACTTCCTTGGTGAGCTAAAAACTGTCAATAATGATATAGTCTTACAGACATATGGGGCCGGAAAGATGAATTCTTTCTCCACCCCGGGAAGTCAATAAGGGGATTAGAGTTTGGGGTGTCACATCCCCACCCACAATAATTGTTCATGTCGG
This sequence comes from Pictodentalium vernedei, assembly GCA_031216915.1. Lineage (NCBI taxonomy): Eukaryota > Metazoa > Mollusca > Scaphopoda > Dentaliida > Dentaliidae > Pictodentalium > Pictodentalium vernedei. The sequence continues at coordinate 41,289,631 of CM062288.1, forward strand.
GACATTTTGGTCAGAACTGGTGTCTCTAATATCAACTTTCCCTTGCTAGCAATTATCTTCTTTCTTAACCCTTTACCCAACGTAACGGCCAAAACCGGCCAGTGCTATTCTCAAAAATCGCCAATTAATTTTCATTATTTTTTTCATTTTTTGTACGAGGGGTCATAACCTATGTTATGAGACAAAAAAATGAAAAAAATTAGTTATTCAAGAATTTTTTTTTGCAAGTGTCTGTCTGTTTTTCATGTTTGGTAAAGGGTTAAAAGCTGAGTTCTCTCTCCACCCAGGGGAGCCACTAAGGGAGTTTAGGGCTTGGTGTGTCACATTACCACCCACAATAATTGTTCAGGTCAGGATATTTTCGTCAGAACTGGAGGCTAAGTTATCAAGTTTCTCTTGTTAGTAAGCATGTACTTCTTAAAAGACTAGATTTAATACCAAGACTTGTGTCACACACACAGTCGGTCATACATACACAGAATGACACACGCTTATGAATGGTTTAGTCGATTTGGCACGAGTGCCAGCGCGGTGGATAAAACGAGAGATCGTAGGCCTCGAGTTGTATCCTTCCGCGATGGCACAAGTGCCATATCGATTAACCCATTCACACGCGTATCGTTCTGTGTTTATTGCATGCCTTCGCTTCTATAAAACAATTATTAGAAGGACACTCAGCAATTCATTTGACAACTATCAGAAAAAATAACACATTTTGTCGCCAACCAAATCTGCGAGGAGACCCCGTATTACTATTTCGTCCTCAGAGTTCCAATGTGTTCTATGTGCCTACTGCCACATAGACCACATTGGAATTCAAGGGATAATTTTCAGCTACCGCTAGAAAACTAATTCTACGTTGTCACCGACAACAATATTTTATATAGACACAAGGATAGGTTGTTGAAAGAAATCTGTTTTCTCGCAGTTCATTGGAGAGCTCTCGTGGGCGTTCACTAGTGAGCTGTGATCGAACAGCTATCGAAACCGTGGCTTTTTCTGTTGGTAATTGAAGTTTTTTGGGGTTTTTTTTTTAGTTTTTTTTTAATTTTGTTTTTAATTTTTTTTTTTTTGTGGGCATGAATAAATACATTATTTCCGCCTGTCCTAACTTGTGGAACATTTTCACCCTCCCCCCGAACTCCTATTTCTGTGCCATTGATGAGCTTGATCTCTTATCTCTTTCATCTCTCTCCCCCCTTCACTTAGCTGCACGGACGTTTCCTCTAGCTTTCATCTACGCTTCCCCCAGTCTGTTTCCGGTAATAGGCCTATATTAGTCTAACGCCCCAATATGGGAATTGTATTTTGCTCTCAACCAATAGAAACATTTTTTTCACCTCGCTCTCGACATCAATTCACTCAATATCCTCATAGTATCAACTTGTTTACTGGGATTCGGTCACCAGTGTTTGCGGCACACTGCAAAAAATATAGGTTCTCCTTAGAACCAAAACTGGTTCTAATCTTGTCCCTGAGATGGAACCTGTTCTGTTTAAACAGTATTTATTTCAAATCAAATACATTTACCAAGATTAGCATTCAATTTTAACAGAATATTACATGAACTGAAATAGATTCAGCAGTAAACTTGGAGCTTATTCAACGCAGTCCTCAAACATTTTGAAACAAAGGAGATATGAACAGTTGGCATATCGAACCAGTTTTGGTTCTGTACAGAAAAAAATGGTTCGATATGCCAACTGTTCATATCTCCTTTGCTTAATAATGATTTGAGACAACCTCGTATAAGCTCTAAACTTACGGCTGAAACCCCCTCGATTTATGTTTAATTCTGTTAATATTTAATGTTAATCTTTATAAATTTATTTGATTTGAAATAAATACTGTTTAAACAGAACTGGTTCCATCTCAGGGACAAGATTAGAAACAGTTTAGGATCTAAAGAGAACCTATATTTTTTGCAGTGTAGACGCCCTCTAATAAGGGCGACACGGCTATGAACGATCGACTATACTAAATTTTGCCCTCGTGTTGCGATCGCGACAAGCCATTTGCTCTTGCACAAAACTGTGCACAATGGCTGGTTGAGATCGAGGTCACATCATGGGGATTTAGTTAGCAGGCTCATATGTCTTCAAACTCGAGCTGCGGTGATGCAGGAATGACCTCAAAACCATCCATAATAATAAAGTACATTACTCAGATAAACCAACTACTGCCCCGCCCCACTTAATAATGTTTGTATCCCGTCGCTTCGAATACCGACATAGGAAACCTCACTACCGTAAGACCAAGTATTACCATTCCAAATTGCACTGCTATCTTTTTTTGTAAATAGGTTTTGTATTGTTTTTGTACATTACTTTTTGACTTTACTGTACACACTCATTGTGAAAACAATTTGAACCACCTACAAGCACATCGACTGAATGTTGTATACACTCTCATGTATTCCCCTTCTGATCTCTCTGTTCCATTGGTAACTGCACTCTAGTCCAGCTCCAGCACAGCTGCCCGGGCGCAGGTAGCATTTGAATCGGTAACGTTGAGCTCGATCCCCACTCTTCGAATGTCCAAAGGTTATATTTACCAGAATAATCCCAATGGCTAACATAGCTATGTACAGACTAAGAGTGGGTCTTTACTTGCCAATTGCTCGCGCAGCTGCACGCCACAGAGGTGGAGGTCTCGCGTACCCGGATATCCTGCTGATAAGATCTTTTAAGATTTGGAGTCGGGGATTAACGCTAATGTTATATGTGCAATTATTCCACCTTTCTGCTGATCATCCTGACTTGAACCTCTCTACCTATAAAAATACAAGGTACCGCTATAAGTCAACCGGTAAGAATGTATCGGCATCATTCAGTTCAACATTCACGGATGCAACGACTATGTCCGTGCTTGTTTGTATCTGATTTTGTGTTTTTCTCCTGCTATCTGGATACATTGAGACCAAAACCTGGACCCTCATTCGCATCGGTGACATCAAGCTCAGTTACTGGGGATTTTCCAAATCAAACGTCGACAGGGCTTAATCTCTTCTACTTGAACATTCAAAGCCTAAAACCTAAGCTTGACATTCGAATATGGGAGCTCGTCAACCATGATATATGTGTGCTTACGAAATCATGGCCACAGAGCAGTGACGATAACTCGGATTTGACAATCTCTGGGTTTCATGACACAATAAGAAAAGATCGTCCTTCCAGGGAAGGCGGTATCGTTATCTACCTCAGAAATTCAATAGCATTCATACTGCTAAAAAAGGTTTCCCCCTTGGACCCTTCTACAGACCGCCTAATTCAGGGGCCGAAACCTGGAATCTTATTTCGACTTCTGTTTAAAGAGCATTAGATGTACAAACGCTTCCCGTGATAATAACCGGTAACTTTAACGACGATCAAATCAAATCTAACAACGGTCCGTTCCAGAACCTTTTGAACCTTTATAACTTGTCTCAGGTCATCCAGCAGCCCACGCTCTATACTGAAACATCCGCCTCATTGCTCGATTTAATTATAACTAACTGCCCCCGTTTGATCGAATCGCATGATGTTGGAGGCCCATTTCTTGGCGAGTTCGTCCGTTATCACTTTCCGATAATGGTCCAAATTAAGTTTACAAAAGAGCCTTCCTTAAGTCTTAAGCGACGAATATGGTTATTTTCCGATGCTGATCTTGTCAATCTCAACAACTCTATTGGGGAAGTTAACTGGAACATGATCTTGTCTTCAAACCCGCCCGACCAGATTGTTGATGAGCTAACAAGTCATCTCGACAAGTTAAGTTTTCAATATATCCCCAGCAAATTAGTCACATTACGGCTCAACGAACCAAAGTGGATGCATAATGAAATTCGTCACTTAATACGCCAGCGTAAGCGCCTTTATTGCTCTGCCAAACGCAGTGGTACCGAATTGGCTTGAGCAAACTATCGTAAGAAAAAATAAAGTAACCTCATCCACGATGGTTTTAGTCTTCTTAGTAATGTAGAGAAGGCCGAGGCATTCAATGAGTACTTTTGTTCAATTTCCAATCTTAATGACGGAAATAGTCCTCTGCCACCCTATTCTTTTGATTCTGACAGACCCACTTTGAACAATATTTTCCTTGAGCCCGAAGATGTGCATGAAGCCTTGAATTCTCTCAAAACTTCTAAAGCTAGCGGGCCTGACAATATAAGTCCATTTACTTTAAAGGGATGTTTTTCGACATTAGCCAAACCATTAGCCGACATTTTTAACATCTGTCCCACAAATTCTATATTTCCACACCAGTGGAAAAGGGCAAATGTCTCGCCATTATTCAAAAAGGACTCTAGTGACCGAGTGACAAATTACCGCCCAATTTCACTCTTAAGCTGTGTTGGTAAGGTGTTTACAAGTTGTATAGCAAAGAAAGTTAGAGAGTTCCTTGATGTGAATAACATTTTGACAAACTTTCAGTCAGGTTTTGTTTCTAATGACTCCACCGTTCTCCAGTTGAGTGAAATTTGTCACACTATTAGCTCCGCTCTTGATGAAGGAAAGGAAGTAAGATTTGTCTTCTGTGATATCAGTGAGGCTTTTGACAACGTTTGGCATCGTGGCCTTTTGTACAAACTCTAAAAGATCTATAGAACCGGTCATCTTTTGCCCAGGTTCAGATCGTACCTTAATAATAGGTACCAGCGGGTCATTGTTAACTCTGAATTTTCTTCCTGGAGACACAGAGGAGCTGGTGTTCCACAGGGATCAATCCTAGAACCTTTACTTTTTCTTATCTACATAAATGACATAACTGACGGACTGTTGTCTAATATTCGACTCTTTGCTGACGATACATCTCTCTACCTCGCCATTGAAGACTTTGTCCAAGCTGCAAGACTTATGTCCGACTACCTTCAAAAGATCGAATCGTGGGCATCCCAATGGCTAGTTAACTTCAATCCTGCAAAACCGAGTCACTTATAATATCACGTAAGTCCACTAAACCAGATCACCCCATTCTGAAGATGTCTTGTTCTGACATTAGCGAAGTCACCCAGCATAAACATCTGGGCTTAATCCTGAATGACCGTGGATCATCGGGCAATCAAATCTCGGAAATCACAACTAAGGTCTGAAACAGGATATCACTCCTCAGGAAGGATAAATTTTCCCTTGATCATAGAACACTGGACAAAAATAGTTTTCTCTTTTATACGACCACTACTGGAATATGCTGGCACTGTTTCGGATAATTGTAACGATTACGAATCCTCCCAACTAGAAGAAATACAGCTTGAGGTGGTTCGGATAGTTACTGGTGCTACACGAAATGCAAGTAGAGCCTCAGTATATGCCGAAACAGGCTGGAAAACCCTCCGTACGCACAGAGAAAAGCACAAACTTATAGAGTACTACAAAATGGTTCATCATCTTGTCCCAGGTTATATATCATCTCTCGTCCCCTCGATAACATCCGCAACCCACGAATATTCTCTTCGCATCAATGCCAACACAACATCCCACACTGTCGCACCAACACACACCTACATTCCTTCTTGCCGTCGACATCACTACTGTGGAATAGTATACCCCCTGTAATTACAGGAACTAGTCCCCTCGGAAACATCCTATCATACATGAACAAAGATAGATTCCCGACTCCAAAATGGTTGTACGCTCACTAATCACGTCAGACTCAAATATATCACTGTAGATTACCTCTGGGCTGTAGCAACCAACCTCAATGACCACCTGTTCAATAATTTTCTCACTAGCTCACCTTTATGTGGCTATGGGGAGCGCGAAACAACTCATCATTATCATTTTAACTGTCCTCTTCATTTAGATATAAGTAGAGTGACGCTACAGCAACTCCCTTACGCCCTTGACGTGGAAACTCTTCTCTACGGCAATGTTAACTGCAGTGTGCAAATCAACTCTGTAATCTTTCTCTGCCTTCAAAGATATATTGAGACAAATCGTAGATTCGGTTGACAATCAGTAGATCGCGTACCGAAATCAACACTGCAGTCTCCAACATGGCGTATTCAATATACTGATCGCGCAACGTCGCTGATCCAAATGGGTACCTCGTCCGGATCCCAACCTGAGTGCGCTTCTTGTCAGACTGTCTTTACTGATCGGTCAGGTTCCACCTATCTTCGTCCACCTCACAGCAGGCCAACAGCCATAGAACCCACTTGGCCAGTCGAACTACTCCAACCTCTACCTTCAATTACAACATTCTCCATTCAAAAACTCAAACCTCTGTTATATATTCTAACCTCACTTTTCAGATTACCACTTTACAGGTACGACAAACAGTGATCTTCGGACGTTCATACTCCAACGTTTAATTCTCAGGTGGAGACAGCTTGCATAAGCATTAGCTTACTGCTGGATCCATTTTCCAATTCTTAGTTTATGTAAATTATTGTGTAATCTCTGTTTTTGGTACTTTTTATATTGTTTGTTTTATAAATAAAATATTGTCAATCAATCAATCAATCAATCAATCAGATATCACTAGCAATTGGAACTGTAATTGCGCTGCACGATTTGTAGAAAATTCCAGTGAAATTTCGCTTCTATTTAAAAATAGTCCGTCAATGATTTCCGTTCCGCACAGATGCGCGGAACAGATTTTTATTTTCCGCATGGTTTAATGCTGTTGTAGATGGGGATTACATTGAACAGGTGTGCAATAAAAATGGATGTCTCTGGTACCAGATTATGGATGTTGGGAGCCCACGTATAGCGGATACAAATGGAGTTCTGTGGTACCCGACTATGGCTGTTGGGAGCTCATGTTTCGCGGAGTGAAAAATTTTAACGTCCATAAAAATGGATATTGCAGGCAGGCCTGAAAATAAGCAGTCTGACATTTGCAGAAAGAGGTCCCCAGAGGGTGAATTTGATGCTGCTATCCCATACAGTGGACGAATTTATCCTATGGGTACCTCTTTCTGTTTAGTTTTGAGACTCTAACTCAGATTGTGGTTCACAGATGGTAAATTTCGTGATGCTGCCCTGCTATGCAGGGTAGCATCTCTAAATTCACCCTCTGGGGACCTCATTTTGCAGATGACAGTCTGCTTATTTTCTGGCTTGATTGTGGGTTTCATTGAGAAGATCTCCATGAGGATTGGGGGATATTATAGGGTTTGTTGAGAAGATCTCCATGTGGGGTAGGGGAAGGCATTGGCTGTGTATGATATTGTATGTCATATGTGGTCTGTGTCTCTTGCATGAGAGACACCCCTTTTGTTATAGATTAGCGCTCACATGTTAGGAAGACCATCACACTGAAATGGATTGATAATCTGCTCCAATATTGTGCAAAATCCATTTGTAAGAACTGTGCTGTCTTGGTATTCCATTTTTGTTATTCCTTTGAAAACTCGTTCGGGATAAGGTGGAATGATGAGGGATAGACACATTGCTTAGTGGTGGGGAATGATTTGAGACTATTTTCCTTTGCAAATGGATAATTACACCGTGCGGACATAACAGGTGATACGCTTATATGAATTGTAATTTTATGGGCAGGATTAAATGCAACGCAATCACGTGATCCAGTATAGGTGTGTGGTGCTGTGCTCCCGGACTGGCACGCGGGTTCACCCTCCAATCATACCTGTTTTGGATGTGTGTCCGGAGCCGGAAGAGCTGCGCCTCGCGCCATGCCGGTTATTTATTTATTTATTGGTGTTTTAAGGTCACATCATTCTTGACAATGGCTAATGATGACCGCGACAGTTTTATGGGTGGAGGAAGCCGGAGTACCCGGAGAGAACCACCGAGCAACGGCGAGCAACTGTCAGCACCCCAACATACTGACTACACACAAGCAGGGTTAGCATTGGATGAAGGCAGGTGCACCATCGACGTGCAGTACGCCTTAGTACACAACGTTAACGTGCCCCCCGCGTGGGCAATGGGGGCGAAGTGTCTTGCCCAAGGACACAACGCGGTTGCCGCAGGTGGTAATCGAACCGAGGACCTCTCGGCTTGCAGCCTGCACCTCTACCAACTGAGTCACCGCGCCCCCCGTCACGCCGGTAGATAGAACAACTGACTCAATGTTTTGTATCTCAGCATTTTTATTTGGCTTTACATGTTGTATCTGCGTAATGCAAACTTTGTATTTGGGTGTCGTTTCGAAACTCCTAACACCATTATAATGGTCATTGGGAAATAAAGAATAGAATGGAATAGAAATACAGACCAACATGACCAATTTGGAGCACCGGTACGGTACGTGTTTAACCCTTTACCTAACCTGAAAAGCAGACGACACTTGCAAAAATAATTCTTGAATAACTAATTTTTTTCATTTTTTGTCTCAACAACATAGGTTATGACCCCTCGTTGGAACGAACTCGACGAGCTCGTTCCAACGACGGGTCATAACCTATGTTTTTGAGACACAAAATGAAAAAAATAATGAAAATTAATTGGCGATTTTTGAGAATAGCGCTGGCCGGTTTTGGTCGTTACGTTAGGTAAAGGGTTAACACTTACGCTGCCGAAAGCGACTACTGTCACCTATTTTGTGACGATTATCTGTACGTTCTGGTATGCACAGATAAAACCTACCATCTCATTCATTGTTAGAAAGGGGTCAAGGAACCCTTTCCAACAATTAATTGGATGATAGAGTTTCAATTATGTCATAAATTAAATTGTATTAAACTTCCTGGCGTACAGGCGTACATAGGTCCTCCATGTTTGGCTAAAGTGGGCATGGCAGTAAAAGGGATAATTCAGTAAGAAGTTGCAACACGACTATCTTTTAATTATTCACTAATTGATAGACAATAAGTCTTGGGTTTTTAGGTATAATTCCAATTGACTGATGTTCAAACTACATCATCAGGGTATGCCTTCGTCGAGGGCATGCTTTGATGATGTGGTTGGAAGATTAGTCAGTAGAGACCTGAGGCATCAAAGTCGGGACAAATATGATTTATCCCCCCCCCCCCCCCCCCACCATCCCATAAGTCATCTTGGCTTTACGCTTTTGCCGCAGAAAGGTTTGTATCGGTAAACCGGTTAAGTCTTTACCCAACGTAACAGTTAAAGCCGGTCAGCGCTGTTCGCAAAAATTGCCATTCAGTTTTCATTATTTTTTCCATTTTTGTCTCAAAAATGTAGCGTTTGACCCCTCATTGGAACTAGCACGTTCCGCTCGTTCCAATGATCGGTCATAAGCTGTGTTTTGACGTACAAAATGGGGAAAAAAGTTTCCGATTCGGTAAGGGGTTAATCTCTTACAATTAGCGATGTATACTGCCTTATCCAATAAGCAACTGGGAATTGATTTAAACTCTGGGCTTTCAAAACAGAAATACAAAATATACCTGTTACATACTGTCAACTAAAAGCTGTTTATTGATACTAATGGACTCCATAGAATACAAGCCATTACGTTCCAACTTGAGGTTTCACACTTTACAAGACTTTTCTATAACTGTGTATCGAACAACTGAATTGATGCAGTGCGAGATTAACCGTGTTGAGGCTCGAAGTTTCTGAAGGAGTTTCATCGATTAAACCACGTAATAAACATTAAAATGTACATAAAATAGGCCTTAAGGAACTATGAAGACAAGAACCTAAACTGAACGATTAACCCTTTACCTAACATGAAAAGCAGACGTCACTTGCAAACAAAATAATTATTTTTTTCATTTTTGTCTCAAAAACATAGGTGATGACCCCCCGTTGGAACGAGCCCAACGAGATCGTTCCAACGAGGGGTCATAACCTATGTTTTTGAGACAAAAAATAAAAAATATTGAAAATTAATTGGCGATTTTTGTGCATAGCGCTGATCGGTTTTGGCTGTTACGTTGGGTAAAGGGTTAAAGCACCAACGAGTGGATGAAACTGCCGGAACGTAGGGTCCTGGAGACGCAGGAGACACACGCGCGCCCAACTTTTCCAGAATAGTTGAGAGACTCAAATGACGTCACCTGAAACTTATACCTCTCTTTGAGGTTCCCATCACTGCACTCTTAGTGGGAAATAGCAGGAAAAGGGTGCACATACTCTTTGCACTCAAGGTGTCACCGAATATTTCCTCGTTTGATTTGTCTTTGGTCAAAAGTTGTGAAAAGTTCAATTTTTCGCTCCACATTTGAAGGTTCCGCCCAGCGAGGAAATTTGTTAAATATGGAGCACAAAATCTGAAGTTTTTGGAGCCTGTGGGTCCTTAAGTCCGAAACATATTTCTCTGTATTTATTTCGCCCCTCTGTAGGGTGCCATTGTATGGATTAGAGCTGTAGGTTTTTAAATTTCTTGTTCGGTTTCGGTTTTGGTTTTTCAGGTGGAGTAAAACCTCGGTTCGGTTCGGTTCGGTTTTCGGTTTGTTCATGAGGCCAAATAAAATTCAATAAAACTCATTCTTATGTCCGGAGTCATAACTGAATGGTAGTGAAATTGAATGAAACTCAATGAAAGCCCGAAATAAGCTATAATACATGTACATGAAGAATCAATAAGGCCAATGTAATAATTACCTAAATATACCGAACTTTTATTGTGCTTGGCCATTTTTCGAGGTCTGACACCAACACGCAACTTGAGGAAAGCTGCAAACACAACTAAACTGAAATGTCGGAAATCCACAGAATGTAGCCTTCCCAGAGTAGTGGGAGGAGCCAGACACTGCCACTGGCAGTGTCTGGGTACTCCCACTACTCTGGAATGGCTACATTCTGTGAATTTCTGCAGCAAGAGAGTATTTAATAAAAAACGAAAAACCTTAGATTACGGGATGTCGACGGTTTCGGTTTCGGTTTTTTAAAAAAAAATAAAAACCTCGGTTCGGTTTCGGTTAACCTTCAGCTCTAGTATGGATGTCCTCCAGTGTTCACACTGGCGTGCCAAATGTGTCAAATGCACATTTATTTTAAAATCTGGCGCGTAAATGTGAGCGTTTGGAACAACAATTTGGAATATACATTTAAAATCACGACCCTGTTATGTTCTTACATTTTCTCCTAGAAAAGCAAACAAATGATAAGTTAAATATAGCACTATGAACGCTCACATCATTAATTTTAAAACAGTAATCTCGTGCACAATGACCAGTCACTATCCAATTGTCCTTGTGACCACGGATTAAGACGTCGTGTATTGTGAAAACAATGCCTAGGCTACTTTGTTTCTTCACCAGCGAAAAATAGACCAGATTATTAATTGTCTTTAACTTTTGTTGTTACTTTCCCCATTGACAAAAATCAAAGACTAACACAGTAATAAAATGACAAAGGTTTCAATCCACATGTCAATTAGCTGGTGCGCGGACATTTCCCCATCGGACATTTCCCCATCCGGACATTTCATCATGGGACAATTCCCCATCCGGACATTTCCCCATCGAAGGCGGACATTTCCCCATCAGCATTCCCCCATCAGAGGCGGACAGTTCCCCATCGGAGGTGGACATTTCCCCGTGGACATTTCCCCGTCGGATGTTAACACTTAGGCCAGCCGCTGATTTGTCACGGTTCTCGGACGAGAAAGCCTTGGTTTCCCCTGTACTCCCTACTGCCTCCCTATTCCCACGCTCCTCCTCTCCTCCCAACACTCGGAGACTAACTGCTTGATGACATCCCTTGCCCCATTCTTCCCAATCTCAAATATTAAAATTGCAGTGAAAACATCCATATTGTTCAATCCACTTGTGTGATAAAAAGTGATATATTCATTGAATTTCACATCAGTGAACACATGACCGCTTATCAATCATCTCAACAAAAAGTATACTGTAAATTGCTACCAAAACAGAACACAAATGTCTTATAAACACGAACAATTCAAACAATATTACCCATGCCGGCTTAACAAAAAGGGAATGGTACACAACAAATCAATAGGAAAATTTCAAACAAACAGACCCACAAAAAATTAAGAAATGGATGGTGAAAAGTCCGCATGGGGAATTGTCCGTTTTTCTATTAAGCAGAATGGGGTAATGTCCGATGGGGAAATGTCCGGCCTAAATGGGATGGGGTAATGTCCGGATGCGGAAATGTCCGATAGGGAAATGTCCGGCGACCAATTAGTTACCGAAAAGAACGTTAAGGTGCGAATTTCCATGTAAATATGCATAACTAAAACAATTTTATCTATTATGTTTTTTATTTTCTTATTTTATGTTCCGTTTTAAGTTATATTTGAGTTTATGTAATTTTATGCTTTTGATCTTTAGTTCTCCCGCATCAAATATCCATGGCACGAAAAATCTCATTTGGCACCCAAAAATTCTAATTTGGCACAAAACGTTTTCATTTGGCACAAAAAAATTATCATTTGGCACAAAAAAATTCTAATTTGGCACAAAAAATTATCATTTCTCATTTGGCACAAAAAATCTCATTTGGCGCATTAAACTATTGAGCCAGTGTGAACACTGGTGCCCTCCCATGTTCGTCCATGGATGAAAGAATACACCCGTCTGACTATTGGTGCATTGATGCATCACTCAATTTTGACATGTAGAGTACGGTGATCAGAAAAGTGGTCGCGATAAGGTTTTAATTTAATCGCGACACACTTACCACCAGTGGCTTGAGATTTCTTAACTGGTAGAGTGATGGATACCCATATTTGGGCTTTATTCTGAAGTGAAGGTACCACAGCTTGAAGGCTCATATGAAGTGGATGCGCTTTGTATTGTTTTTGAAGTAATATTATTTAGTCTGTAAGGGTTTGTTTGCCTTGTTACAGTTTATGGGATAGTGCCTATTGGCACTCTCCCATAAACTGTAACAAGGCAAAGACATGGGGAGCACTGGCGACGCGAGACCGGTTCTCCTTAGATCACCTATGTTAAGCAACGTTGAGCCCTGTTAATCCTTGAATGGGTGACCGCTGAGCGATTGATTCGGGTGCTTTCCATAGTAGTGACTGGTATGGGATCAGCGAAGTTTGAGGTGTGACTCTGCGACGTTGAATCTCGTGCCAGTTGTGGACGTTGGGAATGTTCACCAGTACTACGCTATCCTCACCGTACCTAGGCGTAAAATAGGGACCCGTTGATGCGCTTGCCTGAGTGCCCGTCTGTGGAGCACCGGCAGCATGCTCCGTTGAGTTGAGCTGATAATGTCATGGAATGATCAAAGGGTGTGTTCGCCTATGATAGAGGGTAATAATGTAAGTCAAAGAGCAGTGCGTTGGATTTTAGACGTTAACATTCCATTATTGTGTGCACAAGATTTGATGGATTTAGCACTCTACCAGTTAAATAAATTCCCGCAAAACCAAAGCCGGGGACACACTAGGCGATTTTTTATCGCTGTCGACAAAGATTTTTTACGCCGTCGATTTTTGTCCGGCAGTGAGTTCAGCGATTGAGTGGACACACTTGCCGGATAACAGTACGACAGCGACGTCTCCTCTTGTCAGGTGACACCTTTTTACTCTTGTCATGTGATCATAAAATGGCGGCCAGCAAGTCGAAGTACAGGAAGAAAATTGGCTGCTGTCAATATACGTATCCGATCTGCTGTCGCCGAGGTGGGCACACTGGCCGATCTCTACGCCACCGATAAAAATCCGGCCGAAATTGATCGCCAATATTCAGCATGTTGAATACGGCCGATTGGTCGGGCGTACGTGTTCGCTAGCAAAGTTCGGCGTCGCACAATCAGACACACTACACGATTACGCAAGCGAAAAGGGATCGGGCGTACAAAATCGCCTAGTGTGTCCCCGGCTCAAGACAGTATCAAGAAATACAAACGAAAATAGTAGTGTTCAACCGATGGTCGGAATCGGCCGTCCCAATCGGCCGATTGTGGGCAATCGGATGACAACGGCAACGGCTCCTGGAACATCGGTTCAACCGATTGTTGCGATTAATGCCAAGCATTTTGTAATGATTTATAAACCGCATTTCATTATCTTCTGCAATTGTTCAATTTTTAATGTAAAATGCTGTCAATGATACCATTCAATAAAGATGAGAAACAACCACAATGTGTATTCTTAACCTCAATAGACGCCCCTTTACTTACACTTGAGCGTACTTGTCAATCGCCAGTTCATACCGGAAAAGTGAAGGCTGCACTCCATTGACTCAGGTCGCAGTAAAATTACCAGTCGCACGCACTTGGGCGGTAAACGTTGCTTTGATGGCCAAGTTTACCGCCCAAGTGTGCGCGACTGGTAATTTTACTGCCACCCCAGTCAACGAATTTTAACATTGAAAAATGTTGTTTGATGTAGTTCTTCCGACCCTCGATTTGTCTAGTAGTGCGCGGTATTACAATCGGAATCGGCATCAGAATCGGCCGATTGTGAGCTCAAACAATCGGTAATCGGTCAGCGGCTATTTTGGAAATCGGTTGAACACAAGAAAATAGCATTTCGGAATCAATGTTCTCGCATTTATTTTTCGACAGAATGAGATTCTACAGTGTTGCGGGGAGGAAACCGGGCAGGGTGTGGCGACCGGATCGCGAGTGGGTCGCGATCCGGTCCAAATCCTCTGTCCGCTCTTATGATCGCCGTACTTTTGGGATTGTGTTTGGTAGATGCCGACATTCAGGGCTTATATTTCATCTAAATTTGGGAGAATCCATTTGGATTCTCGCGAAAATGGTTGCGAGAAACCATACCTATCCCAGTATCACATGAGGCTACCATGGTTGGAGTCCCGTTGTAGACTGATAACACATGTTAACCCTTTGGCCCACACAGCTTTTTAATTTTTAAAACATAAACTGAATTTGATAACTTCTGTTTTTAACAAAAATAACTAATATTTACAAATAAAACAGAGCCGGTTCCAACGACAGCCATATTTGTATAATTTTATTGACAGAGTGTCAGGATATTTCAGGTCATGTTAGTCTGGTATTGGTTAACTTGCTGCCGCTATGCTAGATAAAGGGTTAAATTGACTCAATTCTTTTCACGCGAATTTTAGCAGTGACGCAAAGAGAGTCTACATGGATTTTCGCTGGTTTTGTCGTGCGGATTTCTCGAATTCTCGTCGAAATATTTGCGCATAACATTTATATAAAAGTTAAGGGGTGAAAAATCAATCGAGAAACCTTGATATCGACTCAGTGGATCGAAACTGTAGACTGGGAAGACAAAGAAAACATACAATGTTTACATGTAAAATTGACAGCTGAAGCAACGTTATTAAATGAAAAGAATGTGGTTCTTTACACGGGATTGTATAGTGTTGCATCGGATGAAGCCAAGATGAAGACAAACTCAATTTTCGTTGCTAGCAGTCGGCTTCTGATGTTTTTTAACCTCTTTATCTTGCTAGTAAAAGTCCAACAGCAACAAACGTGGTATACTGGACTCTGGACCTACCGGTTAAAAGCATATGTCCCAATAAAACTAGACTCTTCGCCATCTGATTGGATGAGAGCTCGTGTAGTTTATTCTATGTTTACGTCTCTAGTAGCAAATGTTACTGCCCGATGTTAAAATATTCGAAATGACGTTGCCCGTTTCGTAACTATTGCATCAACGGAGCAACATGCAAACCGTTTCATTTATTAGATTTTTCCCAAGGGTAACATACGATGTTTCGAATAAAGTTTTGTTTAAATTACAAATCAGTTTACGATTTGAAGTAAGATGGAGTAATCTTGACTTTTTTTAATTTTTGATTATTTTTCCAGCCACGCTGTGAGGTACACGAGGGTTCATTCCCACTGGACCAATTCTCTTTAGACCAATTTCCACGAGGCCAATTCCCAAAACACCAATTCCTCTTAGACCAACTGATGTGTTCTACTTTTAAAATACTTCTATATCAATAATTTGATATATTTATAAATATTTATAAATGTATTTAATGTTACTGATATTCAAGCCTGAAAATAACCAGTCTGTCATTTGCAGAATGAGGTGCCCAGGGGGTGAATTTGCTAATGCTTTCCCACACAGTGGGCCAGTTTATCCTCTGGGTACCTCTTTCTGTTTATGTTTGAGACCTTGATTCAGGTTGAGGTTCACAGAGGCTAAATTTAGTGATGCTATCCTGCTGTGCAGGGTAGCATCACCAAATTCACCCTCTGGGGACTTCATTTTTCAAATGATAGTCTGCTTATTTTCTAGCTTGTTGATTGCTACTTATTGATGTTGGGCAGATTTTTCATAACAATTGTTATAGTAATCACACACTTTCAAAGGTTGTAATTTTTTTTATTGTTTTGCGGTAAAGAGATGTTGAACTGATTTCCATAACAAAACAAACTCAATCCTTTGTGTGTATTGATGTTATAAATCTATATTTTTTGTAAAATGTTATATGTACTGAGATATGCTGAAATGTTATAAACCTATATTTTTTGTCTGTTATACATATAACTATTTTTGTTATCAAATAAAGTAGTTATCAGCGAATAAATGTTTTCCTAATTATCCCTAATCAACCCTTAATCAATAACAGTATGTAGTTGGTCTAAGGGGAATTGGTCTTTTGGGAACTGGCCTAAAGGGAATTGGTCTAAAGGGAATTGGTCTAGTGGGAAGACACCTACACGAGCGGTTTATTGATTAAACTTGTCATCGTTACAAGTTGTCCTGTTCATTTCACGATGTGGGTCTTGGGCTTTGGGTAGGATTTTATTGGAACATTATACGTTATTGTGAACAATGAACTGCAACAGGGTCTTAGATTTGCGTCTGAACATAAACTCCGAGTGAAAAACCCCAGACCATGTTACCGTCAATTCATCACAATAACTTATAATGTGAAGAAAGTGTCGAAAAGAGAAGATAGACGGACCATTACTACGCCTATTGTGGGTGTATGCATTACTACTTATTCAGTACTGTTATCTCAGTATTATGCGGGTCGAAACAGGAATATTATCAAGACGTAAAACGTTTATATCGGCGGATTCAGATTACATGTAAACAAAATATTTCACACTCAAAACTTAATTATGATATATTTATTGGAGTTCAACGACACTTTCGACAGCCAGGGTCACCTCATGTCGGGCAGCTTTACGGGTGGAGGAACCCGGATTACCCGGAGAGAACCACCGAGCAACGGCGAGCATCTCTCAGACACCCCAGCGTACTAACTCCACACAATCAGGGTTAGCATTTGTTGAAGATAAATGCACCATCGACGTGCAGTACACCTTGGTACATAGCGCCATCGTGCCCTCGCGTGTGCATTCGGGATTTAGTGCCGTGTCAAAGGACACAACGCAGTTGCCTCTGGCGGGAATCGAACCTTTCGGTTTGACGTCCAATTCCGTAACCACTGAGCCACCGCGAGCTCCCTTCAAGACTGAATACAAAGTAATAATCGAAAATATAATATGATGTGCAATGACATCGCGTCGCGATCTGGGTGGCGATCTGGAACCAATACTATAAAACATTTACAATGGTATTTTTCTGGAATTGTATTTTCTGCTTATTAATATAACTGACTAAAATAAATCATTACCATTTTAAAGATATGGCAATTTACGAGCTGACAAATTGCCACATCTTTGAAAATGATAATGGTTCATTTCAACGCTTTTAAAGTCATAACGAGTATTGGCCCCTGGTCGAAATTCCATGTCCGCTTTTATAATAACAATATTGAGAATAGTTACTCTTCAAATGTTTCTTTTCTTTCTTCACCATCCTAGTGTACACTATTTATTTATTTATTTATTGGTGTTTAAGGTCACATATTTCTGCACAATGGCTAATCATGACTGCGACAGTTTTATGGGTGGTGGAAGCCGAAGTACCTGGAGAGAACCACCGAGCAACGGCGAGCAACTGTCAGCTCCCCAACATACGAAACTCCACAAAAGCAGGGTTAGCATTGGTTGAAGACAGATGCACCATCGACGTGCAGTACGCCTTAATACACAACGTCACCGTGCCTCCAGGTAGGCAATGAGGGTGAAGTGTCTTGCCCAAGGACACAACACGGTTGCCGCAGGTGGGATTCGAACCGAGGACCCCTCGGCTTGCAGCCTGCACCTCTACCAACTAAGCCACCGCGTGGCAATATTGTACACTAGATCAATTTAAGAATCGAATGTCAAGAAGTCATTCAACGAAGCACTGTCAAGGCAGGTTCGCCCAAAAACGAGGGTAGTGTGTCTGGTCCTTGATAGAAAAAAGAATGTCAGTTAATTTCAACTTAATGCAGTTAAATTTAATTTTGACGCTTTCGGGCTATTTGTCAGAATTAACATTGTTCTGTTGAATATTTTCTGAAAGTTGTTCCTGTTTTCTAACCATAATTTTGTTGGAATAGCATCACAGTGTAGAGTATTTCTACATAAGTCAATAAACTTGTGATAGTGTAACATTTCGACTGTTTCTTTATGTATATGTAAAATATTAAAACAACATTAAAAATCATTTTAGAGGCGGGACTGTCACAAAAGAGGATCTTCGATTTTTTTTCGCCTTTCTATTTGAGACCACATGTGCTAAAACGCCACCTGGTTAGAACTTGCCAGGCCTTTAAATTCTTCCCAAATAACGGGAGATGACCAACATAAGTTACAAGGTTTTTGTCAAATCCCTCGTTTACCTTGTACCATGTAACTGTTTATTGTGTTATTGTGTCTTACTGTTTATTTATTTTTGAATTGATAATACACTGATATCTCTATTGTGTAACAACTAACACTTATTGAATAAAATAAAATATTGTTTAAACTTGCCATGCCTTTAAATTCTTCCCAAACAACGACGGTAAACGCAGTGCCCAAATAAGATAATTGCGCCCAAACAAACTATGCGAAGTTTGAAACTTTTTCCAAAGATTTCAAATGTTTCGGCAATATATTGTTTGGCCAGGTTTCCCTGATGCTTGCAATATAGCTTAGAGCTCACCTTTGAAACAAACAATGCAACAGATAAAAAATTATAAAAATACTCACAGAGTTCGCCATAGAGTTCGCCATAGAAAAGCAATCGGCGTAAACGACACTGTCGATTGCTTTTCTTTGCCAAATTCTATCTGATCATGATAAAGCAGGGAATTTTGTAAATTCATGTTTGTTGCCTTTCCTATTAAACGTCATGAGAAATTTAAGTTCAAATGGGACTTTGGCTTGACACTGGCAAACTAAGAAGCCATTATGGAGTAAACTTAACGTCAAGGGGCGGTGGGAAGCAGTGATAATGATGAAGTCCTATAACAAGGGGTTGTGAACTATCAGTTTAAGAGAGGGATCTGAAACCTAAAACAGACACTAAGAAGACGAAAATACCGGCGCGCTTTCCCCAACCATGCAGGCCACAATACGGCTGATCCATATGTGCTGTTGTGCCCAAATTAGACTGCTCTAAAGGTTTGGAACTTGCCGAAGTGAAATTTTACTTTGAGGGTTTTTGCATCTACGTTGCATTTGGCGTCATAGCGTTAACTATGTTGTATCAATGGGCATAAACAGGTCACACAATTACATTTCATTAAATTAGCTGTATTGAATATACCCTAGTGATCAGTGTTGCAGGTATTGAGGTAGGGCTGTCACAAAACGGGTGGAGGTTACCCCCTGAAGTTTGCAACGTTATAACTCGAGTATGTGAAGTCAGATCCTCGAAAACGTTTCGCTTTTCTATTTGGGACCGTAAATACTAAAAGGTCATGTGATATTTAAACAACCGGAAGTGAAATTTAATTGTGACGTTTTTGTATCCCTATCGGATTTGAAGTCATAGCGTTCAGTATGTGGTATCAATGACCATACATTATGCGATAGTGCCATATTTTAATTATTAATTTAGTAATATGTAATATAATTATAGTGCTACATGTTGCCGAATTTGAGCTAGGGCCGTTACAAAAGTGGAGGGGTATACAAATACAGTGTGGGGTTAAAACGTCGAAAATGATGTTAACAAAAATCCAAAATACGTGTTTCTTTATTTGCGGAGCTCTGTAATCTAGTAAATTTTATTTTAACCCTTTACATCCGAACACGCCACGACCCAGTTCGGCCATAACCATTAAGAATTGGTAAGATCGGCAACACATTTTTAGGTATGGTTTTTTATTGGGAAAATATATATTTCTAAAATTTTGAGAGGTAGAGTTAAAAAAATTGGTCGATATTAAACGTTCAGTCAAAAGATATTAATCTGATGTTGTTTTGATAAAGGTTGAAATCTAAATTCCAACGAATGCATTAACTCTTAACCCGCTGAGTGTTTTCAAGTAATTTTTCATTAAATCTAGTCATGGCTGCTCTGAAGCAGCCATGACTAGATTTGATGAAAAATTCACTAACTTTCAACACATGGAATCAGTGGTGAACAAAATCCCTTTAATTTAAAGAGAGATAATTTGATTACATGTGCCCATATTATACGTGGTCGGTGACAAGAGAAATCCTGTTCTGGACAGGAATATCCGCCAGCAGCATGCAAGGAGTTAATAGAGACATCATCAAAGTTACAGTGTGTAAACTTTCACAGTTGTGTGTACATACCGAGAAGTGCGTTGTATAAAATCAGCGTTTTTAATGAAAAGGCAAAAATGATCCCCAAGTTTTCAGTGACGAAAATTGTCAAATATGACAATAAATCGAACAAACTAAAAACTACATGTCTTCTATGTTTTATAAGTTAGCAGTTTTGTAAAAAACAATCGAGTCATTGTAATCTTAGAGATACGCCTCATGACGTTACCCAGAGTTCTGCTTTAACCATTTAGATTTCCCCAGTTCGGCAGCACATATTTAGATAAGGATTGTACTGGAGAATATTTTTTTCAAAAGTTCGAGAATGAGGGTTCGATGCAGGGTTCATTACAAAACAGGTTAACGAAAAAGAAATAAATGAAATGTTCCGTTGTTTTGGATAAAGGAATAAAATCAAAATTCCAAAGCAACTGTAAGAAGTTGAAATAAAGGACTATAAGCGTGGTAAGTGTGATGAGAATCGGTAAAGGAAAAGTACAGTTAAACCTAGAACTCCAGGCACGAATTGTGCGCGTATCTGGGCTTAATTGCGCGTTGGAATTGCGCGCAAGTGCCATATCGAATGGCATCCAAAGCATGGCAGGTTCTCCTGTTTACTCATAGCAAACACGGGTAATGTTTCTGCCAATGGACCTCCAGGTTACCCGGAGGTCCATTGGCTGAAACATTGCTTGTGCACAGGCCATATGTACAGAATTTGATAGCCTTACTATGGTCATAACGCGTAGATTAACGCGCAGATCGACGTGCTATTTGTGCGCATTTCATGACAGGACTTCTAGTTTTAACTGTAGACTAAACTGACGCTGAATAAAAAAAGCTGACGATCTCAAAAAGTCATTCCAAGTTCTTTGAGTGACTAATATAATCGAGTGTATTTACTTTTGTTAATTCATTGGAAGTAAATTAATGAGATGTGAGAACAGAATGTGATTTTCAATAACAATCCTAGCAATGGGGGCATCACATTTTACAATCTGAACACGGAAAATTTCTAGAATCATGAAAACCTATCTGGCTGACAAACAACTTCACACTCCAATACGGCCCTCGTCAACCGGAGCAATATCTGAGTAAATAATCTGAGCAGCTACCCGTCGTTGCTCGGTGGTTCTCTCCGAGTACTCCGGCTTCCTCCACCCGTAAAACTGTCACAGACAAGATATGGCCTTGGCTGTCAAAGTGTCGTTAAACTCTAATAAATAATTAAATTAAATACTTGAAGTAATTTATGGGAAAACATTCGTGCAAATTATATTTCTGATGAAGTAAACACTTATAAATTCAAGAATATTATCATTATAATGCCTGATTATTGCAATGGTAATACGACAATAATAAGGCAATAACTTGGAGTTATTATTATTGGCACTCGTTTTACGCTGTACTGAATTTAATTTTCTTGGCGTTTAAGGAAATTTCACTTGCTTTCTACCGCTCACTCAACATGAATGGATGAAATGAAAAGTTCCAGCGCGCCGAAGGCGCACGGGGACGATGTGGGATTGAAATCCCTTGCGACCCGAATAACTTTATTTGCTTTATAGCTTTGTTTGCTTATGAGTCCACGAGAGTCGGAAGCGAGAGCCAATGATCTTATTTAGTTTGAGTGAGCGCACTGGCAGTAGGGTAGTGGGCTGAGATCCCCGAGAACCGAGAACTGGAAGATGGTGAGGAATTTTGCATGACTGCAAGAGTTCTACTCTGTGTGTTTGCTTGGAGAGGTGGACATATTTATGGTAATACTGAAACCGCAGTTTGGTGGTTATTTTAGAAAAGAGAAAGAAACCCAAACAGTCGCTGCTTTGGGAACAGCCCCAGCATATTATCCTTGACGGTTACAAAAAGGAAAAAATCCACCAATATGTGTTTTTGAAAGCCGTGAGTCATCCATCAGCCTAAGGGTGAGTGGATGCTGAACCTTGCCCATCTCGTCTGCATTCAAGGGGAACAGATGACGGGGTGATAGAAAAAAAAAACAAAAAAAAACCGCACACATACTCACAGACACACGCCAAAGCCCTTAAAAGGGCTGTTATATCTTTTTGCAAATGTTTAATTAACACCTACACTATTCCCAGCCAGGCAAGCTCGTTTCAATCCTTGCTTGGTGATTGGTGGTTTTGTGTATGTTAACTGAAAGGAGGCAGGTTGTTCCAATTCCTCATACGCTTTGTCTGCCATTTCCATGCGTCATCTAGATAGGAATGTTGCAAGAAAATTTGTGAGTGTTCAGTTAGAAAAGTTGAAGGTAGAGAGAGATAGGAATCCGCTATTGTATATGATGACTGTTGTGTGATTGTTGCTATGGGGGTGGGTCGAGGGGTGGGTTTCTTTGGAGCCCACTCTCCACACACAGAGTTGCGAGGCAAATCTTCACAGACTCAACCCTAAAGTTCTCAATGAGTAGCGAGGGAGTCCTCACTGACTCCACGCAATTTAATTCTATTGAAAAAATTTAGTTTTCTGAAACTTATTTTTCTATTAAAAGTTCGGTGTTCCTTCAGCTCAACCATTAGTTCACTGTCTTGGAGTCTGTTGAGGGTTTTGTTTTGTAGGTCTTTTAATCGTGTTTTGATAGTTTCTATTTTTGCAAGCTCATCAAGTTCCTTTACTGGTGTCCACATGGGCTTGCATAGTGGCACGCACAACGCATGATTTTGAACCCTCCGAAGCTTATTAATGTTGGTTGGTTTTGCTCAGGTCACTTGTTATTATGGCACCATATTCTAGTATCGGGCGTATAAATTATTTGTAAAGCTTGGGAAGCACGTCGTTGTTTGCTCCCCAATTTTTACCTCTGACCATCTTCAGGAAATTGATGTGTTTTGTAGCTCTAACTGTTATGGCGTTTACGTGACTGTTTGGATTGAGATTGCTATCCAGTATAAATCCCCAAAATTTGGCCTCACTGCTTGCTTGTAATTTGTGATCGTATAACTGGAGATCAATACTGGGGGAGGGGGGGGGGGGCTGATTTTTTATTTGCTTTTTAAATAACGTAACTCTTTAAGTTTTGGCGGCATTGAGCTTTATGCGCCATAGGGCGCACCAGCTCCTCGGATCACGAATGGAATCCTGCAGGCGATTTTTAATTATCTTTCGGGACTTACTGGCCGTCCACATGCCTTTATCATCTGATAGTTCTACACAGTTTCCTCCTACTTTGTCTATGTCATTCACATATATTATGAAAAGAAACGGACTTAGGACCGATCCCTGTGGTGTGCCCGATTCGAGTATTACTTCCTCCGACAGCGCGCGGTTAACCCTCACCTTGATTTTTTCAGTCAGTTAGAAATGATGATATGATCCTCAGAATTTTAGTGGGTAATCCCATCTTCGCTACTTTATATCTCATGCCATTGTGCCATACCGAGTCGAACGCTTTTTCTACATCCAAGAAAAGTTCTGTTCCTGTTTCGTTTTAACTAAACGATGTTTCATATAATCGACCAGTCTATATACGTGTTCGATTCCCTCTTTCTGACTCCTGTGCGCTCTTTGCCATTTGTTAAAAAAATGTTTGATTCGAGATAGCTGCGAAGTCTCACGGTGAGGAGTCGCTCAAATATTTTTCCAACACAGCTAAGCAAGCTAATTGGGTGGTAGTTAGAAGGGTTAGTAAGATCTTTGTCGGGTTTAGGTATCATGCCTCCTGTGGATACTTTCCGGCATTTTGTGAAGTACCCACAGGAAAGACAGCAGTTCAGGAGTTGGGTAAATCTATAGTAGAAGATGTTGAGACACCGTTTCACTATTTTGTAAGAGACTTCGTCTTCTCCAGGGAACGAAGATGACTTACATTTTCGGATTATACCCATGACTTCTTCTGCGCTTATTGGTTCGATTATTTCACGATCGTCCCCATTTTCAAGCCTTTGTGGGTTCGTTAAAAATTGAGTTGTTGTCTTGAACAAATGTATTTACTTTGAAATCGTTGTCAAATCTGTTCCCTTCTTGTGGACGATAAGCTTTCTTTAGAAGTTCGGCAAAAGCGTTGGCTTTTGCCTTGTCGTCCAGTGCCATAGTTCCGTCGCTAGTTTTCAGTGCATTATTATTGGCATGTTTGCTCTTCTGGACAGTAAGAGTTTTAAATGTATCCCAGAACCTCTTAGGTTCTTTCAATTCCGTGAGGATTTCTGTCGCCTTTTCCCATCTCACGCGATTGTCGTTAGCTATGGCCTTTTTCACTTCTCAATGAAGGTGATTATACGCGGTTTTAAGTTCGGCTTTTTTAATTTGATCATTCTCTGATTCGCAGGCCCGGAAGGCTTTTCATTTTTGTTTAATTATTTCAAGTGTCGTTTGGGTTATTCTGTTTATCCGCGGCCTCCCCGTTTGATTGGGACAGATTTCTTCTAGTGTACTTTTGATGACCTTTATAATTCATGAACATTTAAGGGGTCATTTGCATTTATGTTAACTTCGATAATGTCTCTGAAGAGGTTCCAGTCGATTTTTGATAGGTTGCTCCTGTTCATGGGAGGATACCTTGTGGGACCTGTATTACATTTCAAAGTGGCGTGAACCGGTAGGTGATCACTGCCTAGATCATTGTCCCCTACAAATATGTCTTGTATTTGACTGGTTAGTGATTTACTTGTGATAATCAGGTCTAGGAAATCTGATTGATGGAGTGGGTTGGTGCTTACGTATGTTACTTTTATGATCGTTATTTGCCACGAATAGATCAAGTTCTTCAATGATGTTGAAAAGGGCGTCACCATTACGTCGCCTGAGTGATAGAATGTTCTATGCCCCATAGGGGACATAGAACATTCTATCACTCAGGCGACGATTAGGCTCAGTCTTATGACAACCAAATGCCTGGTGTTTGGAATTGAAGTCACCCAAGAATATGCAGTGCTTGTATTTTTTGGTAAAAAATTAAAATACTTTATTGTCTATTGTTGCTTGCTGTTTGTTATAATATGAGATGACGGCCACGCGTTTGTGATCAAGTTCAATTTCATCTGCAATCACTTCAGCATTGAGGTGGTCGCAAGGTATTGTTTTGTATTTAATCTCCTGTCTTATTAGCAGAGCATCACCGCCACCTTTTTGGACGGGGCGATCTCTTCTAATAATATCAAACCCACTTAACGAAAACTTTTTGCTTGGTTTTAGCTATGATCCGCTAATTCCAATTATGTCCGAAATTTTTGGAAATGCGAGTTTTTCTGATTAACGCTTCGAGCATTCCACTGTACTATTTCTAATATATCCATGAATGGTTTATAAATAGTTGTACTATTTACTAATTGTAGTATTGTTACCTAATTATATTTTATTAACGGTCGATTCTTATAGCGTGTGGGATATTTGAGTTTTATATAACTTAGATGCTGTTTTACTGATCTTTTTGCATTTGTCCGAAAGACTGGCGTCTGTGTGTTTTTTCTTTATGCCGAAAATAGAACCAGTCATTAGGGTGCACGTGGAATAAGGTGAGGGCGAGTTCTCGGCACTACTTACATTCAGAGCTTTAAGCTGGATGTTTGTTTTAACTTTTTCGAAGTGGCTACATCCCCGGTAGTTGCTGGGGTGTTGCTCCCGCAGTTGGGGCATTGCACGCTTCGAAATGTGTTTGTCACCGCATTTCTTACATCGTTGCTCCCCGTTGCATTTGTGTGGCAAGTGCCCAAACTTCTGACACTTGTGACACTGAACGGATTGCGGAAGTACACGATATTCCTCTGTTTTGTAATTTCTGCCGTTGATGGTTACCCCTTTGCTTATTAAGTTCAACTTCGTTGCTCTATCGGGGCATTTAACTTTAATCTTTCAAGCTGGGTTGCCCGTTTCCTTGGAGATTAATCTCTCCCACGAGCATCCTGGCAGTGCTTTTACAATCGTATGTTTTCCGCTTTCTGATGAACGCGCGTAATCACGACGCAGGGATTTGGTTGCGGACGGCTCTGTGTTTGTGCCTTGTTGTTTTTAGTGTTACCTTAAGGAGGTGTTTTAGCCCTTACTTTATCTGCTTAAGACAAACCAACTCTTGGACTAGCCTTCACAGCCCCATTCACATTTACTGACGATATTGGTTTTACTGTGTTAACAGAGCCCCCGCTTTCTGGTGTGACCTCCGAGACTTTTTGTTTGTCGGCACCCAGTGAATGTTGGGTGTATATTTTTGTTTTCTTGACCAACCGTTCGGAAGTCGTAGAGAATCCCTGTTTGTCTTCTGCACCAACGGTTTCGTCGGTATCATGGAACTCATTGGAGAGTTTCCTCTTCGAGCGATTTTTGTTTTGGTGTTGGTGTTGTATTTTGTCTTCGTGGCTGGGGGAAGGTTCCACTGAATTTGAGACGGATTGGATTTGAGTTTGAATTTCGGTTACGTCAACAGTGGAATCTGCAGTTACGTTAGATGATTCCTCCACTATGGAACGTATCCATGATCAGAGCTGATCCTTCGCAGGATGTGCTACCCAGCGAGATGGCAGACGGAAGCCTTCTTGTCTCAGTGGTAACATCTACAAAGGGTGAGCCAGGTGCAGGAGGGATATTAACCTCTTTACACGGCTTAGCCCTCAGAAGAGCCTTTTCCAGTTGTTTTTAACTTGAGCTTTTCTTTGTCGGCCTGTTCCTTTTGGGCCCGCAACTCCGACCGCAAACCATCTACTTCTCACCTTGAAACCATGTACCTGCTTCAACATATTCAAAACACAGCAGCTAAGATCATTACCGGTGCTAAAAAATATGACCACTTTACACCAATCCTGAAATCTCTGCATTGGTTGCCAGTTGAGTCTCGCATTAAGTATAAGGTATTGGCGGTGACACACAACATCTTACATAGCAACAAAGCACCAATCTACCTTAAGCAGGTCATCAAAATACACACACCGTCGAGGAATCTCAGATCAGCTTCTGAGAGTCTCCTTGTTGTACCTCGATTTCGATCAACGGCAGGGAAGAGATCGTTCACTTTTGCAGCTCCCTCACTCTGGAACGCCCTCCCTCAGTACCTTAGAAAAACCCTAAATGCAGATCACTTCAAGAAAGCTCTGAAAACCCATCTCTTTCAAGCAGCCTTCGGCCGCTGATTATACCATTGTTACCATTACCTATGTTTTCAGCGCTTTTGAGCAAGCGTTTCGCTGGGAAAAGCGCTATATAAATAAATTATTATTATATTTATTATTATCTATCGTGTCATTTAATCTGGCAATTTCCCCCTGGAATCCAAATAATATCGACATCGTCACTGTCGACGCCACTCCTGTAGTGTTTTGGACAGTGCTAGTGGAAATGCCACCATTGTTGACACTGCCAGAATTGAGAACAGTATTGTTCATTTTAGACTGACTCAGGCTATACATGTTTAGATGTAAAGAGTTGTAAATTAAATTTGAGTTAATAAAAATACCTGGTTGAGATGTAACGATTATAGTTTTATGCAGAAAATACAGACAGAAATAGGGAGAGAACTAAGGTAAACACTTTTGAAAAGATACACAAAAAATAGCATAGGTAACAGTAGCTTCGCTGAATTTTCCGAGTGAGCGATAATCACTCAACATGGCATGTCCACTGTTCACATAAGTATATAATAACTGAATGTTACTGTGTGACATATACACAGTTGTATCAACAGTTACTAAGGCACTCCAAGCGTTGCGATTGGCAAATCGCAATATCTTTGAAAATGCTAATGGTTCATTTCAACCCATTTAAATATAACTAGAAACTTCAGTTCTAGAAAATACACCTGTAAACGTTTTACAGTACGAGGAGAGTGTATTATCAATAAATCACCAGCAGAGTGGAGTTTCCACCCAAGCAATAATTGCAAATTTGTTGCAAAGCATAACCAGCACAAGCAAAGTTTCAGCTAATGGACCTCCGGGTTAAACCCGGAGGTCCATTGGCTGAAGCATTGCTTGTGTTTTGTCGATATGTACAAAATATGAAAGTTATAGCTTGGGTGATAACTCCACCCCGCGGGTGATTTAGTCACAATCCACTCTCCACGTACTCTAGAGTACTCGGCTGATACATACACTATTACGCCAGCACGATCAGGACCCACCATAGATGCATGTTTAGTTTTATGTTCACTCCTCGCTTTTTGCATTGTAAAGTAATTGCTAGCCAGTTCTCATCGGGTGATGGGTCCCGGTCGTGCAGGCGCTGTACTATTGTTATACTTTGGCTATGGTTAATGTTGTTAGAAGACAGATGAGGAAAGGAACAGAACAGTGATAGAGAAAGAGGACTTGTTGAGCTGATGGGGTGTGCATTGCGAAGCGTTTCGAGTAGGGCGTCGTCGACAGACACCACATGCGATCCAGTAAGGCATGCCTTGATGTGGGGGTGCCTATGAGTAGGAAGGCAGGTGAAAACACTGTCATGGACAGTTCTCTGACAAGCCTCTATGGCAGTACTTATATCTGATGTCAAACAGATCACGGTTTGACCGTGGAACACTTACAGTAGGTTGATCACAAAAGTTGATGGATCGCGATCTGGTGGAATTATTTTTTCCGCTTTTCTTCCCACCAGTCGGAAGTGAATCAGAGATGTTGTTTTCGTTACATTTTCTTGATTGGGTCTAGATTTCCGAAGGATCTCATCATCATCATCATCATCATCATCATCATCATCATCATCACCATCATCATCATCATCATCATCATCATCATCAAACTTTGGGGGCGCGGTGGCTCAGTTGGTAGAGGTGCAGGCTGCAAGCCGAGAGGTCCTCGGTTCGAATCCCACCTGCGGCAACCGCGTTGTGTCCTTGGGCAAGACACTTCACCCCGATTGCCTACATGGGGGCACGATGACGCTGTGTACTGAGGCGTACTGCACGTCGATGGTGCGCATGTCTTCAACCAATCTAACCCTGCCTGTGCTGCGGTGCAGAGTTCAGAGTTACGATGTTGGGGAGCTGACAGCTGCTCGTCGTTGCTCGGTGGTTCTCTCCGGGTACTCCGGCTTCCTCCACCCGTAAAACTGTCACGGTCACGATTAGCCATTGTGCATAAGTATGTGACCTTAAACACCAATAAATAAATAAATATCATCAAACTTTATTCAACAATGTACCTAGGTTTAAACAATATTATACACAAATTTATTTACAAATTCTCGAGCCACTGGTTTTAAGTATGTCGCGATTAAATCGCAATCTAATGCCGAAAAAGATTACGTTTCTGACCACTGTAATCTGCCTGTCAAAGCTGAATCAGGCATCCGGGAATTACTAGACAGACGGGTGTATTCTTTGAGCACAAGAAACATTTCGTACCAGGGAAGGCACAGCCATAGAAGGGTACCCAAACTGAGAGAGGAATGGTAGGAAAAAATACACAAGGCTATGTTTTGGACTAATTGACCTCAACGCTCCGAAAACGTCACAGTTTGGGCTCCATACTTAACAAAGTTCTCGCCGGGCCGAAACAAAGTTTCGGCCCGGCGAGCACTTTGTTAAGTATTGAGCCTTTTTCCACTCGAAAGACCAGGGTATTTTCGTAACACCTTGGAAGTAAAGAGTCTGTGTACCCCCTTCTTGCTATTTCCCAGTAAGAGTGCAGTGGCGGGACCTCAAATCTTGGCCACTGTTGTCTAAGTGTGTCGCGACCAAATCGCGATCTGATTAAGACAAATACAATACAACTTTTCTGATCACAGCAATGTACATCAGTTACATGGACATCGAGACACGAAAAGCAAACGAAAGTAGCATCTGCGATTTATTGTTCTCACATGTCGTTTCGACAGGTGGCATCCTGCAGTGTTGGGAGGATGGGGAGGGGCGAAGAGAGATATTATCTGTTTGCCTTTATAATCACCGAACTATCGTATAGTAAAATGTCACACATTGTGAACGCCCTTTCAGATAACAGCGAAACCATGAATTTACCGTACCCCTAATGAAAAAAGGACACGAGCATTTGTATTAGTATATCTTGGTTAACATTCCTAAATGTTTTTGAAAGATCCACAGTCTCCTGTTAATTTATTATAATCATATTGGCAGTACAATTACGGAGATCTAGCATGGTTTGGAGGGCACGCAAACCTTCGTAATGCAAGTACAAAATGTACTGTTACGTTTAAAATCTCTAAAATCCCGTGAAGAGAAGTTAGACAAAATCAGTCTGTAACCGTCAATTATTCGGGATCATAGAATTTAGATTGGTACATCTTTTGCAATTTTTTACCTTCTGAGACTTCCCCATAAAGGAACCACGTGCTGATAATACGAGGTAGAAGGTCCGAAAGTTTCTTTATTACATTTTTATTAAGTTGGAGATTTTTTTATGGTCTCAGTTATATGTCTCTTTCATTGTTTAATTTACTGATACGACTGCATTTTTATTGTAGGCGTAACAATCAAATATTTAATTCTATTACAAATCTAATATCAAATGTTTTATTCCATTACCCAGACCGGCACTGAAAGAACTTCAACCCTTTACCTAACGTAACGTCAAAATCAGCCTGCGCAGTTTACAAAAATTGCAATTCAGTATTCTATATTTTTTTTCATTTTTTGCCTCAAAAACATAGCTTATGACCCCTCATTGGAACGAGCTCGACGAGCTGGTTCCATGAGGTGTCATAAGCTATGATTTGGACGCACAAAATGAAATAATTATTTATTCAATAATTTTGTTTGCAAGTGTCGTCCGCTTTTCATGTTAGGTAAAGGGTTGAGAAAGTAGGGTGCTTGCAAAACTATTGCGGATTATCACAGAAGGCGTCACGTCAATCATCGCGATAACTCCTCCCATCGATGACGTTTGGTGACATAAGAGCTGCGTAACATCGTTCACGTCATCAAACATCAAATAAACACCTAGCTCGAAAACTATAAAACAGCATAAACATTCCAATTCTTTAATTCTTTAAATCTTCACACATTCGCACCTTGGACTTCGAGGTGCTAACTACTAAACAATGGAGCTCCCACTTTTTATCCAGGAAACACTTGTCAGAGTGAAGGCAACCCTTGCTACCACCTGGAGTATCCAGGTGCTCAAGGGTAAAATTCACCTGACAGTGGATTTTGATAGAGAAGCCGAACCGACGTCTTTGGAGAGATGTAGTACCTTTCGTGAGGGGATTTTCCCCCGCACTGGTCACTCTCCAAGTGACTCGGACTTGCAAAAGGATGATGACAAGCGCCGAACACAGGAAAAGGACAGCCAGAAGAAGAAAAGGAAAAGAAAGAAAGGACTTTCCGCCAGACGACGCGATGCCCACCGACTGACGGTGTTCATGGAAAAGAAAAGGACGGAGAAGGAAGAGAGGGAGGCTAATCATGGCACTGAACGCTCAATGCCTGCCACCCCTGTCCTTTCCACGTCCATCTCGGTACCCTCTACTCCGGTGGAAGGTCCGGAGGACGCTGGTTCGCCAGGTAATAGTCTAACCTCCAGCCCATCACACTCTTCCCCCGAAGAGGAGATGGAGGAGGATAGTCTGTTTGTGGAGCAGGAAGTTGAGGGTGACATCGCACATGTCGCTAAACCGACTCTTGCTCTTCTACCGACCGGGATGCCACCCAGGAAGCAAACACCGCGGAGTCCGTGGAAAGTATCCTGGGAGAAAAGGCCAGAGACGATGACCACCTTATATTTCTACAAGCCCATATTAAGACCTTGAAAGATCGCGGGTGCAAAGGCAACATGCTCAGAATAGGATTAGAGAGTCTCAGCAACCACTACCTGAGAACAATACCAAAGAGCTCGTCACCACCTGGCAGCTGCGAGGGCTAGACCTTACCAACCGAGTCAGCCCTCCACCACTCCTTCAACACCACCAAAGGGGGGTATCACCAACTCAGCCACCTCCTCCTAAGAAAAGCAGACGAAATCATAGACGCCGCTAAGCATCTTAACACTTTCCTCCTTTACCACGGCCAGACCAGACAAACCGAATCACATACTGTTAAAGAGGGTCGAAAGGGGCTTGCCCCAAACCGTTCTTGCGCGCCTTCGGCGCGCGAAATCATTTCATCCGGAATTCTTTAATAATAACCCGATGCCAATGAAGTTGTAGGCACTTTCTCATAACTCTGTTCTGAACTCCTCACGCGGGAGATATTTGAGGAAAATACTGACCAAATAGAACAGTTCACTAAGGAGTTGCTTGACATGGCAAACACAGTGGCTCCAAAAAGCTCGGCAAATCCAAAATGTTTCACCAATCCATGGTTTGATAAGGACTGCAAACAGGTTATAACGAATCGAAAAAATACAGAACAGGAATTTAATAAGTCTCCAACCACAAATACTTTTGACAAACTACGTATCAGTCGGGCAAAAACAAAAACAAAAGTCATTGGGAAACGTATGTCTCTGATGTTAATCAACACGCACGCATCAACAAATGTTCGCAATTAATTAAAACATATAAAGGTAAGGGAACCAAATCAATTGTACAACACCTGAAAGATAACAACCACTAATAACATCCCAAACATAAACATCAAACAAAATGGCCTCAGCATTTTCAAAGCATTCGTCGTCTGAAAATTTTAATCCAGAATTCCCCAAAATCAAAAAAAAAAAAAATAATAATAATTGGAAAAAAACAGAAGATTAAATTTACCCGCGCCTGGCATTCTTTAGGAGTGCTGCACGCCTACTGCACGCCAAGAAGAAATTGAGGAGGGCAATAATTTGCACCCCTTGATTTTCTGGAATGCCAGACCTGTTTGGGACTGCCTTTAAAATCAACTATCATTTCGTCCCTTGAGTTCCACTGTGTTCTCTGTGCCTACTGGCAGCCTACTGACACAGAGAACACATAGGAACTCAGGGGCGATTTGTCAATGTTGCATTGATTTGCAATAATTCATGACCTATTCTGTGTTGCATTTCGATACATTCTGAGTGCAGAAGACAGTCACATAAGAATTGATGCAACATTTTGAATAATGGGAAGATATGTGTTCCAATTTTTCCACTATGTAGCTGAATGTAGTATATTTTTTCAGTCCCAATAGTAATACCTTGAAATGAATATAACAAAAATAGCATACAAGTTTTTGCATTGAAAATTTCAGGTGCAATTGCACTCCCAAGCAATCTGAGGAGGGCAACTGTTTTGCACTTCTTGATTTCCAGGCCTGTTTACCTCCGACAATTTAGAGGATTACATTCGATAAGGGAGAGTTGAATAACTTCTTGCATAAAGCAAAAGGTACAGCCACCGGACTTGATGAAATACATTATCAGCTTGTTAAGCATTTGCCACCAACTTCACTTGATCTTTTGCTATCAATTTTCAATGACATATCGGTGAGTGGTCAATATCCATCAACCTGGCGAAAAGCAAAAATAATTCCCTTTCCAAAGCCTGAGATAAAGATCACAGCAATCCAGGTATGTACAAACCTATTGCATTAACCCCTTAAACAACACAGAAGATATTAGGGTTGCACGATATTTAAAACTGAATACTGGTATCGGTATTCAAAAAAAATACCGCGGTATACCGGTATATCGAAAACTGTTCAGATATCTGAACATAAGTACTACAATCGAGACTTGAGGCATCACAGTCGGAACGAACCAGCGTTCCTTGATGATGCAGTTCGAAACACCTTTCCTAATGCGGACGATATCAACATTTATTATTTTAAATAATAGTTTATCAGATTTTTCCAAAAATGTCTACAAAACAATATCATGTGACCCCTCATTGGAACGAGCTCAACGAGCTCGTTCCAATGAGTCGCCACCTGATATAGTTTTGTTGAAATTTTTGAAAAATATTTTTTCAACTACTTAATATTACGCACGATTCTTGGTTAAAGGGATAATATTATTCATTCAGAGCTACAGTTAAATCTCAAGACATCTTGAAAATTAAACTGTGAATAAATAAATAATGACGATAAACCGATATTTTTGTAATTACAGCGGTATTCAATCGATATTGGTTTGAATACCTGTATATATCGGTTTATCGATATACCGTGCAGCCCTAGGAGATATCACCATTTATTGTTTTAAATATTATTTTTCCAATTTGTTCAAAATAGGTCACCAAAACCATATCATGTTATCCCTCATTGGAACGATCCCGTCGAGCTCGTTCCAAAGAGATGTCACGTGATATGGTTTTATTGAATTTGTTTTTTAAAATATTTTTTTTTCATCTGTTAATTTTGCATATTACGCGGACGGAAATGGCCGATTCCTTAGGTAAAGAGTTAAGAAGTTGTTTGTGTAAAACCATGGAAAGGTTGATCAATGATCGACTTGCTTGGTTTCTAGAAGGGAGCAATCTACTTTCGAATGTTTAGTGTGGTTTCAGAGGCCAGAGAAGTACTGTGGATCATTTGGTTAGACCAGAAATGTTTATTCGGAAAGCCTTTGCTTGGAAAGAACATATATTCACCATTTTCTTTGACCAAGAGAAGGCATATGATACAACGTGGAAGTATGGGATTTTAAAAGATAATTTTAACCTCACATGTCAGGTCGAGAGGGTGTATGCCACTTTTATAGATTTTTTTTAAAGGATCATTAATTTCAAGCTCGTGTTGGATCTACATTATCTGATCATCACGGGCAGGAATTGGAGCTTCCTGTGGGTAGTATTTTATCTGCTACCTTTTCGTGAAAATTAATAGCATCATCGAAACAACTGAGAATTCTTCGTTGTGTTCCGATGACTTTTTAGTTCGCTGCAGTGGTAAATGCATGTATTCCACCGAGCGTAAACTGCGGCTGCGCTTAAAAAGAATTCAGACATAACAATAGAAAATGGTTTTATATTTTCGGAGATCAAAACGAATTGAGTTCATTTCTGTAAGCTCTGGATGAACCGCCTGGATCCGGAATGTAAAATAGATGTCAGTGCCATTAAAGTTATTAAAGAAGTGAAATTATTAGGTTTAATGCTTGACAATAAACTGAATTTCACTTCTCACATAAACAACTAAAGGTTTAATGTAAAAGGGCACTAGAAGTAGTTGGTAGCATTGACTGGAGTGTCCCCCCCCCCCAAAAAAAAACATTACTTTATCTATATAGATCACTTGTTTGATCAAACTTACATTAAGGTTGTGTGGTTTACGGTTCTGCGAGAAAGTCATACCTCAAACCAATTGATGCAATTCATAATGGTAGAAGAATTAGACTGTGTGCATTACGAAAGTCGCCAATAGATCCAATGCTTGTTGGGGCAGGAGAGCCTTCTTTGAGAAGCGCTGGATTAAAGTGTCACTCCAATGTTTCCAAACTGCTGGCTAATTCATCAAACTCCGCTTATAATTGTGTTTCAGATCCTAAAACTGTAGCATTTTTAACAAACATCAGAAACATTTTACTCCCTTGGGAATTGAAAATAAACTCCATATGGAGTCCGACACACTTGAATCTGATGCGATAAAATGAAGCGTAAACCATATATTCCCCATTGGCTTCTAGGGAAACTTACTGTCACTTTGGACCTTGCTTCCTCCAAAAAATCTGAAGCAATCTCTGTGAAATGTAAACAAAAATATGTCGAAATAAAATCTAAATATAGTGCATATAGAAGGGTCTGTACAGATGGTTTTAACCCTTTACCCAACGTAACGGCCAAAACCGGCCAGCGCTATTCTCAAAAATCGCCAATTAATTTTCATTATTTTTTTCATTTTTTGTCTCAAAAACATAGGTTATGACCCCTCGTTGGAACGAGCTTGTCGAGCTCGTTCCAACGAGGGGTCATAACCTATGTTTTTGAGACAAAACATGACAAACATTAGTTATTCAAGAATTATTTTTGCAAGTGTCGTCTGCTTTTCAGGTTAGGTAAAGGGTTAAAGATGGTGATCAGATATCATCGGCTGCTGTTACTGCAGATAAGATAACCGCGATAAGGATACCAAATAAAAGTCATATTTTCACAGCTGAAGTTAAAGCTTTATAACTAGCCCTTAATCTAATTAAGAATGTATAGGAAAGGACGTTGATTATATTTCCTCTTTCTTTTTACTAGCTTTACTCAACACCAGGTTGAAGAATCCTCTCATTTTGGAACTTTGTGAGAAGTTGTATACGCTTAGGTCTGGCCAATACAATATGAAGTTTTGTAGATTACCTGGACATGTTGATATATTCGTAACATCAGGGCAGACAGTGCGGCAAAACAGATCTTAAACAAACCTTTCACTGATTTTAAAATTATTTTCGTGATTTTAAACACATATCAATAAGTACATCCAATCTATGTCGCAGGTGGAATGGTATGCGACAACAAATAACAAGCTTCATCGCTTCCGACCTAATAAAAATGATAAATATAGGTATAGTAACCTCTGTAGAAAAGACCCTGTAATATTAATGCGTTACCATACAAGGTTTATGCTTCCTTTGTTGTTAGATGGTAATATGCGACCGGAATGTGCTCCTTGCCAGCAAGTGTTGACAGTGGAACACATCATTTTGCACCGTTCAGAATTTACTCTTGTCAGACGGCGGTACTTTACTGCAGTGACTCTTAGAGACTTATTTAGCAACACAAACTTGCATAATATTCGATTGTTCCCCAAGGAAACCAACCTTAATATTTTTTTTATTATTAGGGTTTAACGACAAATTAACAACCAGGGTCATATCATGTCGGAGACTTTTTTTACGGGTGGAGGAAGCCGGAGTACCCGGAGAGAACCACGAGCAACGACGAGCAGATGTCAGCTCTCCAACATCGTAACTCTGAACTCCGCACCGCGGCACAGGCAGGGTTAGATTGGTTGAAGACATGCGCACCATCGACGTGCAGTACGCCTTAGTACACAGCGGCATCGTGCCCCGCTGCAGGCAATCGGAGTTAAGTGCCTTGCCCAAGGACACAACGTGGGAGCACGAATCGGTCGCTGAAATGGTCACCCATCCAA
This sequence comes from Pictodentalium vernedei, assembly GCA_031216915.1. Taxonomy (NCBI): domain Eukaryota; kingdom Metazoa; phylum Mollusca; class Scaphopoda; order Dentaliida; family Dentaliidae; genus Pictodentalium; species Pictodentalium vernedei. Next base: position 41,326,867 of record CM062288.1, read on the forward strand.
CTACTAACAGCGCTCGGCGTTACTTAACTTCGGTGAACTGACGAGAACCGGTTACCGCGACGCCACCACGCCCCCTTTAATATTTTTTTTAAAAGTTCTCCTTCTTTTCATATCTCATATATTCATTTCTATTCAACAAGCTGGTTTACAGAGTTGTGTTAACCCTCTGAACCCCAGGGGCCGTTTTTTTCCGGCCAGGTCACAGGCTACGTCATAATGTCATTAAGTGGAACAGTGCTCGAAATAACTTTTTTTCTTTGCGTAGCAAAATGCTACACATTTCAAAAAAATGAATAGCATTTTGTAAAAATTACATAGCTATTTTTGTATCCCAGAGTTTTGTTATGCTGTTTTGTATTGATTTTTCTAAGTAGATAGAATGGTTTCCATCCATTTCTGGGCATTTCCAAATGATCTGCAACACATGAAACATTTACTATGTTTTTTTTTAACTGAACTGCCTTTAGATGTTGCATGGACTTGGATATTTTCAATTGGCGTCTTGGTTGTTTAATACAATTCTCAAAATGGAAGTTGGAATTTTTAATTTGATAGGCTTGAAGTTATTTTTAATGGACATTTTCTGCAAAATGTTGTAAAAAGAGGAAGAATTTAAACCAATAGAATTCATCTTACCTATGAAGTTGCTAATGATGCTTGATGGAGAGTTAATCTGAGTTATGCCTGGAATGTTCCCCCAATCAGAAGTAAAGCATCAGTAAACTAGTTTTCAAATTTGTTTGCAAATTTTCATTTACATTTCGCGATACAAGATAATTGATTATCTTGTATCGCAAAATGCTATACATAATTGAACATTGTGTAGCTTTTTGCAAGTTTTGCATAGCAAAAAGCGACACGACACCGCTTATTTTGAGCCCTGAAGTGGAATGGAAACAAAGTAAATGTGTGGTGTATACCAGTCAATATTTTCAACGTGCAGCCCTAAGGCTGCAAGTTGAAAATATTAATTGATCTAACCTCGAATAACAAATAGGAACTCTTCCAATTGCTGCCATTGACCTGATACAATTCTGTCATTTCTCAAGGAAATCAAACTTTTTAATAACTTTTAAATTGTTTTTATTCTTTTAAACTCTCATTTATTCAACTATTCAACAGGTTGATTTACATAGGATTATTTAAACAACTCGTCACTCATTTTCTCATTACTGTTTTCACTACTCGTTTTTATTCCCCATACTGTTTCCAAATTTCATCGACTCGTTTTTTATTTCATAGAAAATAATGACCTCGTTTATAATTAATATTTTTCATCTCCACGATATAACATTATATGCTGATGTGGCGTTAAGTGCCTATAAATAATTAAATAAATAAATAAATAAATAAATAAATAAATAAATAAATAAATAAATAAATAAATAAATAAATAAATAAAAGGGTCCGATAGGCCAAACATAGTTCATAATTTGATCTCACACATTTTGCTATTCCACATAGTTATTTTTATTTATTATTTATTTATTTGCTGTTTAAGGTCACATATTTATGCACAATGGTTAATCATGACCACGACAGTTTTACGGGTGGAGGAAACCGGAGAACCCGGAGAGAGCCACCGAGCAACGGCGAGCAACTGTCAGCTCCCCAACATACTAACTCCACACAAGCAGGGTTAGCATTGGTTGAAGACAGGTGCACCATCGACGTGCAGTCGCCTTAGTACTCAGCGTCACCGTGCCCCCACGTGGGCAATGGGGGTGAAGTGTCTTGCCCAAGGACACAACGCGGTGGCCGCTGGTGGGATTCAAACCGAGGGCCTCTCGGCATGCATCCTGCACCTCTACCTACTGAGCCACCGCGCCCCCAGTTATTTTTAAGATCTTCTTAAAAACAATCCCCGAAGTCCTTCCTCTCTTTAAAACACCCGTGGGATTTAAATGGATAAATGTTTATGTGTACTACCATAATCAACATTATGCTTTTAGATATTACAGCTTTAGAAGCAAATAGTGTTGAGTTAACTTGGAGAGCCGTGTCTCAAAGGTAAGAGCATTGAACGCTAATCCGAAATGTGGACGGGCTGATCCTGACAAACGGTAATGAATAATGCGTCTTCCACTTGCGAGAAATTGTTCGTTTCACGGCGGTGCACTCCGGAGCCGTGTTCCTTACTGAAATGAAAAACGTTAACAGCGCCTCCCCCCCCCCCCCCCCCCCCCCCGCCCGTTGTCCATTAGAATACCATCGTCTTATACTAGCGTTAGGCTGCGATTTCCGGGTGAGTCAGTTCCCGGACTGTTGTCGATCAATGCTGATGCCTTTCGCATTCAAGTTGGCCCTTTTCAAATATCATCCTTCTCCTTCACTGTTCCTCTCGATCTACTTTCTTCATTTTTCTCCGCGTTTAAACAATATCCAACAGACCCACCCGTTCTATCTGTCTAACAGAAATTGTATAATCTTGCAGACTTGGGAGACGGTTTACATAAACATTCAGCTTTCTTCCGAATCCCTTACTACAACAAGTTAGTTTGATATCTTAGGTGTTAATTGTATTCACTGAAATTTATGTACAAAACATTCAATCCGTTTATACTTGTTTGAATGTATACAGTTAACTTATCTTTTTTCAATAAATATTGTTTAAACTAAAGGTAACTGCTTTGTGTCCTTGGTGACGTCACTTAATACCGATTGCCCGCGTGAAATACGGTGACGCTAGGGCGTACTATAAGTTGATGGTGTACTTGTCAACCGCTGCTAACTCTGCTTGTACAGAGTTAGCAAGAGGAGAGTCTGGTGGTTGCTTGCTGCTATTCGGTGGTTCCATCTGTGTACTCCGGCTTCTTCCACCTATAAAACTGCCCGACGCGGTGTAATCCTTGCTGATGAAAATGTCGTTAAATCCCAATAAACGAACAGACAGGCTAGATAACTCTTTACTCAACAGGAAGCGAAGATTACATTTCAGATCGTTTCTTTAACAACTAAATTTTCTTCTTTTTTTTTCTGTTTTAAAAACAAAATTTATGATCCCTTAATGAAACGAGAACGAGTTCGTTGAGATCTTCGACTGTTATGTTTTTGGGCAAAAACTGAGAAAATAATAACACATAATCGGAAAACTTGTGAATAATGTTGGCTAACCGTTACGATAGAAAACGACACTTGTAAACAAAATTCTTGAATAACTAATTTTTTTCATTTTTTTCTCAAAAACATGGGTTATGACCCCTCTTTGGAACGAGCTCGACGAGCTCGTTCCAAAGAGGGGTCATAACCTATGTTTCTGAAACAAAAAATGAAAAAATAAAGAAAATTAATTGGCGATTTTTGAGAATAGCGGTGGCCGGTTTTAGCCGTTGCGTTGTGTAAAGGGTTAATAACACGCCATGTTTTTGTTTTGATCTCGGTCAAATCGCTATGTGTTATGGTAACTTGTGACAGAGAAGTATTAATTCTTCGTTTGTAATATGCTAAGTGACATCTATAAATCGCGTGTAACTTCATCCATTGATCTGTCTATCTTAATAATGTTGTTTACAATTTGCACTCGTGTTCACCTCGTGTGCTCTCAATTACTTAATATTCTATTTACGTATTTCATTTTATTGTAATATTTAATGCCAATATGCTGTTAGCGCGATTTGTTTATCTTTCGTCCTGATCTATTTCATTAGTGGTGATCACAAGCCCTTTGCGACAAAAAATATAAATGTTTGATCAAAGTTGACAGTTTTTTTTTTTATATATAAAAATCTATATTTAAGCAATAATTCGACAGTTGCACATATTCTCCAACAGATGAACACACATTATCTTTGACATCACTAAAAAATTATTTCCTATCTTCTACATCCTATGTTGTTTATTGTAAATACTGCACCCATAATTCATGACAATCTAGGTGGTTTTCACCGAAAAGTGATTTCAGGGTGGTTCAACTGAACATAGGATTAAGTGTATCCAGTTGAAGTGTCACATACATGAATTTCGTATTGTTTGGGCATATCCGTTTTGTCGGTTCATTATCTCTAAACAAATGGATTGCTGGAACCTAGGCGAACACAATTTAATGGCGCAACTCAATCTCATCCCCCTGTCTCATTCTGATCAAATCAAGTCAATCAACGCAATAACTCCTCCCATCCAATGACGTTTAATGACTGTTTCACTTTCGCTACATTGCGTTACCGCGGTAGTAGTAGGAGATGTATGAAACGTCCCACATTGAATGGACCCCGGGCTGGACCTCGGAAATGACTTCATGTCAAGTGACCTGGTGGCGCCATGTTGTGTTGTCATGGTAACCCACGTGAGCGGCCATTTTATGACGTCATCTCCATGGTGATACGTGGTGTGAGTGCTCATTCGCAGCGCGTGTTGTTATGGTGATACGTGTTTCCGTCGTCCATTTTGAATACTGGAGGCCGCCGTCTTGGTTTCTATGGCAGCACGTGGTTGCTATGTGACTTAAAACCTTCTAACAAGACGGGGTATGTTCGGAGGGTATGTTCGATTGAAAAAAGAGTAATTTCCCGATTCGTAGAATTACAACAAACAGCCCGACAATCCCTCCAAATCACCGATATTGACTTCATTTACTACGGATTCCCCATTTTATCGGTGTACCACGTCGTGCTATAGTACCAAAGGGCACAGGGGGTGTGTTCGATTAAACAAGAGTAATTTCCCGAGTCGTAGAATTACCACAAGCTACCCGAAAATCCTCCCAAATCACAAAAAACGGCATTATTTACTACGTATTCCCCATTTTATCGGTATAACACGTGATGCTATAGCACCGAGATATCTCCTGGGGGTATGTTCTATTGAATAGGAGTACATGATCTGATTTTCCCAGAATCCCATCTTTAATGCCTGTTGCATATGTCAGATTCAGATTCAGATTCTTTATTCACGGTACACATACATGTAAAATGGTTACAAATAAACATATTGCACAAATGTAATGAGAAGTATACCGTGAGAAGTGGCATAGCCAGATTGGCTGTCTACCTGCTACCCCCTGGAAGAAGATGGGGTGATTGCAAACAGACTGTGACTAAAAGAATGAACTGGGAGCCAATTATGTGACACATGATGGAGAATGACGATCGAATCATTACTTTTCCGAGATTAGAGTATTAGTGTTTCATTTTCGCCAGCGGAAAGACGGTGATTCAAGGTAGGCAAGAAGCAACCTGCCTATAGGACTCCCTCCACTACTTATCATAACACATGAGGGCGGCAACAAGTCCCATCGTGAAGTTCGTATCGTTTAGACTGCGACAAGGAGGTTGGTCATGATGTTTGGGCGTGGTGTCTACATTAGCTGCATCATCATCGTAGGATGACGAATGTTATGATTTATTTGTTTTGACTTTTATTTGTAAGTTCTTACTTGTATCCATATAGTATTTTACATAGCACCACTGTAAGGAGGAAGCGCGACATGTTGCACAAGACGAGGATTCCAGATTTAGACGCGGACCACGACTTTGATAATTTACGAAGTTTACGAAGTGCAATCAGGGCAGTAGGGATTGTTGCAGTTGACATAACTGGAATATGAGGAAATGAATGTGGAAGTTAACTTGTTCTTAATCATGCTTCTGTCGCTAATATTTCGAGTTGTGTCGTCCAGAGCATTCCATAGTTTCGGGAAGGAGTATAAAGGAAATTTATCCAGAGTTTGGGTCCGTGTTTTTTCTATGTATAGGCGGCCTGACTGTCTAGGTCTCCTACCAGATGGATTGTCAGTAATTTTAAATATATCATTGAAAGACACCGGTAATCTGTCGTTCTGCCAGTCAAACACGAACAGTAGTGCATGTAGCCTAAACAAATCATCAACCTTGAGTATTTGGTTTTCTTTAAACAGGGGATCTGTATGAGAATTGTACCTTTTGTTATTAATTATTCGTATTGAACGTTTTTGCAGGATAGCTAGTTTTTTGATAGCTCTTGAGTTGCCCCATGCCTGGATTCCGTATACCAAATGGCTGTGTATGAGGGGGTAATACAATGTTTTCAGAGCTCCGTGGGGGAGGATATTTTTAACTTTGTTTAGACTATAGTTTGCGCGTGCTATTTTCGAGCATAATCGGGATATGTGAGCCTTGTAGGATAAATGTTCATCAATGCTAATTCCCAAGAATTTAACAGATTTTTCTGTTTCGGTGGCCACAACTTTGTTAATGTTTTGGTTATTTATTTTTACCTCTTGACAAAGATTATTGTTCCTACCTTTATTTGGATTAAGTATGATGTACGAGGTTTTCTTAGCATTCGGCATTAACTGGTTCACAGAGCACCATTCGAATAGTTTCTGGAGCTCGTCATTGAAATACGGTGTAATGGGATTATTATCGGAGCCCGGGCAGTGTGCAGTGGTGTCATCGGCAAATGATAAAAGATTGAGTGATGTTGAGTTACTTATATCATTTATATATAAAAGAAAAAGAATAGGGCGTAAAATCGAGCCCTGTGGTACACCGCAACTCTGTTTGGCTAAGTTCGATTTGTGTTCTCCGTACGTGACATATTGAGACCTGTTGGACAAGTAACTTCTAAACCAAATGTTGGTGACACCTCGGATGCCATATTTTTCCAGTTTACCTAAAAGTATTTCGTGATTTATGGTGTCAAAAGCCTTTGACAAATCCAGGAACAGTGCTAAGGTGCTGTTTTTTTCTTCTTTATTATTTTCTATTGCAATGCTTTTAAGGAGCTGAAGAACTGGTTGAATAGTACTGTGTCGCTTTCGGAACCCATATTGGTGAGGGTATAAAATATTAAACCTATTGAGGAAACTCTCTAGCCTCACTTCCATGACTTTTTCCATTACTTTTGAGAATACCGGAAGTATACTGATAGGTCTATAATTTGTAAAGCTGTGCTCGTCACCCGCTTTAAATATGGGTATCACCTTCGCGATCTTCATCCTGTCTGGTACTTTGTCGTTTAGGAAAGAGTTGTTAATTAGATGTGTTAGAGGATCCAATACTTCGGTTATCGTATGCTTAAGAAGACAGGTTGTGATGTCATCGCAGTCTTTAGATAATTTTGGCTTCATTTTATTTACTACTCGGTTGACTTCTCTGTGACTTGTGGGTATTAAATCGAGATTATTGGAGACATTGTTGTCGATGTAATCTGTGTAGGACTTATTAGTTTTCTGAATCTGTTCGGATGTGTTTTTTCCAATGTTGATAAAGAAATTGTTGAATTCTTCTGCGATGGCATGGGGCTCGCTTAACTCGATGTTGTCCTGGATGAAGAACGAGGGTAATCTGGCTTCACGTTTTCCTTTATTGATGGCTTCGTTTAAAATCTGCCACGTTCTTCGCATATTGTTTTTGTTTTCGTTTAGGATATCTCTATAATAGGTAGCTTTACATTGTTTTTTTACCTTGTTGAAGATTCTACAGTAGTTTTTATAGTTTTCTGAGTTAATTTCGGTGGGAGCTTGGAGTTTTTTCTTGTAGATTTTTTCTTTGTTGTTGGAGGATATTACAAGCCCCCTTGTCATCCATGGCTGTTTTTTAATATTTTTTTTGTTCTGGCGAACACGTTTGAGAGGGAATGCTCTTTCATAGGCTTCCATATAGATGTTTAGAAAGGTTTCATAAGACTCATTGGGACAATTCGACTGCATTACAGGATTAAAATCACTTTGCGAGATAAGTGTTTTGAATTCAACTATTCTTTCTGCATGTATTATTCTTTTTAGTGTAAAGTGTGGTGTATCTTTTGGTTTGGGTTTTTCCTCAATATAGAAAACACCAAAATGATCTGACACGAAATGATCTATTCAGGGTAATGCTGCTTGTGAAACATTATTATGTTTCTCTATCACTAATAGTCTATCCAGTCCAAACTATCTCTGGTTCTCTCGTCCAAGTCTTATAATCGCCAGTGCTTGATTTCCCACAACCTGTATGCAAACATTTATTAAAACAATATATTTTCCCAAGGCTGTTTATTTTTAGAGATTGCATCATTTTCGAGTGCAATATTTCAATGCGGGTAACTCTAATTCAAATATTTAGTTCAGTGATACCTTAAAAGTCATTGTGTTTAACTAGCATGAATACTAATAACATTGTAGCAACTTTAATATCAAGCAAGAAAGAAGCTGTACCTCTGTGTAGAAGGATTATCTATCATTTATTTATTTATTGGTGTTTAAGGTCACGTACTTGTGCACAATGGCTAATCGTGATCGTGACAGTTTTGCGGGTGAAGGAAGCCGGAGTATCCGGAGAGAACCACCGAGCATCGACGAGCAACTGTCAGCTCCTCAACATTCAAACACTGTTCAAGCTCCGCTTAAGCAGGGTTACAGCGGTTGAAGACGTGCACCATCGACGTGTAGTACGCCTCAGTACACGGCGTCATCGTGGCCCCATGTTGGCAACCGGGATAAAGTGCCTTGCCCAAGGACATAACGCGGGTCGTCCCGGACGGGTATCGAACTCGGGACCTCTAGCAATCTACTACTGAGCCACGGCGCTCCCGCAGAACGATTATTAACCATAGTGTGGAATACATGGTTCTCACATTCTGTAACCTAATGGATGTAGGTACAGTGAAGTAACTGGGTTGCTGGAACGTCAGCAAAAATGTTGCAACTCACTTATTATATGCGAACATAACGATTATTCCAGATCGGCATGTGCTGTGTCATAAACATTATATCGCTTCAGAGACACCTGAGAAAGACTGAAGAGGATTATTAGCATATCAAATCTGTTGAGATGGTAAGATGTTGGGACGAAATGTGTGGCGCAAGAAACGCTCAACTCTTAACATGAAGGAATATTCGTTAAAGTATTATGAAACAAAGTGATGGCTTTTATGAACAAGGAATTACTAAATTTAATAAGAGCGTTCAAGAAAAACTAACTTGAAACTCATAGAATTTGGTCAAAAAGTTGATTAAATTTACCGGGAGAACCGCCCCAATTAATAAGAGATCTTAAGGAATATTCACAAGCAGGAAGTTGGGAGTAACAAAATCTAAGGAACAGTCCTAGACAATTATTTGTTCTTCTAAAAAAGTAGGGTTGCAGAGTTTAAGGTAGGTAAATCGTTATACACTTTACCCAACATAATGGTCAAATCCGGCTATTCACAAAAATCACCTTTTAATTTTCATTATTTTTTATTTTTCGTCTCAAAAATATAGCTCATGACCCCTCTTTGGAAAGAGCTTGTTTGCACGTGTCGTCTGCTTTTCATGTTAGATAAAGGGTTAAATGAGATCAAGGGGGCGCGGACACGTTGCGGTAAACGGTTCTCGTCAGGTCAAAGAAGTTAAGCAACGTCGAGCCCGTTCAGTCCTCGGATGGGTGACCATCTGAGCGATCGATTCGGACTCCCGCATTGTGTCCTTCGGCAAGGCACTTAACCTCTATTGTCCACATGGGGGTTCGATGACGTGTACTAAGGCGTACTGCACGTCGATGGTGCGCAAGTCTTCAACCAATCTAACCCTTCCTGTGCTGCAGTGTGGAGTTACAATGTTTGGGAGCTGGCAGCTGCTCGTCGTTGTTCGGTGGTTCTCTCCGGGTAATCCGGCTTCCTCCACCCGTAAACCTGTCACGGTCATGATTAGCCATTGTGGATAAGTATGTGACCTTAAATACCAATAAATAAACACTAAATAAATGAGATCAAGATAATGTTTTTTAAACAGATAACCCTTTAGTCTAAAAACAGATATTTTGGTAAAATGTCTGACAAACATTTCGCGCTGAGAACTTTGTTTAAACCTTTACCCAACGCAGACGGCACTTAACCTCTATTGTCCACATGGGGGTTCGATGACGTGTACTAAGGCGTACTGCACGTCGATGGTGCGCAAGTCTTCAACCAATCTAACCCTTCCTGTGCTGCAGTGTGGAGTTACAATGTTTGGGAGCTGGCAGCTGCTCGTCGTTGTTCGGTGGTTCTCTCCGGGTAATCCGGCTTCCTCCACCCGTAAACCTGTCACGGTCATGATTAGCCATTGTGGATAAGTATGTGACCTTAAATACCAATAAATAAACACTAAATAAATGAGATCAAGATAATGTTTTTTAAACAGATAACCCTTTAGTCTAAAAACAGATATTTTGGTAAAATGTCTGACAAACATTTCGCGCTGAGAACTTTGTTTAACCCTTTACCCAACGCAGACGATATCAAAATTTATTATTTTAAATATCATTTTTTCAAATTTTTCAGAAAACTTCAACAAAACCATATCATGTGACCCCTCGTTGGAACGAGCTCGTCGAGCTCGTTCCAACGAAGGGTCACATGATATGGTTTTGTTGAAATTTTTTGAAAAATAATATTTTTTCAACTGCTGAATTTGCATATTACGCGGGCGGATGCGGGCGATTCGTTGGGTAAAGGGTTAACGTTTAGAGCAGTACACGTATTTTTGTGTAAAATGATATTGTGGTGACTGGTTATCGCTCTATATAGCAAAATGGACGATAACTTGTGGAAAAGGATCGGTGAAAGTTAAGACTCTAGGATTGAGTTATAATTGAACCTTACAAATGCGAAATGAATTCGTTCAGACTTTGTAGCCACTACAGCTCGACGATCTCATCCTGTGTTCACTTGTGTAAAGGGTTGTTAGACTGGTGTTTTCTATATTATAAGTAACATGACTACGGCATCGCCTAATATTAATCTCACTTCGTCTCACATGACGCAATACCTGGCAAGTAAACGTCCCGTAACGTATTTATCATGCCACCAATGAAGTAAATGATAAATTAAATGATCGGAATCGCTTATTTTGAATATTTAGCAGGAAACTCTCTTTTATTTGCAAGGAAATAGGTGAAGCCTTGAGGTGGGGAAATTAATTTGGAAACAAAATGGTGCTGAGCAGAGTGGGTGTATGGGATCACACGTGGTCACTGGCAGTGTATGAACTCAATCCGATAGTCGATTCTCTATTGAATATACAGAATATACCCATAGCAGCTTAGTGTACCAAGTGTTCACCACGAGTGGTGGGGTGGTATTAACCGCGAGCCTTCGGCGCGCGGTTAACACCACTTCACCACGAGTAGTGAACATTTGGTACACCAAGCTTCTTTGGGTATATTTTATTTATACCATGAACGTCAGATTATTTAGAGACGCTATTATTTTTTCTCTATTTTACTGAGCACCAGATGTGCAGACGAGCGAATCTGTTTTTGTTTACACATGTACAACTATTCCTATCCCCCTAGTTGCGCATGCGTGAAAAACAGAGCTATCTTCATTATCCAATTTACTATAGAGGTCAATGGGAGAAAGCAATAAAACTTCATTTTTCATCCATATTTGCTTTTCAATAAAATTCGCGTACATATGGTCAAATAGTTTAGGGCATCCTCTTTAAAGTGATGTTGAATACTTATTGCTAGACAAAATTCTTCATGTTTCCATTTTTGTTTTAAATATCTTATTTTATCTATGTGCATTTCCTTATGAATTTATGAAAAAAGGCTGACTGCGGTAGCTTTAAAGTTAAAAATATATATTAACCACCAATAGCATGCATTCCGCGTACATCATTCGGAATAAAGTAAACTTTAAATTATTTGATTCTATAAAAATATTTCAATTATGGTTTTGTTTTAATTTCACTTTCCATTTCACTTTGAAAATAGTGATTTTTTTATTTATGCGATTTCAACAGACGATTCTCCACGGCTAATATTGTCTTCACTGACGTGAATAAAAGGACTTGAAAGCTCCATCATTTCTAGTGACTCGTTAATAATATAAGTGTTTAATTTTGCAATGAACACAATGTATGTGATTTTAACAATTTAGAATTAATAACTTTGCTGACGGTGAACAGGTTTAGAACAATTAGGTTAACTTGATGTTGACAGCTAATTGGAAAAAAACTTTGATGTGGGTGTTGTTTTTCAACAATTACTCAATGTCAGGTTTCTAATTATTATAAAACCAGTACATCTTCATAGGTGATAGTTGAATGAATGCAGTGCTTTCATAAAAACCGCCCTCACCCCGTACACTCATAAGACTCTTCCAATCCACTGAATCCAGGTGGTTTTGTAGGAATACACGCCAATTAACCGACTGTAAAATAGCATTTAGCGCTACTCCATTTTGGGGGAATATTCTCAACCCATGAATAAATAGTTTGTTTATTTTATTTTGGTCTTACATTTGCAACAGTTTCTACGAAGCTTCCATTATGGCAAATATATGCCCCCCCCCCCCCCTCCGCGTATTCCTATATAATTCGATATAATGTGCAGCAATTCACGAAAACGTTTTTTTATTTTATTTTATTACTAGTAAAATTGCTATGTGTATGGCAGAAGGGGAGATGATATTTATTTATTTATTTATTTATTTATTTATTTATTTATTTATTTATTTATTTATTTATTTATTTATTTATTTATTTATTTATTTATTTATTTATTGGTTTTAAGGTCACATTTATGTACACCGGCTAATCATGACCACAACATGGGGATACAGTCAAGTTTTGTCAATCGTTTATACTCATGTTGCCCAATTCAGAGGACTTTCATCCCAAGCATTGATGACTATGTCCTATTTTACTAGGAAAGCAGAACTTTTTACCATAGTGAACAAGAACAGCTTTACCTCCCGGGGTTCCGGGGGGGGGGGTGATATACACTCGAATATATGCGTATATACTTTCAAAAAAGGGGTCATCCCAACAAGCCGAATCCCACCCAATAAGACGAGTGGGTAAAATATCCCAACAAGCCGAATCCCAACAAGACGAACATTTAGATTTCTAAATAATTATCTCCGGAATTTAGACATAAGAAGCAAAAGGTTTATGCTATGCGATTTTGTGAGGTTTTGGGGCGTTTTTTACTCTCAACTTTCAATATCTAAGAAAGAGCATAAAACCGCTTGCAAGCTTGCTATTAATGGCTCGCCGTGTTTACCCGGTGGTGCATTAACAAAAAACTTGCGAGCGGTTCTTATGCACTTTCTCAGATATTGAAAGTTGAGAGGAAAATCTACCTGTGGGTGTGCAGTTGTAGGTTTATTTTCCTGGATGGAAATTATAGTCTGTATAGGTCTTGTGGTAATCCTATTTCTCCCGACTGTAGGTTTCCATTCGGCAGAGGTGTAAACTAATGATTATATGGCTCACAATAAAGATGAATTACTTCTGTTTAGTAGGGCATTAAATAGTTATGATTGTGTGCAAGAATTAACGTGGCGAAGTCCGAGTCCACCATGGGTGGGAGTATGAGAGTCTGTAAGGATTAGCATGGCGAAGTCTGCTCATTCTGTGGTGGCGCTAAGTATCATCCCGCAAGACGGTGATCCTGCACTTAGTCCGAGTCCACCATCGGTGAGGGTGTGTAAGTATAAAGGTAACGAAGTCAGCTCATTATGTGGTGACGCTAAGTACGAAGCCGCAAGCCGGTGATCCCGTACTTAGTCCGAGTCTACCATGAATGGGAGTATGAGTGTATGCAAGGTCTAGCGTGGAGAAGTCAGCTCCTCCTGTGGTGACGCTAAGTACTAATCCCGCACTTAGTCCGAGTCTACCATGGGTGGAGTATGAGTGCGTGCAAAAGCTATGATGATTAATTAAACACGAATATAAAGTACCGAAGTGTGGATTCCCACCCACCCCACCCCCTCCCCAAGGAGTTGATTATCCACTCAGCAAAAATGTACTATTTCTGATTAAAAGCATAAGAAATATCAGCAAAGTTTCTGTTGATGGACCACCGGGTTAATTAGTATTTTTGATTTCTCAACAAAAATATTAGTAATCCGCACTTTTGTGGCTTATATAGTATTGGGTAACTGACTCACTCAACATTATAGTAGTGCGCCGTTCAGGTTTATTACAGAGGCGTAGCCATGGGGTCCTTGGAGGGCCAAGGCCCCTTAAAATACCCCCCACCCCCAAACATGATCCAATGCAAGTTTCACATAATGTAAAGCCCACAAAATAGTGCTGCACATGCTACAATTTTTTCGACCTTAGAGCACTGGATTTTGCAAAATGTTCTTGCGGGAGGCCTTGTCAGTACTAGGACCCTCGGGTCATTATACTAGCCTTCCACTTTCCGGGAGAAAAATGGAAGGATGGGTAACGACAAGAGAGAGTCCTAGTTAGGACTAGGGGAGGACAAGCATCATTGTTTGCCGCCCCCCCCCCAACAAAAATTGATTTGGCTCCCAATTATAGAATCCTGGCTACGCCACTGGTCTATTATGGGCCTCATAGGGACTACCGTATTCCCCCAACCAACTCCTACATCAATTCAATATAGTCCAGTATTATTAGCTACAAACACTTGACTTGTGACTTTTTTGATTTCCGACCCAAAATATTAATAAGTCACGTCGTTGTAGCTAGTATTATTGGTCGATTGACTCCCTACACATACATGTTACAAAAGTGCACCCTTGCTGCAGTAGTACATCCTTGTATGTTGCAGGCACCCTCAAACACCCCGCCCCACCACCACACCACGGTCCACTCCATCAGTGTCCAAAAACGTGATACAACAGTCTTTTGTTCTTATGTAAATACGTGTAAAAACATATATGCTCTTTATAAAGATATATACATAATTTTGTTGTTGATATTGTGCTAAGATATTTGTGCTTTAAATAGTGTGTGAAAAGAGAAAAAGTTGTTTATTTCCCAATTTACTACAACTTGTACGTTTTTTTTCTAAATGATAAATTGATAAATTTCAGTGCAAGGTAACTACCGTTCTTGTTGTTTATATTTGAAGAGAATACGTAAAAAGGTTGCCGTTCTTACCTCGCATTTGCGGAGGAAATCATTCACTTTTGAGGCCAAATATATTTTTGAGCAAGTTCACCATCCACACACACTCACATGATTCTATGGAGCCAATTTTTAAGGCAGCCAAAGTTGTAAAGTTGCACTGTGAAAATCGATTTTTTCGGGCGATGTTCATATTTTTTTTTTGGGGGGGGGGGGGGGCAACACAAACTTGCCCGAAACAAAATGAAATTGCCCTAAAAAAAATCCCTTTTTCGGGCTATAAAATTGTTCTCAAATGCATTTTACTCTACTATTACAAACCAAGAATTCAAAAATTAAAATATGAAGAACGCCACCCCGCCCTCCCACTCACATCCCCTTATTTAAGATTTGCGTGTGCTTTTGGAAGATAGTTGTTTGTAAATATTTACTTATTTGTTGTGTTTAAGTTTTTCAATTTTAATAATAAAAGCATTTCACATCAAATTTTAGTCTTTGCTTTTCATTTTGTACATTTACAGTTCTGCAGATGACGCGACCGACAGCCAACTGTTAAGTTGTGAATTGCATTCAATTCCAAACATACAAGTATACCGAGGTGTGAATACGATGTGCAGGTAACGAATGGTCGCCGACTATTGGTAATCACATTTCGTTTTCATATTCCAATGTGCTTGTGCGTTCGAGACGACTGTAAATTAATTTCTTCATCGATGGAACACAGCGAGGTGCGAAGCTTTTCAATTATTACCCGTGCAGTCAAGTGTGAAAAAATAGGGGCGACAACTCGAAATTTAATGTCTGACTCAGGCAATAGAAATAGTTCAGTATGCGAGCATCGGTGGGCGGTACTTCCGCTGTCAATTTTATCGCCGAAACGAAATAAAAAATCGAAACTGAGCCTTTTTCGTTTTAATAACATACTATTTCGAGTTATGCATGCTTTATTAACATGTGACAATGCATGTTTGTTACTTTTTGGCATGTTCTGGGGGAAACCCATTTAAAAACGTAATAAATAACTACCACTTCCATTTCACTCTTCGCGAGGCGACGTGCGATAAATTTAGATAATTTTCATTTAGGTCGACGTCACCAAACGTCAACGGGGATGTAGTTCTTCTGTAGGTGTAAATTTTTACTATTGAAATCCCAATGCTGGCGTGTTCATCGCGGTTGGTGTGTAAAGCTAAAATTTATGTCGTAGGCTTTTCATATATAGTAGAATAGGTTACCATGGTATAAAACCTAATATCGCATAGTCTACCGGTGATATTAGAGTATTAGGCTATTGGTCAAATTAAACAGGTGACATGATAATATGTGATACACTGCTAGTGAGGACACAATTACACAGCAGTGTGATACAGAAGTGGGAGTGCGGTGGCTCAGTGGTTACGGCTTGGACTTCAAACCGAAAGGTCCACCGTACGATCTCCGCTAGGGGGCTACTACGCTGTGTCCTTACGCAAGGCACTTCAACTCGATTGCCTATTGGGGGGACCGTGGCACTGTGTACTAAGGCGTACAGTACATCGACGGTGCACTTGTCTCCAGCCAGTCGTTGCTCGGTGGTTCTCTCGGAGTACTCCGGCTTCCTCCACGTGTAAAACTGCCCGACACGAGATGACCCTGGCTGTCGAAAGTGTCCTGAAACCCAATAAATAAATAAATAAATAAATAAATAAATAAATAAATAAATAAATAAATAAATAAAAAAATAAATAAATAAATAAATAAATAAATAAATAAATAAATAAATAAATAAATAAATAAATAAATAAATAAATAAATAACTGCATTTACTGTATGATAATCAAGATGAACATGAGCCCTGTTCATATTCTTGATATATATCACATCCCCTTCCTCTGATTGGCTGAGAAAATACTACAGTGCAGTACAGTCGCCGTGGAGTTGTCGTAATCCACGTTAACAGGTAATAAAAATCATCAGCAGCAAATTTTTAATTAATGAAGCACCGGATTGTACCCGAGGCTTCAATAATTGAAGTTTTGATGATTGTTCCTATAATTAGTTTTTGGAATCTATTATTACTGCGTCCGCGGAAATATTGCCCACCCGTGGAAAGTGACCAGTCCACGGCGGCTGTGCTGTATATTACTTCCTACAGACTTGTCTATCGATGGTTCTAAAAACAATCGTGAACTCTCCTCGTGGGCTATACACTTCTAAAACTAACCGTGGAGTATACTATGAAGTTCGACAGGTCGTACATAACACACCCTTTTAATAGAATTTTCCGCAATTCTCTTTCATTGATTCTATGTTCATGATTACAAATGGCTGTCTTGTCCAAGATTCTTGACAATAGACATTGTTTTTATGATTGGATTCTTCGTGGATAGCAAAATCCTACCTCAGTTTTTTAATAAAATATGATAATTATTGCAAGGTTGGTCGTTGACTATACCAAAATGGTTGTCCTCGAATATAAGAATAGCCGATGTGCCAGCGGCGCGTAGACTATTCTTCCCCGAGGAGCACTAGTCAACTTCAAACTCTACGTATTTATAATAGAGGCCCTGGCACAAGACTAGCCGAATTGTGTTTGCTTCGCCTTACAAATACTAACGCTTTTAAAACAGAGGTGTACTTATTATCATTTGTTCCCTTGTCAACACCGATTTCGATTATTTACTTCATAATTCTTAACATTATAATCACCATTTCTCAACGTTAATTAATCTCTGAGATGCAAGAATATTGCATCATCAGGGGTGACATCATAAATTTCGACTCAGTGGGAAAGGTTTGGTATTTTAACCCCACAATCTCTGGGAATACTTTCATGAATGTCCTCTTAACCTGCTCCCAGAACCAGCACACCGCTGTTTTGAAAAAAAAATCCGTGGCTAACTGAAAGGAGAGACTGTTTATTAACTCGCTTCATAACATCGATTGCATCGTTGGAAGTACTCGAATTACACAAGCTGGGGTATTTTGTGGAGCAACCCGATTGGTTGGTGCCAAAGACGGTGGATACTCAATGCAAGTTTGAGACCATGCAAATGACCAGAACGCATTTAGAAAAATAAAACCACAGCAATGTGATTTATTTGTTTCTCGGGTCTTGACAAATGCAATATAAGATATATAGACAGAACGCGATGTGTGTTTGAATCGGCGGGTGTTTTACATAACTCGTTGGAATGGCGTAGTCATATTTATCGTCACCTGAGTGCAAGAATGTTCTATGTCCCCTGTGGAACATTCTAGCACTCGGGCGACGATATGACTACGTCATTCGAACGAGTTATGTAAAACACCCGCCGATTCAAACACACATCGCGTTCTGTGTTTCTTACACACCCCATGCATTAAAATTCATTTAAATAAATAAAGTTTAATTCGGATGTTCAAACACAAAGGTGAAGAGTTTGTTTGGTTTGTTTGAAGCTATACTGATCAAAAGGATCGATAAATATAGAATAAACGTATAGTGTTTTCAAGTAAAACAATTATTCTACGAGTAGGATTAAGAATGAAACCGACGAGCCTCTGGCGAGTCGGTTTCATTCTTAATAATAAGAGTAGAATAATTTTTTTACTGAAAACACTATACGTTTATTTTGTTTATTCCATAAATCTTCTACAAGGCAGTCGTGGCAAAATCGTGCTATAATTCGCTACAAAACACAGCGAGAAGTGAGGAGCACATTGGTTCAATTCGATCGACCAGCAAAATTGGCAAAAATAAACAAGCGCAGTAATACATTTCTGTCTAAACATAATTTCCCTACAAACTTGAGCTCAGCTTGCAAAAATACTTTATTATATGAGCAGTCGGTGGTGTTTTCGACTGGTATTGTGTAATAATTTCAAACAGATTAAAAGAATCCAATAATTGAACTATTAATTATGCTAGACAAATGTGATAGAAGCCAGCGGTCAACAAGTCCGTCGCTACTAGGGGAATAAATTCTTTCAGTGTTAAACCAATGGGGAAAATTTATCACCTTACTAGGTGAATACAGCAAAAATTTATCCAAGGCCTTTATTGTTTGTTGAAATTCGTATCGCTAATTCTCTTCGGCTGGTGTCCATTCACGCCTAACCATATGGTGGCTATTATTGTTAGTAAAAATATAAGTACACATTTCGGCAAATTTGTAAAACAGCTGGGAGAAACTTTTTTTAAAAGAAGTTCGAAGCATGTCAGAATGTCAGAAAATTTATTGAAACAAAGTTGACCAATTTAGATATAACGTTTTCCGCAGACGAGACGGCCACCGGACTTGGTTAATGTTGTGGTTGAAAATGATCGTTTTTTAAATATTATCTCATTTTTGGTGAACTTATGTTTTGTGAACCCACTTTATTTTGCTTTAGACGTTTACAGTTTTATCTACGCGACAGACGGTCGATAATTGTATAACGAAATTTGGAAACAAGGGTTTAAAGTTTAATGGCTGCATTACAATAAAAAGTATGTGGAGATCTGAAGTCAGATCCGGTTTATATACGATGCCTTCGAAACGGCTGACGATGTCCTTTCGTGTCAAGACAAGTGTCGTTACGTGTAATAATAATCGTATTTCACCCAATGTTCAAATTCCATCAAGTCTATCTTTCTACTTCTAGCTTGTATGCAACCGTCTGGTTTCTTCTACGGCATTTTTTTTCCCAGCCAGAAGTCTAGGCTCAGATTGACGCCTTCCCTGGTACACAATGAGTGTTACCCACCTGGGAAAACAACTTATTATATGACTACCACAAATAGCCCCCCAATACCACTGTAGTTTGCCCATCAAATCCAGCTCTCCAGAAAACAAGAGTGTCAAGTTTTCCAGCTCGTTATCAGGCCTGTCTAAAACAAGGCGCACGTGAACGGACTATTTCTACCAGTGACCTATAAATAAATATAGAACATAATCACAGGACATAAACAATAGTGTTTCTTCATTAAACTCCGTTGGCAAACATTCCAGACGAGGTCTATTTGAAAATGCCGTGCTGAACAATTGCAAAATAACAATTAACAACTATTTAACAACTATTTTCAAGATGCAAATCCAACAAAACGTAGGAGAATCTGTGTTATCGAAAGCGATTCCGATTGAAATTCAAGTTTTGCTTCCATTGTTTTTACTTTCAAGTTTCATGTTCGACGCGAACGTTCGATATTACCACGCGTTTGGGATTCCCCAATTCCATAAACTGTTAATGGTTATTTGGCTAATATAATTCTTGTTGTATTTTATTTTTCGGATGTTGTGTTCAGTTTAAAATACTAATTGTCATGTAATAAACAAATAACTACAACAGTCAATTGATCTGTACTGTTGTATTCCGTCTCGTTGACGAGATGAGATCGGTCAGATCAAACTCGACGCCGGCGGCGTCTCGCTTGATCTGGCCGATCTCATTTCGTCAACTCGGCGGAATACAACAACATAGATCAATTGACTGTTGAAGTAATTTGTATAAACCAAAACAGGAGGGAAACTGCATGTTTAACAATGTAATAACTTTATTTGCAAAAGACATTATTATACATGTTTATAACATAATTGCCCAAGAAACAACAAATAGTAAAAATAATATATCACATCTAGGATTTATGAAGCTACATATTTGTCTTCTGCAGGGAGGTGACATAGCCAGCTGGCTGTATTACTGCCACCCACCTCGGGGAAAGGGAAACCCTACTATTACCAAACAATGCGGGAAACATAAGCGGCAGCCCACTCCATATCGCAAAACATCAATTAGACTATAATGGAATGGTTACACATAACACAAATGTGGCCAGATATTATAGCACTAACAACTCGTATGTAGGCTGAGTCAATACTTAGCAACGGCTCTCGAATAGATATTGTGAACAAAATCTGTTTGCTTTTGAATAAGTCATTTAAGAAATAATAACAAAACATGCGGGGTCCACCCTTCCAGAATTGTTTATTCAATTCAAGTGATGCACAAGTGATGCACTATTACTTACTACAGTATGGCCGCCGTGGACTGGTCACTTTCTACGGGTGGATACTATTTCCACGGACGCAATAATAATAAGACGGCAAGCATTTATTATAGGAATACCCATCAAAAATTGAATTAATGAAGCACTGCGTACAACCCAATGCTTCATTAATTAATATTTTGATTATGATGATTTTTATTACCTGGTAAACGCATGCGTGAACATCGCTGCCTACGCGTTGTATTGGGCACATAAAATAAAATTCAAAGTTATGAATAAAGTAAAGATTATTTACAACTGCCTGGTCGATTTCATGACACCAGCCCATGCAAGATACCTTGCCTGTCGGCTTTGCATAACAAGCTTCTGTCACATACATTACATTATGTATATCCTGCCAGCTTGAAAACTTCATACAACAACACACACAGCAACAGAATTATCAAGAAGTTGAACGAATAGATTGAATCAATTTTCAAAGCTCTCAAATCAGAGCAAGGTCAACACAAATTAAAAGTCCATACACTGCAGTGCATTTAATAGACCGGCAAATGAGAAACACCTGGTCTTCTCACCTAATAATACTAAGAGGTGAGAACAACATTGCTGAAGTAAAACCAATTACCACAAAGCCAAAACAAAAATTCCCGACAGTGCAAATGAAATTACCCTTCAGCAATCACAATTGACACGACAAACTCGTAACAAGCAGTTTGTTTTCTGAATTTCTACAATGAAAAACACAGCTGCTTTCTGCGCAGTCATTATATCAAACAATCAGGTGAAGAAGAGGAAAGACGATCCCCACAGAGAATGACCGATATTTAAAAATAATCATATTGGAATATCGACCAAGTATCGAGAAACTCAGACTTTCTTTCAACAATTGAAGTCTTGAGGTATTTGTTTATTTTATAAACCGTGACGGCTGAAACTAGTTACACATTGCTGATTAAATTCCGGGCAAGTGCCACTGGGCTTCAGGTCAAACAAATTATGTACCTGTACAAATATTTGTTTCAATGAAAAAAATCTGAGTCTTTGCACCTCGAATTGGACACAATTACCAACGACATTTGGTCCATTCTCAGTCAGACAAACTGATTCAAATGATACGGACACGCCAAGCAAACAATAAAACCCAAACACTACATTAGAATCAGCTCTTCATCGCGACCTTGAAGCGCAAACAAGCGGACAAAAGGTAAAATGGACTGTTCATTTGCTTTCAATCCATGGACAACATCCCTTGGTAGTCGACAGTTATTATCTAAGACAATGGACTGAGTCCAAATGACTCGAAGGTGCATACGCCAACAATGCAGTACGAACATGCCAATAACGCTTTTAGAACGGTCATATTTCATACTGCATGCCGGAAACTGATACGAGTTTACATGTTAAACATTGAGCCGACCAAATAATAGTGCAGGAAATATTAACGAACCCGACGTCGTATCATTCAAATCTATCAGTAAAGCACATACTTTCAACAATGTAGCACGCATTCACAGATAAGCCCTGGAGCCATGCCTAGGAGTGGATGGAGGAAAATGCTAGCTAAAGCCATTCACCATTGATTTTCCACCAGTGCAAAAACAAGAATATACAAGAGCAAGCTATATGGCTAAAAAAGTACCCATTCTTAATTATTAATCCATACTTTCTGCTCGGTCATGATGGAACAAAAATAAAAATATAGGAAATTTAATATTTATGTGCAATAAAATATTACAGATATGGATGTCGTTGGAACTGACACATTGAGCCAGTTCCAATGACATCCATATTTGTCTGGTTTTATTTAAGAAACTTGCCAAGTACTTATTTTCTGTCAGTTTTTCCCACAGTGTAGGTTAAGGTATTAAGTACACCAAAATTCTTGGAAATAAATCCGTTATCCTTGGGTTTTCCAGGTGTATGGGCATTTACACCGGTTTGGGAACTCATACACCCTTAGGCTTTGCCTCAGGGTGTATGAGTTCCCCAACCGGTGTAAATTTCCATACACCCTGGAAAACACAAGGATAACTAATAGTACACGTTGTTTTTTTCGGCTACATCTATACTCACCCATGCTGCAGTTACCCGATATCCACAAATCTACCATCGTATATATCGCGTAGCATAGGCTACGCTTATTCTCTCTAATGCGTAATGCCAGGGGGCGCGGTGGCGTTGCGGTAACCGGTTCTCGTCAGATCACCTAAATTAAGCAACGTCGAGCCCGGTTGGTTCTCGGATGGGTGACCGTCTGAGCGATCAATTCGGATTCCCGCGTTGTATCCTTGGGCAAGGCACTTAACCCCAATTGTTCACATGGGGACACGATGACACCGTGTACTAAGGCGTACTGCACGTCGATGGTGCGCATGTCTTCAACCAATCTTACCCTGCCTGTGCTGCAGTGCGGAGTTACGATGTTGGGGAGCTGGCAGCTGCTCGTCGTTGCTCGGTGGTCCTCTCCGGGTACTCCGGCTTCCTCCACCCGTAAAACTGTCACGGTCATGATTAGCCATTGTGCATAAGCATGTGACCTTAAACACCAATAAATAAATAAATAAATGCGTAATGCCTATAACATTCTTAACCGATCACAATTTATCAAGGTCGCTGATATGTTTTAACTTCAGTATCGCATGGCCGACGTCAGTATGATTTAATTTATCAAACTGCCTTCAGACTAATACAAATGAATATCAATAATAACTTTACTGCATGGTGGGCCGAAGCTATAAGCAATACACACCTGACATGTCCAATCACGAGTTGACAGTTTATGAAATATAACACTTCGAAAAGAGTTAAAATCAGGGCAACTGCGCTGTATTTGGTCATTGTTCACCCCACAAAACAATCGATCTCGAAGCGTATCTTCTAAATCTGGAAATTCACAATGTTCGGAAAGTCTTCGCAGTTCGGCCATATAATTGTGTATCGATTCATTGGATTGTCGGACTATGGTGTTTAATTTAAATCTCCGAACAATAATTGAAGGCTTGGAGTTTTGATGCTCCTTAACGAGTTTGTGAATGTCATTGAACGATTTAGTTCCCTGCATCACACACACGTTTCTGATTAATTTGTAGGCCATACCCCCACACACACTGAGAAGAACTGCCCGTTTCTTATCCGCACCCGTAATAATTTAGAAGCGGTCCTAAAACGGTTCTGCAATACGGGGGTTTGGTTGAACCGGTCCAAAGGTTATTGCATGCGATCTCAAATCTGTTATTTGGGGCACATGATTAACTCAGAAGGAATATTTCCCCTTAACGAGAAAGTAAGAGCCATCAACGATGCACCCGCGCCCCAAAACACTACACAGCTGAAATGTTTTTTTGGAGTTGTTCATTACTATCACAAATTTCTTCCAAATTTGTCTGCAGTACTGGTATCAATTAACGATTTGCTTAAGAAGAACAGTCGCTGGTGTTGGCAATCGGAGCACGAAGCAGCCTCCTTTAGGGTTAAGCAAATGATGAGCTCATCAAAGTTCCGTGTGCAATATAATCCAGACTTGGAGATGTTACTTTCTTGTGACGCATCTCCGTACAGTTTGGGCTCTGTTCTTTTTCACTTCATGCCTGATAGCACCGAAAGACCAGTGATGTTTGCTTCACGGACACTTTCGAAGGTTGAACGGAACTACTCTCAGCTTGACAGGGAAGGGCTCTGCATTGTCATTGGAGTGAAAACAATTCATTATTTCCTTCTTGGCTGGAGATTCAAAATTGTGACTGACAACAAAACCATTAAAGCTCTTTTTCCAGAGGATCGAGCGGTTTCGAATTCTCAGATGGCCTCGGCGAGGGTTCAGCGTTGGGCTCTCACACTGGCCATGTATGATTATGAGAGTGTCCACAAATCAGCATCAAGTCTGTGGAATGGTGATTTCCTTAGTAGAATGCTATTGAGGGAAACAGTGCATGATCCCCCTGTTCCCAGGGACATTGTTTCATTGCTTGAAAAAATGACGCAATGCCAACCAGTACATTTGAAATTCAGAAATTTACAGAGCGTGATCATCTTTTGTCGAAGATAATGCAATACATTTATAATGGCTGGCCTTCAAATTTTAACTCTTAACCCGCTGAGTATTTTCAAGATATTTTTTCATCAAATCCAGTCATGGCTGCTATGCTATAAAGCAGCCATGACTAGAGTTGATGAAAACTTAATCTAAATATAACAAGAGATCATTGGTGAAAAAACCCATTCAATTCACAGGGGAAAATATGTTTAAATATGCCCAAATTATACTTATGTCAGTGACAAGAGAAACTCTGTGCTGGGCAGGAATATCCGCCAGCAGCATGCAAAGAGTTAATGATCCTGCCATACACACATTCTCAAGGAAGAAAACCGAATTAAGTTGTCGAAATGGTATAATCTTGTGGGGCTCTCGAGTAGTGGTTCCTCCAAACTGCAGAACTCAGGTTTTAGCCCAACTTCACGATACGCACGTTGGCATGAGTCGTATGAAAGGTTTAGGCAGGGGAATGGTATGGTGGCCAAATATACTACTCAAAGTTTGCTAAGCACCAAATATTTGACACATCATTGTGAAATTTCCTTGTGACATATTTGCGATATTTGTTGGTGGATATGATTGAGGAATGTATTGAGATGGTCCCCAGTGTTTACATTAGCTCTCTTGACAGGCAGACTTTTCGTGACAGTCATGGAAAGCATGTACCCCTTGATTTTTATGATGTTTTCGTGTACTGTCTACATGTACATGGCATGTGTAGGTTTTTCAGTCCACCCTTCCAGAATTGTTTATTTTACCAAAGCAAACACTAAACAAGTGATGCACTATTACTTACTACAGTATGGCCGCCGTGGACTGGTCACTTTCTACGGGTGGATACTATTTCCACGGACGCAATAATAATAAGACGGCAAGCATTTATTATAGGAATACCCATCAAAAATTGAATTAATGAAGCACTGCGTACAACCCAATGCTTCATTAATTAATATTTTGATTATGATGATTTTTATTACCTGGTAAACGCATGCGTGAACATCGCTGCCTACGCGTTGTATTGGGCACATAAAATAAAATTCAAAGTTATGAATAAAGTAAAGATTATTTACAACTGCCTGGTCGATTTCATGACACCAGCCCATGCAAGATACCTTGCCTGTCGGCTTTGCATAACAAGCTTCTGTCACATACATTACATTATGTATATCCTGCCAGCTTGAAAACTTCATACAACAACACACACAGCAACAGAATTATCAAAAAGTCGAACGAATAGATTGAATCAATTTTCAAAGCTCTCAAATCAGAGCAAGGTCAACACAAATTAAAAGTCCACACACTGCAGTGCATTTAATAGACCGGCAAATGAGAAACACCTGGTCTTCTCACCTAATAATACTAAGAGGTGAGAACAACATTGCTGAAGTAAAACCAATTACCACAAAGCCAAAACAAAAATTCCCGACAGTGCACATGAAATTATCCTTCAGCAATCACAATTAACACGACAAACTCGTAACAAGCAGTTTGTTTTCTGAATTTCTACAATGAAAAACATAGCTGTTTTCTGCGCAGTCATTATATCAAACAATCTGGTGAAGAACAGGAAAGACGATCCCCACAGAGAATGACCGATATTTAAAAACAATCATATTGGAATATCGACCAAGTATCGAGAAACTCAGACTTTCTTTCAACAATTGAAGCCTTGGGGTATTTGTTTATTTTAAAAACCGTGAAGGCTGAAACTAGTTATACATTGCTGATTAAATGTCGGGCAAGTGCCACTGGGCTTCAGGTCAAACAAATTATGTACCTGTGCAACTATTTGTTTCAATGAACAAAATCTGAGTCTTTGCACCTCGAGCTGGACACAATTACCAACGACATTAGGTCCATTCTCAGTCAGACAAACTGATTCAAATGATACGGACACGCCAAGCAAACAATAAAACCCAAACACTACATTAGAATCAGCTCTTTATCGCGAACGTGAAGCGCAAACGAGCTGACAAAAGGTAAAATGGACTGTGCATTTGCTTTCAATCCAAGGACAACATCCATTGGTAGTCGACAGTTATTCTCTAAGACAATGGACTGAGTCCAAATGACTCGAAGGTGAATGCCCCAACAATGCAGTACGAACATGCCAATAACGCCTTTAGAACGGTCATATTTCATACTGCATGCCGGAAACTGACACGAGTTTACATGTTAAACATTGTGCCGACCAAATAATAGTGCAGGAAATATTAACGAACCCGACGTCGTATCATTCAAATCTATCAGTAAAACACATACTTTCAACAATGTAGCACGCATTCACAGATAAGCCCTGGAGCCATGCCTAGGAGTGGATGGAGGAAAATACTGGCTAAAGCCATTCACCATTGATTTTCCACCAGTGTAAAAACAAGGATATACAAGAGCAAGCTATGTGGCTAAAAAAGTACCCATTCTTAATTATTAATTCATACTTTCTGCTCGGTCATGTTAGAACAAAAATAAAAATACAGGAAATTTAATATTTATGTGCAATGAAATATTACAGATATGGATGTCATTGGAACTGGCTCATTGAGCCAGTTCCAATGACGTCCATATTTGTCTGGTTTTATTTAAGAAACTTGCCAAGTACTTATTTTCTGTCACTTTTTTCCCACAGTGTAGGTTAAGGTATTAAGTACACCAAAATTCTTGGAAATAAATCCGTTATCCTTGAGTTTTCCAGGTGTATGGGCATTTACCCCGGTTTGGGAACTCATACACCCTTAGGCTTTGCCTCAGGGTGTAGGAGTTCCCCAACAGGTGTAAATTTCCATACCCCCTAGAAAACACAAGGATAACTAATAGTACACGTTGTTTTTTCGGCTACATCTATACTCACCCATGCTGCAGTTACCCGATATCCACAAATCTACCATCGTATATATCGCGTAACGTAGGCTACGCTTATTCTCTCTAATGCATAATGCCAAGGGGCGCGGTGGCGTTGCGGTAACCGGTTCTCGTCAGATCACCGAAGTTAAGCAACGTCGAGCCCGGTTAGTCCTCGGATGGGTGACCGTCTGAGCGATCGATTCGGATTCCCGCGTTGTGTCCTTGAGCAAGGCACTTAACCCCAATTGTCCACATGGGGCACGATGACGCCGTGTACTAAGGCGTACTGCACGTCGATGGTGCGCATGTCTTCAACCAATCTAACCCTGCCTGTGCTGCAGTGCGGAGTTACGATGTTGGGGAGCTGGCAGCTGCTCGTCGTTGCTCGGTGGTTCTCTCCGGGTACTCCGGCTTCCTCCACCCGTAAAACTGTCACGGTCATGATTCGCCATTGTGCATAAGTCTGTGACCTTAAGCACCAATAAATAAATGCGTAATGCCTATAACATAGTTAACCGATCACAATTTATCAAGGTCGCTGATATGTTTTAACTTTAGTATCGCATGGCCGACGTCAGTATGATTTAATTTATCAAACTGCCTTCAGACCGATACACATGAATATCAATAATAACTTTACTGCGTGGTGGGCCGAAGCTATAAGCAATACACACCTGACATGTCCAATCACGAGTTGACAGTTTATGAAATAAACACTTCGCAAAGGGTTAAAATCAGGGCAACTGCGCTGTATTTGGTCATTGTTCACCCCACAAAACAGTCGATCTCGAAGCATATCTTCTAAATCTGGAAATTCACAATGTTCGGAAAGTCTTCGCAGTTCGGCCACATAATTGTATATCGATTCATCGGATTGTCGGACTCTGGTGTTTAATTTAAATCTCTGAACAATAACTGAAGGCTTGGGGTTTTGATTCTCCTTAACGAGTTCGTAAATGTCATTGAACGATTTAGTTTAAAGCCTCGAGGGTTGACACAAGTTTCTGATTAATTTGTAGGCCATACCCCCACACACACTGAGAAGAACTGCCCGTTTCTTATCCGCATCCGTAATAATTTAGAAGAGGTCCTGAAACGGTTGTGCAATACGGGGCTTATGTTGAACAGGTCCAAATGTTTTTGCTTGCGATCTCAAATCTGTTATTTGGGGTACATGATTAACTCAGAAGGAATAGTTCCCCTTAACGAGAAAATAAGAGCCATCAACGATGCACCCGCACCCCAAAACACTACACAGCTGAAATCGTTTCTTGGAGTTGTTCATTATTATCCCAAATTTCTTCCAAATTTGTCTACAGTACTGGCTCCAATTAACGATTTGCTTAAGAAGAACAGTCGCTGGTGTTGTCAATCGGAGCACGAAGCAGCCTCCCTTATGGTTAAGCAAATGATGAGCTTATCAAAGTTCCTTGTGCATTATAATCCAGACTTGAAGATGGTACTTTCTTGTGACGCATCTCCGTATAGTTTGGGCTCTGTTCCTTCTCACTCCATGCCTGATAGCACCGAAAGACCAGTGATGTTTGCTTCACGGACACTTTCGACGGTTGAACGGAACTATTCTCAGCTTGACAAGGAAGGGCTCTGCATTGTCATTGGAGTGAAAACAATTCGTTATTTCCTTCTTGATTGGAGATTCAAAATTGTGACCGACAACAAAACCATTAAAGCTCTTTTTCAGAGGATCGAGCGGTTTCTCAGATGGCCTCGGCGAGGGTTCAGCGTTGGGCTCTCACACTGGCCATGTATGATTATGAGAGTGTCCACAAATCAGCATCAAGTCTGTGGAATGGTGATTTCCTTAGTAGAATGCCATTGAGGGAAACATTGTTTTATTGCTTGAACAAAATGACGCAATGCCAACCAGTACACTTGAAATTCAGAAATTTACAGAGCGTGGTCATCTTTTGTCGAAGATAATGCAATACATTTATTAGGGCTGGCCTTCAAATGTTAACTCTTAACCCGCTGAGTATTTTCAAGATATTTTTTCATCAAATCCAGAGTTGATGAAAAATTAATCTAAATATAACAAGAGATCATTGGTTAAAAAATCCATTCAATTCACAGGGAAAATATGTTTAAATATGCCCAAATTATACTTATATCAGTGACAAGAAAAACCACGTGCTGGGCAGGGATATCCGCCAGCAGCATGCAAAGATTTAATGATCCTGCCATGCACACATTCTCAAGGAAGAAAACCGAATTAAGTTGTCAAAATGGTATAATCTTGTGGGGCTCTCAAGTAGTGGTTCCTCCAAACTGCAGAACTCAGGTTTTAGCCTAACTTCACGATACGCACGTTGGCATGAGTCGTATCAAAGGTTTAGGCAGGGGAATGGTATGGTGGCCAAATATACTACTCAAAGTTTGCAAAGCACCAAATATTTGACACATCGTTGTGAAATTCCCTTGTGACATACTTGCGATATTTGTTGGTGGATATGATTGAGGAATGTATTGAGATGGTCCCCAGTGTTTACATTAGCTCTCTTGACAGGCAGACTTTTCGTGACAGTCATGGAAAGCATGTACCCCTTGATTTTTATGGTGTTTTCGTGTACTGTCTACATGTACACGCCATGTGTAGGTTTTGCAGTCTTCATTTCAACACAAACCCTTGTGATTTAATGCTTGAATATGGCAAATGCAAATGTAAGAAGACATTTGTCTGAAGCAGAAATGTGGCGGGCTGTAGGGGTGGTGGAGCAATGGGCTACCCATCGCCAGGTTGGTGAAGCCCTTGGTGTGCACATTGCGGTGATCACCAGAGCCTGGGCAAGATTTCAGCAGTATGGCAAACCAGTAAGACGGCATGGTAGGAGCAGAGACAGGGCAACATCTGCAGCTGAAGACCGGTTTTCGATCATTCAAGCCCGTAGGAACCGCTTTGCCACGCAACCCAGCTTCGCAGTGACCTTCAGAATGCACCCGGGGTAAATGTTTAGACGCACACTATCCGGGTAAGGTTGCACGAAGGTGATCTCCGATCGAGAAGACCATGCATTCGCATCATTCCGCTGTCCCAGAACCACCACCAGGCACGATATGAATGGGCCATGAACCACGTTGGATAGACCAGAGAAGATTGGCGACCTGTCCTTTTTACAGATGAGTCAAGGTGCTGCCCAGATCACACAAATAGACGTTCTATGGTATGTAGAAGACCAGGAAAGCAATTCCATTCAGCCAACATTGCTGACCATGACCGCTATGGTGGAGGGTCAATCATGGTCTGGGGCGGCATCAGCGGGATGGACGTAAAGCTCTCTGTGTCCTTGAACGTGGTACATTGACTACACAGCGGTATATTGATGAGATCCTGGATGTCCACGTCAGATTGTATGCAGGTACAGTGGGTGGTAGATTCATTCTGATGGACGATAATGCCCGTCCTTATGATGCCCATGCTGTCGGGAAGTACCGACAGAGGGAGGAAACTGAGCGTATGGACTGGCCAGCAAGATCCCCTGACCTCAATCCAATCGAACAAGTCTGGAATGAGTTGCAGATTGTAATTTTAGCCCGTCCAGTCCAGCCAAGATGTGTCCAGAAGCTTGGTGCCATACTGATCCAAGAATGGAACAACATCACACAAGGGACCACCAGGAACTTGATTGGGAGCATGAGAAGGCGTTGTTAAGCTGTAATTAGCAGTAATGTGTCTCATACTCGATATTGAACCCATACCAGTTCACTCCGTCAACTTTTTGGCATATTGGAACATTTTCTCTTTTACCAATAATATCCATTTTCCATGGTCGTTTTCAAAAGCTAGCTATAAAATAATGTCAAACAGAAATAAAATCTTAATTTCTGTACTTAAATCATTAAAGATATATTTAAATAAAAAACATTACAATATTTCAAATAAAACGTAAAACAGGTAGTTGGATATACTTGGTGCTTAGCAAACTTTGAGTAGTATATAAATGAAGACATTGAAGCTTTTGTTCGATAGTGTTCAGTGTGTCAACAAACGCGACACTGGCCCGCCAGCGCATCACTCCACCATTGGAAGTGGCCCGAAAAAACATGGGTAAGGCTTCATTTGTATTATGCAGGCCTCCTTGGGGAAAATGCACCATTGAATCTTTAAAAAGAATGTTTTTCTTCTCATGGCCTTCCGGAAACAGTGGTGACGGACAACGGTACGTGTTTCACTAGTGATGAATTCCAAAAGTTCATGAGTAGAAATGGTATTGAAAATATTAAAACTGCACCCTATCATCCAGCCTCCAACGGTTTAGCTGGAAAAGCTGTTCAAACCTTCAAAAACAACATCAAGGCGATGTCTGAAGGGACCATTGAAACAAAGGTGTCGAGGTTTCTTTTTAAGAATAGAATCACGCCTCACACAACCACTGGTGTAAGTTCGGCTTAATTACTATTGGGAAGACTACCAAGGTCACATCTTGATATGATTCAACCAAATATAGAGGGTCGTGTTTTTTTTAAAAAAAACAAGCAACTCAGGAACACAATAGTGATATTCAATTGTACAGTTAAATCTAGAAGTCCTGTCATGAAATGCGCACAAATAGCACGTCGATCTGCGCGTTAATTTACGCGTTATGTCCATAGTAAGGCTATCAAATTCTGTACATATGGCCTGGGCACAAGCAATGTTTCAGCCAATGGACCTCCGGGTAACCCGGAGGTCCATTGGCAGAAACATTGCCTGTGTTTGCTATGAGTAACTTTGGATGCCATTCGATATGGCAATTGCGCGCAATTCCTACACGTAATTAAGCCTACATAAGCGCACAATTCGTGACAGGACTTTTAGTTTTAACTGTAGAGATCGAGCATTGAAGATCGCTGATCCAGGATTCACACTGAACGTGACCAGTCAGTCTCCAAAATGGCTGGAAGGTATTATTATGGAAAAACAGTCCGTTTTCGAAATGATTCGGCTTTATGGACGTATCTAATAGAGTAGTCAGGCGTCATGTTGACCACATTTGCTTAAGGTTTCCAAATATGGCTGACAATTTGGAGCGGCAGGTACATATAACTCCAGATTTCCATATTGTTAATCCTTTGCCTAACCTGACAAGCAGACGACATTTGTAAAAACAATTCTTGAATAACTAATTTTTTTCATTTTTTTGTCTCAAAAACATAGGTTATGACCCCTCATTGGAACGAGCTCGACGAGCTCGTTCCAATGAGGGGTCATAACCTATGTTTTTGAGACAAAAAATGAAAAAAATAGTGAAAATTAATTGGCGATTTTTGAGAACAGCGCTGGCCGGTTTTGGCCGTTACGTTGGGTAAAGGGTTAAGAATTCAGACGTTCTCCAAACATTGGATTCAGGTATACAAGAACCTGTGAAGGGGGCCTTTCCTTCGCTCGATTGTGGAACTGCTCTTTCACCTAATTCCACTTCAGATATGAGACTCTCTTCAATTCCTACAGCAACTGAAATTGTCTCCTCTGAAGCATCCACCCCTCGCATATCAGCCCGAAACTCTCGACCACCAGACCGTCTTCACTACGATCGAGGGGGTGAATGATGTAATATATTATAGCATATCTGTTATCTGTTACACAAACTATTGTTCAAACGTGACCAATGAACACTTTAAAACGTTCTGAATTGTGAGTATTGTGAATGTTCTTTGTACCTGCCAATGTGATTATTTTCATATAATGAATCTCCAGTTATTAAACAGTTCTGCATTAGAACAGATGTTCGGTTATTCCATGCACGGTATTCGAAACAGAATACCGATATCGGTATTCAAAAAAATACCACGGTATATCGGTATATCGAAAGACGGTTCAGATATCTGAACACTAGATGGTGTCACTTGTGTGCAAAGCACACTATAGTGTATCCCCGCATTTGCATCCTTGACTTTGTATGAATGCTTGATACAAAGATGAAATGTATTGTATGACACACTAAAATCATATTGAGTGGCACAGGTGACACAGCTTCGTGCGCATCTACAGACCCCACTGCAACATTTGAGCGTGGTTTTAGCGTTTCGAATTACATACCCTAGGAGCCTTTCGCCGGAAACGGTCTAAGAAAACACAAAAGTGCAACGGTGGCACAGCCACGTGGCACCTGAAAAATCGGAAACCTTCGTGCACATCTACAGACCCTACTGCAACATTTGAGCATGGTTTTAGCATCTAAGAAAACACAAAAGTGGCAACAGTGGCAATGGTGGCACAGCCACGTGGCACCTGAATAATCCAAAACCTTCGTGCGCATCTACAGACCCCACTGCAACATTTGAGCATGGTTTTAGCGTTTCGAATTACATACCCTAGGAGCCTTTCGCCGGAAACGGTCTAAGAAAACACGAAAGTGGCAACGGTGGCACAGCCACGTGGCACCTGAAAAATCCGAAGCCTTCGTGCGCATCTACAGACCCCACTGCAACATTTGAGCATGGTTTCCGCGTTTCGAATTACATACCCTAGGAGCCTTTCGCCGGAAACGGTCTAAGAAAACACAAAAGTGGCAACGGTGGCACAGCCACGTGGCACCTGAAAAATCCGAAAACTTTGTGCGCATCTACAGACCCCACTGCAACATTTGAGCATGGTTTTAGTGTTTCAAATTACGTACCCTAGGAGCCTTTCGCCGGAAACGGTCGAAGAAAACACAAAAGTGGCAACGGTGGCACAGTCACGTGGCACCTGAAAAATCCGAAACCTTCGTGCACATCTACAGACCCTACTGCAACATTTGAGCATGGTTTTAGCGTTTCGAATTACATACCCTAGGAGCCTTTTGCCGGAAACGATCTAAGAAAACACAAAAGTGGCAACGGTGGCACAGCCACGTGGCACCTAAAAAATCTGAAACCTTCGTGCACATCTAGATACCCTTCTGCAACATTTGAGCATGGTTTTAGCGCTTCGAATTACATACCCTAGGAGCCTTTCGCCGGAAACGGTCTAAGAAAACACAAAAGTGGCAACGGTGGCACAGCCACGTGGCACCTGAAAATCCAAAACCTTCGTGCGCATCTACAGACCCCACTGAAACATTTGAGCATGGTTTTAGCGTTTCGAATTACATACCCTAGGAGCCTTTCGCCGGAAACGGTCTAAGAAAACACAAAAGTGGCAACGGTGGCACAGCCACGTGGCACCTGAAAAATCCGAAACCTTCGTGCGCATCTACAGACCCCACTGCACCATTTGAGCATGGTTTTAGCGTTACGAATTACATACCCTAGGAGCCTTTCGCCGGAAACGGTCTAAGAAAACACAAAAGTGCAACGGTGGCACAGCCACGTGGCACCTGAAAAATCGGAAACCTTCGTGCACATCTACAGACCCTACTGCAACATTTGAGCATGGTTTTAGCATCTAAGAAAACACAAAAGTGGCAACGGTGGCAATGGTGGCGCAGCCACGTGGCAGCTGAAAAATCCGAAACCTTCGTGCGCATCTACAGACCCTACTGCAACATTTGAGCATGGTTTTAGTGTTTCGAATTACATACCCAAGGGGCCTTTTGCCGGAAATGTGAAAAATTAGCGCATTTTTCAAGTGGCTCCACAGAAGCCACCTGGTGGCGCAAAACCTTAAAAGTGGTATTTTTGGATTGCACAGACCCTATTGAACAACTGTAGCGTTTCGAATTACAAAACCGGACGTACGGACGTACGGACGTACGGAAGTATGGACGTATGGACGTATGGACGTACGGACGGAGATCACGACAATAAAAAAAAATCCAAGAAAACCATACCATATGACCCCTGAATGGAACGAGCTCGCCGCGATCGTTCCAATGAGGGATCACATGATACGGTTTTCTTAAAATTTTGTGTTGAAAAATAATATTTGTCCAAATACACAATTTGTGTATTACCCGAGCGCATGCGCATGCGCCCGATTTGTAAGGTTGAAGGATATTATTATTCGTTCGGGATTACAGCAAAAAAAAAAGACTCTTCACTTCACATCTTCACATCTTGAAAATTAAACTGTGGGTAAACAATAATGGCGATAAACCGATATTTTTTGCAATTACACCGATATTCAGTCGATACTGGTTTGAATACCGGTATGTATCGGTTTATCGATATACCGTGCAGCCCTGTTAAAATACAAACCCACTGAGCCACTAATGAGCCATTTCATCAATAATCAATAATACCCGACCTTCATACAATAGAATACGACTCAAACTAATACACAGTATTAAAGGGGGGCAATATATTTACCCTTAGACGATATTCTCTGTCCGATAAAAATCGGAGGAATTCTTACTTTCCAATTCACCTCATGACAACACACAAAATATGTTTGGGATGTAAACCATATTGTAGACTCGTGGCTTTCACGTTGAATGTAACCATCCTGGTATAACAATAAACCACGGCAACAAGGCGAAGGATAACCCTTCCATTACCAAACAATACGGGATACATAAGCTGCTGTGCTCCTCTCAATATCGCAAAATATAAACTAGATAATAATGCAGTGGTCACACATAACATAAATGTGGCCAGATATTATTGCACAAATTTGTATTCAGGCTGAACCAATACTTGGTAGCAACTCTCGAATAGATATTGCCAACAATATTCTGTTGCTTTCGAATTAGTCACTATAAAAAGAATGATAGAATCCACCAGGCCAGAATTATTTATCCTACCAAAACAAACACTGAACAGGAGATGTACTATCACTTGTTAGTTTGAACCAAGTTGAGAAACTGGCTCCAAAGTCAAATAAAACCGAAAACTAACATTGTACTGAACATACAAAATAATTATCAATGTTCCAATCAGACTAAAATCCTCGCCCTCTGATTGGATAAGAGCTCACGTAGTTTGTTCTATGTTTGTGCCACCAGTAGCATATATTACCGTCTGACGTCGCCACGCGAACTATTAGAAATGACATTGCCCGTGTCATAATTATTTCACCAACGGAGTGACTTGCAAACCACAGCATTTTGCTAGATTTTTCACACGTGCAGCAGACGATGCCCTTTACGATTTGAAGTAAGATGGAGTGACCTCGACCTTTATTTTGTATTGATTATTCGTCCAGTGATGTCGAGAGGTACACGGATGATTAATTTACTAAAATAAAAAAAACATTGTAATGTTGAATATTCTTAAGTTGTATTTTTCAGCTACATTCCAAGTACCCGGATGTAGAAACCAAAGGTTTTTAAGACAACTATCTTCCAAACGTATCCTTCAATATTCCCCACAACTTGTCCTACCAATGTCTTCCATTGCTCTTTAGTTCATTTGAAGCAATCACGACGAGGCGCAAGAGTATTTATTCCTGGAGCAATTAATCCATTGAACACGAGCGGCCGCTTTACCAGCCAGAAGCATGATACGTCATAATTCATTAAAGGGGATGGCTGCTAAGTAAATGTGTGGGGTAGACCAACCAATATTTTCAACGTGCAGCCATGGGGCTGCACGTTGAAAATATTGGTTGGTCTACCCCAAATAGTGAATATGGACTCTTCTAATTGCAGCGTTTGAACTGATACGGGATATACCATCAGGGTTCAAAGGGTTAATCTCATGGAACTTTAGGTCATTTGATGAAATCACCATCCACGCTTCTCGGCATCACCCTTACAGAATCTCTCTCGCAGAATTCAATTTTTCCGAGATGAGTCGAAGGGAGTTAAGAGCGTTTACCCGAAGAAGTAATGGATCTCATTACCTTTCGTCTTGATCGACTGGTATATATCACCAGGGGAGAAAACTACGTATAAACCGAGAGTTGGTTTGAACAGGACCAAAAATAGTCGAGAGTAACTAAGACTAGATAGACTGCTAGTATACAAGAAAAGGGTCTGTAATGGGTAGAAAACGACGATTCCCGGAGAATCCAAACCAGTGACTATACTCCCATTCAATCGAACGCATATTTTAGGGCCCATTGCTGTAGGAGCAACATTTATAAAGACGATTCGGTGGGGGGCGGGGGGGGGGGGTCCGAAATAAAGAAAGTCCCGAAGTCCTGTTTGGTGATTTGGGGGTATGTCTGGGGTCTATTTGGGTGATTATACTAAAACATGCAAACAAAGATTCTTGGAGAATTCGAACCGACAAAGTTACTAAAGTTCAATCGAATACACCCTCCGAACACACCCGCCCTGTTGGAAGCCTTCCAGGCGAATATCAACCACATGTCACCATACAAACCAAGATGGCGGCTCCAACAACTAAAATGGACGACGGAAACACGTGTCGCCATAACAACGCGTGCTGTGCATACACATTGACACCACCCAGCACATGGTGATGGTGTCACAACATGGCCGCTCACATCACGCGATATGACGTCGCAGGACACCCAAAAAGGGTAGGTAGCCCCCTGACATACTACTTTGTTATCACAAAATGTCTGAATATTCCAAATTACCTTTCTTTTTTTATACTTTTCATTTCCAACCAGAATTACCCGCATAGTATCTTGCCCTGCCACAGATAGTCATCATCCCAATTGTTTACAAATGTAAACTGGAACTATTTTCAGAATTATCAGGTGGACATTTGGGCGGTGGGTGCAGATCCCGCCACTTTATCCGTGAGATACATGGCTAGAGGGTCTTGTTTGGAGGGCGGGTCTGAATTTTTAACTGTAGGTTAACTCTCTATCTAACAAAAGGTTAGCTCTCTATCTAATCAAAAGCTGCACGAAACTATCTACAAATTCACATTTGTTGTGTTTGATTTGTGCATCCCCCCCACAGCCCCCCCCCCCAAAAAAAAAACCAAAAAAAAAAAACCATTAGCATATGATCCCTTCCTAGAGGAAACTAGCTCGTTCGAGTCAAGAAATGGCGACAGGAGAGGAGGTAGGGCTCCCCCCCCCCCCCCTCATCCAGACTAAACTGTTCGCAGTCAGAAATTTAATCCTCAATTTTTATTTATTTATTGGTGTTTAAGGTCACATATTTCTGCACAATGGCTAACCATGACCGTGACAGTTTTACAGGTGGGGGAAGAAGGAGTACCCGAAGAGAACCACCGAGCAACGGCGAGCAACTGTCAGCTCCCCAACATACCAACTCCACACAAGCAGGGTTAGCATTGGTTGAAGACAGGTGCACCATCGACGTGCAGCACGCCTTAGTACACAGCGTCACAGTGCCGCCACGTTGCCAATGGGGGTGAAGTGTCTTGCCCAAGGACACAACGCGGTTGCCGCAATTTAAGCCTCAAACCACCAACAGTTGGAGATATCATGCCCGTTGATAGTAGATTGTGTAAATTTTATGTTACCGTAATCGTGAGTAGCAGACATTTTTATTCATTTTGTAACCACATTTCATGGAGTTTTCTAGCTGGAATCAATATTTCGTCCTTTGAGTACAATAAGGCACCACCTACAGTGCTAAAAACGGCGCTTTGTTGCACTCCATACTGGGACTGTCACGATCAATCGATTAATCGATTGTTGATCGGTCACAGCGAAATCGATTAGTATTTTTCGTTGTCGAATAAAATAAATTCTATCCCATTTTAGATGTTTAAAAACTAAAAGAAAATTTGATGAAAAATCTATTGTTTCTAAAGGTATTGAGTTAAGAACATCGATGTTAAACACCAAGAAGCCGTTGGAAGCATTTGTCTTCCAGGTACATTCATCAGCTTTGATGTTCTGAATCTTTGAACCGTCAGTGTAATAATCAAAACCAGTCGGCAGTTGGGAAGATCGCAACTGCCGACCGGTCTTAATTATTACACTGACGGCTCAAAAGTTCAGAACATCAAAGCTTTGAATGTACCTAAAAGTTGATCGTCTTCGTTGTTTACTTGGGGAAGGTCAGCTGACTTGAACATCATTTTTATCGACTTCAAAGAGAGGGAGAGGGGTGGGGGGGTCATCTCGGTACGATTAATCGATTATTATCGATTATTTGCGACGATTAATCGATTCCTAAATTGAAAAATCGTGACAGCCCTACTCCATACATAATTTCCAAATCGAAGACACAAATGTCATATATTTCAAACACAAAGGGAGAGGTTGCATTCGGATTTCTTCAGCAGTTGGAAATTCATAAGCAGCAGTTTGAAAATTCTCAATCAAAGAGATTGGGGTGGGGTGTAAATGCTTTTATTCCTCTGTTGGATGTTCATCACCCGTGGAGGTAGGGTACATTTAAAAATCCAGAGAAGGCACACCCTACAAACGAAGATCCTCTAGCCATGAGTATCACGGTTAAAGTGATGGGTCTGTAGTTGTTGTTTTTTTAAATATCCAGACTGTAAAATATTCCGAAACGAGACTCGGTAATAATTTAATCCAACAGCTCAACAGAGCTGTTGGATTAAGTTATTACCGAACCTCCCAACAAACCAAGATGGTTTCGCTCATTTCGCTGTTGACAGTATTTACTGAAATGATACCTTCCAGGGCGCCAATGTTGAAAGGGTTTATTATTCAAATTTTTGTCTGCATATTCTGTTAGTTAGACCTAGAGTAGTGGGATTAGAAAGATCGACATTTTCGCGACAAGGCTGTGATCTGATCGCGACACATTACGGCATGAAGGCCCGCACAAGGGATAGAAGAAAGAGAGACGCAGCTTCGAGTTCACACACCGGTCCAGACTTCGTGAATAAAATACTGCCAAATCAAAATGCCATAAAGAAAAACAAATGGGGTCGTAATCTCCTCGCGACCTCCACTGAGTGGCTTCTTTAGGCACGAAAGGGCCTAGTCTAAAGTGCTTGATTATAATCTGTTGGAAAGCTATATTATTATGAAAACTGGACGTTTTAAAAAGAGGAAAGGTGTAGAAGACAT
Source organism: Pictodentalium vernedei (assembly GCA_031216915.1). Classification (NCBI taxonomy): domain Eukaryota; kingdom Metazoa; phylum Mollusca; class Scaphopoda; order Dentaliida; family Dentaliidae; genus Pictodentalium; species Pictodentalium vernedei. The sequence goes on from CM062288.1 coordinate 41,367,236, forward strand.
TTCCGAGAGAATCTTTCGAAATATCTGGATTTGCACACAAGGAGAACAGGCTGACTCCTCTGGCACCGTGGCTTAACTGCAATATGTGACAGTTGCTACTTCGTGAGTCCGGTGCTCCGACTACTTTCAGTTTTAGGTTGCAATTCAAATACGTTTGCTTAATACTGGAATTTCAACATTTAATCGGGAACAATTATTTAGTATGATTTTGAGGATTGAGAGTGGTATTGGAACACTTAGCTAAGTTTGACCCTGTGCAGAAGGGTACAATTATGTTGCCTCATGCGTGCACTTAAAGGTAATAAGTCTGACCTACGACATATTTACTGCAGCCCGTTGTACACATCCTCATTTAGTCACGCTTATTACGCCACTAGTTTCTTTCAGTCTCCGGTCAGTCTCTAGTGCCTATATTCACTGCCCGTTAGAATTAACACTAAAAACTTACCACTAAACCCAGCCCCTAGACTCCATGCCTCCACTGCGAGAGATACTCAAAATGTATTTTGGAGTGTGCATTACCAGCCCCCTGTATCTGCGGCGTCACGAAGATGCCGTCGAGAAAGGGGGAGGGGAAATCTGATTTGTCTCGACTGTGATGGCTCAAGTCCCGACTGACGAAGACATGCCGTGATTATGCAGTTGAAATATTCGTCAGTCATGTCTATACTTTAAAAGACTCTTGCACATTTTAATTAGTGAGTAAATGAAATATAAATGTAGCTTTCCTGACGCAACTTCTTATTTATTACTTCCCAAAGTGTGATTTACTGGGATTCCCGGGTTTGATTATAAACGATAACTTCACAAGTGAATTGTGCAATCAACAATTGTGCCATGTATCCGTGCGCGCAAACGAAGACGCTTTGTCGTGGGTATAATGGGGACTTCATAGTTTTTTAACCCTTTACCTAATATGAAAAGCAAAGGACATTTGCAAAAAAAATTCTTGAATAGCTATTATTTTAATTTTTTGTCTCAAAAACATAGGTTATGACCCCTTTTTGGAACGAACTCGTTCCAATGAGGGGTCATAACCTATGTTTCAGAGACAAAAAGTCAAAAAATAATGAAAATTAATTGGCGATTTTTGAGAATAGCGCTGGCCGTTACGTTAGGTAAAGGGTTAAATAATATAATTATCATTAATAATGAAAAGTAATAAACAGAGTAATCGCTTGACTGGACTGGTTACGTGAAATAATTTATTCGAGGCTCAGAGAGGCTAGGGGCTATATTGTAAAACACTCGTGCGCATTCGCGCACTCGTATTTGTACAACGTCCCTTACATCTCATGAATTATTTCACGTAACTAGTCCAGTAAAGCGATTACTCTCTAATTAATATACGTACTATACCGATACTCTATCATTAGGTATCCAACCGCACGATTGCAGACCTCCATTTATATGGGCAGCTGTTTGTGTGACACAGGTCCAAGTATAAATTCTACTCTTTCAAGAAGGTATAAAGGGTTACTAGAAAGAGAAAATTGATATCTTGAACTCTACGAAAATGTCCCAAAATGTCCCAACTGGAAAAAAAAATATTGGAGAGGAGTCTTTTGACACCCCTGCACGTATCGGGACAAAAAATTAAAGTTCGGGGAATGGGTTACCACTTAAAGGGTGTAGTTTCCACCGAATTATTACTTATCGGATTTCGTAAAAAGCATGAAAAGTACAGGAAGCCTTTGGTTTATGAACTTCCTTGTTTAACCGGAAGTCCATATCGTCGCCTGAGTGCTAGAATGTTCTATGTCCCATAGGAGGATTAATACATCGTCCCATACACTGCAAAAAATATAGGTTCTCTTTAGAACCAAAACTGGTTCTAATCTTGTCCCTGAGATGGAACCTGTTCTGTTTAAACAGTATTTATTTCAAATCAAATAAATTTATAAAGATTAACATTAAATATTAACAGAATTAAACATAAATTGTGGGGCTTTCAGTCGTAAGTTTAGAACTTATACGAGGTTGTGCCAAATCATTATTAAACAAAGGAGATATGAACAGTTGGCATATCGAACCAGTTTCTGGTTCGATATGCCAACTGTCCATATCTCCTTTGTTTCAAAATGTTTGGCGACTGCGTTGAATAAGCTCCAAGTTTACTGCTGAATCAGCTTCAGTTCATGTAATATCCTGTTAAAATTGAATACTAATCTTGGTAAATTTATTTAATTTGAAATAAATACTGTTCAAATAGAACTGGATCCATTTCAGGGACAAGATTAGAACCAGTTTGGGTTCTAAAGAGAATCTATATTTTTTGCAGTGTAGGGGGCATAGAACATTGTGGCACTCAGGCAACGATATGTTAAAACTTTGACTTTGCGTCGCTTGCTTTAAGAGAAAATTTAGGTCTGGGGAAAACTACACTTTGTTGGTGTTATGGAATTAATCCACGTTCCACCTTTTATATTGGGCGTAACAATATGCGCGCTTTACATATTCTAAAATGCTTTACTGTATTATTCGATTGTTTGTTTCTTTACTTCGTTCAACCTTTTAACCAACAGACACGATATACAAATTTGATTTGTTTCACCATTTTTTAACCCTTTGCCGAACGCAGGGGTGGTGCCAGGGATTTCTCGACAGGGGGGCTGACCTCTCCGACAGGGGGGCTATAACATTTGACCTCCCAAACAAAGGAAACTGAGTGAAAATTGGTAAATTGGAGAACCAATATAGAAGCAAATTGAGTATGTTTGTTGATTATTTAACCCTTTACCTAACCTAAAAAGCAGACGACACTTGCAAAAATAATTCTTGAATAACTAATTTTTTTCATTTTTTGTCTCATAAACATAGGTTATGACCCCTCGTTGGAACGAGCTCGACGAGCTCGTTCCAACAAGGGGTCATAACCTGTGTTTTTGAGCAAAAAATGAAAAAAATAATGAAAATAAATTGGCGATTTTTGAGAATAGCGCTGGCCGGTTTTGGCCGTTACCTTAGGTAAAGGGTTAAAGTAAACATATTATAATAAGGTCGGGAAATATTTCATCTATAAAGCCAGTTTGACGAACGACATTAAGGAATTTCGTGAGAATCAATATTCTCTATCAAAGTTCCAGTGCTGCACGGGTTCGAGACTGACAAGACGAGATATCTACATTCGATAGTCGGAAATTTCTCGTGAAGTCGGGTTTACGAGACTCTCCGACGGACTGACTAAAAATATCCGACGGGGGGGGGGGGGGGGGGGGGGGGCTGGACCTCTCCGACGGGGGGGGGGGGGCTGTAGCCCCCTGACCCCCCCCCCCCTGATACCCCCGCCCCCCTGGTGCCACCAGTGGCACAACGTAAAGGCCAAAACCGGCCAGCGCTATTCTCAAAACTCGCCAGTTATTAAAGGCTATACATATGTAGCAAATAGTTATAAGGGAATCTCTAATAACGACATTAGGCTTAACCCTTTACCAAAAACGAAAAGTAGACGACACTTGCAAACAAAATTCTTGAATAACTAATTTCTTTCATTTTTTTTGTCTTAAAAGCATAGGTTATGACCCCTCGTTGGAACGAGTGTCGTTCTATGTATGCTCTTACCACGAAGAAAAACTGAAATGAAACCGAGGTCTTTTTCCAAACAGGAACCGATTTTGAATAATCTAAACCTCTCAGCTCTAGAAAATAGGATACATTTCCATTTGTGAGAGTGTTCGGTAAATTGAAAAGTGAAAACGCTGTTGTGTTCTATAAACTTGACACACAACCGTGGGCAGTAAGTGTACTGTTTATTATGCTCTCGAGAAACAGTTTTCTTATCTAAATGGTGTTAACATTCCATTATCTCAGCTTCATATTCTTCATTTGTACATTTATCATGTTCAGACACCAGTTTACACAATGTTTTCATTTCTATGTATATTAATATAATAACACTCCATAATGTTTGATTTCTACAATCTTCATTTGTTTTTAACTCAACATTACGATAAGAAAATGGTAGTGCATGAATGGGCGCGTAAATAGTTTTAAAAAATATATACTGTATCAATGTTATGTTTGTTTAATGGGGTTTGGTGACATTTTCAGCAGCCAGGGTCGCATCATAACGGAGAGTTTTACGGGTGGAGGAAGTCGGAGGCCCCCTTGGGAGAACCGTCTAACAATGGCAATCAACTCTAAAAGTTACTAACTGTGGCAATCAACTCTAAAATTTACTTAGTACACACAGGCAGCATCGACGTTCAGTACACATTAGTCCACATTAGTACACAGCCTCACCGTGCCCCTACATGAGGTGGCGGGACTAAGTGCCTTGCCCAGGACACAACACAGTTACAGATGACCAGGTTCGAACCATCGACCTTTCGGTTTAAACCCCAATGCTTTAACCACAGAGCCACCGGGCTCCCACACTATCGCAATATAGGGAACAGTTCATAATGTTAATCCTCAGCTTTGAATTTGAATATATATGTTTAGTACTTTCCATTGTGTGATTTACTGGGGTTTCTTTGATTATAAACGGTAACTTCACAAATGAATTATGCAATCAACAATTGTGTCATGTATCCGTGAGCGCAGACGAAGACGCTTTGTCGTGGATGTAATGGGGACTTCATTGTTTGTTTTTTTTTTTGTTTTTTTAACTCTTTACCTAATATGAAAAGCAGACGGCACTTGCAAAAAGAATTCTTGAATAGCTATTATTTTCAGTGTTTTGTCTCAAAAACATAGGTTATGACCCCTCATTGGACCGAGCTCGATGAGCTCGTTCCAATGAGGGGTCATAACGTATGCTTTAGAGACAAAAATGAAAAAATAATGAAAATTAATTGGCGATTTTTGAGAATAGCGCTGACCGTTTCGTTAGGTAAAGGGTTAAACAATATAATTATCGTTAATAATGACAAGTAATAAACAGAGTAATCGCTTGACTGGACTGGACTGGTTACGTGAAATAATTAATTCGAGGCGAGGGACTATATTGTAAAACACTCGTGCCCATTCGCGCACTCGTGTCTGCACAAAGTCCCTCACCTCTCATGAATTATTTCACGTAACCAGTCCAGTCAAACGATTACTCTCTATGTATGTCTAATATACAAAACGTTGTATCTGTGAGTCGAACTGATGTTACTTGGACCTTATCTCACATGTAGAAAATATAGCCCAAGAAACACATGGCTGATAATTTTCATCATTGGAAGAGATTTGCAGGAAGCTGTCAATGAATTTAAAACTAAGGGTATGGGAATTTCATATACAAATTAAAATTTCGAAATCTTAGAGAATTGGTATCATCGATGTGCGCATTATTTCACAAGCTTCAGGCATTTTCCTGTAGAGTAGTTTAAAAATACCAAAGCTGGCATTTTACAATTTGTTCCCAATCAGTTTGAACGTTTGACTAGTATTCTCCGTTGAAACCTATTTGAAAATAAGCAAACGGCGTTTTCACCATCTTTTGATGTTCTGCAACTTTGTTCTGCTCATTATTAACTCTTAACCCTTTACGCAACGAATCGCCCGCAACCGCCCATGTAATATGCAAATTCAGCAGCTGAAAAAATATTATTTTTCGAAAAATTTCAACAAAACCATATCACGTGACCCTTCTTTGGAACGAGCTCGTTGAGCTCGTTCCAAAGAGGGGTCACATGATATGGTTTTGTTGAAATGTTTTGAAAAAATTTTAAAAAATGATATTTAAAATAATAAATTTTGAAATCGTCTGTGTTGGGCAAAGGGTTAATCCGCTGAGTATTTTTAAGATATTTTTCAGAAAATCTAGTCACGGCTACGGTTAAGCAACCCTGACTAGATTTGATGAAAAATTCATTGGAATTTATCCCAAGAAATCAATGGCAAGGAAATCTATTCAGTCTGCAGAGAGGTAATTTGATTAAATGTACCTAAATTATACTAATTTTAGTAGCGAGAGAAATCCTGTCCTGGGCAGGAATATCCGCCAGCAGCATGCAAGACGTTAAGAGTGTGCGCATCGAAACATAAAATACAGACCCTGTCCTTTCCATTTCCAGGCTTACAGTTAGTGCGGAGTAATTTTTACTTTTAAATGATTTTGTATCAACGTAACGGAGTGTTTTAACCCGTTCACTAATGTAACGACAAACCCCGTCCTGCACTATTTACAAAAGAACGTCATTCAGTTTTTGTTAATTTGGATTCAGTAAGCTTACATTTCCCAAGTCCGATGTCTCTTTAAAATCGAAGAATTTACATTTTTAGGACATATTTGGGGCACCACAGATATTCTAATTGAAGTAAAGATCACTGGAGATTACGGAGTAAATCTGGGAAGATGCTGACAAAGAGTGTCGAATGTGTAGCCTGAGAGTAATAAAACCTGGAAAGTCTTTCGCTTAAAATATCCAAAATAAAATTCAATTGGTGCATAATGGGGAGACTGGATGGAAGAATGAAGCGTATGTGGGCATTGAGTGTAGGGCTGTCACGATCAATCGATTAATCGACTGTTGATCGGTCATAGCGAAATCGATTAGTATTTTTCGTTGTCGAATAATCGGTAAATTGTATCCCGTTTTAGATGTTTAATAATTAAAAGAAAATTTAATGAAAAAAACTATCGTTTCTAAAGGTATTGAGTTAAGAACATCGATGTTAAACCCCAAGAAGCCGTTGGAAGCATTTGTCTTCCAGGTACATTCATCAAAGCTTTGATGTTCCGAATCTTTGAACCGTCAGTGTAATAATCAAGACCGGTCGGCAGTTGCGAAGATCGCAACTGCCGACCGGTCTTGATTATTACACTGACGGTTCAAAAGTTCAGAACATCAAAGCTTTGAATGTACCTAAAAGTTGATCGTCTTCGTTGTTTACTTGGGGAAGGTCAGCTGACTTGAACATCATTTTTATCGACTTCAAAGAGAGGGAGAGGGGTGGGGGTCATCTAGGTACGATTAATCGATTATTTTCGACGATTAATCGATTCCTAAATTGAAAAATCGTGACAGCCCTAAATTCAATATTGTTGGACAGAGCTGTGCTCCAACACAATCACTTGAGACGCAATCGTGTCGATATTCATATTGTTATGATGGATGGAGATTGATTAGTGCGAGATTCTTGATAATCAGTGCTCCTGCATGTCCAATATGGATACCATAGCAGCCGTCTAAGTTTGATGTCTTCCCATTAGGTTGAAGAGTTATTAACAGCAGGTCTTTTATTTTTGTGATGGATAATGGCTCCATAGAGGAAGGTTCGTTGCGATAATTAGCACATCCATATTTTTAATAATGGCACCTCGCCGCCTGAATTTATATCTACCCAATACTATGAAAAGCTGCTACTTACCAACAGATTCTTTTCTTATACGTGGGATTATGGGTGGCTATGTGAGCGGTTCGTTTCAGCATGTGTAAGACGGTTCATTATTTGGAGGACTTTGAACATTTCTGAACTTGTGCCAAATGGCTTGCTTTCAAAGAAATTAGTTCATTTCTAAATTATGAGACTGGACACAACCATAATGAATAGATACTGATCTCAATTACCGAAAACATTAATAGTTTCTATTTTGACATAACAGAGTACTCGGTTAGTGGGGAGTGTTCTTAATTAGACTAATTAATATCCTCATCGACACACAATAACATTTGTGTCCTGCATCAAACAATCCACCTGTTTGATTACTATTCAGTTTGGCTGTTTATACGCTCTAAGAAATGTGGGTTCTTCTTTGTTCTATATGGAACCAAATAAAGAACGCAGGGTTCTTTAAAAAAAATCAAGGGTTCTTGATTGAACAATGCTTTCTGAAAATAATGACTGGAAAAGGTACTGAATCAAAGGCCATTGCTTTTCTCTTGCACTGTGTGTGTGGTAGAATGTGTTTTGTCGAAGGTAAAATGCGGTGGTGAGTGATATATATGTGAGTGTGTGTGTGTGTGTTTGAGGTTAAAATTTCACACTGGAACACACATTTCCTACTGAAACGTTTTTTTTATTTTAATATGCCGCCGAAAAATTATTTTCATTTACTGAACCCTGATGGGTTTCAAACAAGAGACAAATTACATAAAATTGATTTAAACTAAGTGATGAGCTTAGGAACTGGTTAAACTGACTGGCAATAATTGATGTTATTCATTGATGGGCTCTAATTTAGTCCTTACAAGGCTGTTACGCAAGCTTTTGTTTTTCTTATAGGTGATGACAGGTCGAAGATTCAAAGGTTCATTTAATTTAGCGCTGGTAAAATTGAATTAATCTTTTAACATTTTTGGTATTTCGATATTCATTCTGCTGTATATTAAAGTGAAAGGAATGATGGACCTCCGTTCGCATTCTCCCTCTGATACGTTCATACCAAATGGCCAGAGGGTTTGAAGCGTATTGATCCAAAAAGCTTCACGATTTTTTCTAAATTCATCCGTTTCTTTTAATGTGCCTTTAATTGGTAGTTGTTCAATAGGATGGATTTCGAAATCGTCCAAAGAATAGCCAGGAAGGTTAAACTGTTGTGCTACTGGGGCATCAGCATTATGTTTTATATCCTGTTTGTGCCTAGCAGCACGTTCTCGGAATGGATTTTGACTTTGACTAACATACTGCTTCCGACAGCGTTTACAAGTGATAAGGTAAATAATGTCTGGTGAATCACACTGGAGGGGGTTACGGATCTGTGAGGGTGTGTGTGTGCTAAAATGTGAGCGTGTAGATATGGGTGTGTTTATGCACATTTCTGAACTTTGGCCAAATGACTTGCTTTCAAATAAATTATGCGTCTGGACGTTTCTCACAAAAGGACACACAAAAATGAATAGCTGCTGGTCTCAGTTACGAAATATTGGATAGTTTTTATTTTGCCAGAGCTCAGTACACGGTTAATTGGGAGTGTTATAGATTAGATTAATTAGATTAACCCTATCAACACTAGCGGCCTGGACGGTATCATTCTCTCAACACTGTGAAAGGCGAAAAGGGCGAAGTCATCTTGGTTTGTTGGGAGGTTCAGTAATACTTTAATCCAACCGCTCTGACGAGCTATTGGATTAAATTATTATTTATATCGTCTGCGCATCCATTGCCATTTTTTCCTCCACGCAAACCTTTCGTCCCCTGAGTTATGCACACCGTTTTGAAAGAGGTTAACCATTATCCCCATCGACACACAATAGCGTTTGTATCCCGCACCATACAATCCATCTGTTTAATTACTGTTCAGTTTGGTTGGTAAAACACTCGATGGATTTTAAACCAAATAAATAGACATGGTTTTCTAACGAATTTAGAGTTCTATACAAGTTCTATATAGCACCTTGGATTCTATACAGGTTATTTGCCGCAGGTTTGGGTTCTTGATTGAACAATAGTTTTTGAAAATAATGAGTGCAAATGGTACTGAATCAACGCCCAGAGGTTTACTTGCACTGTGTATAGTGGAAAGTGTTTTGTCGAAGGTAAAATATGGTGCTGGGTGGTATATATATGAGTGTGTGTATGAGTGAGGAGGGTGTATTTGTGGGTGTGGGTGCTAAAGTTGAGTGTGTAGATGTGGGTGTGTTCATGCACGAAGTAGAGTGTCCCACCCCTCCCTTACTTTTTTCAGTCTGAATATTTTTGTGTGGATGGGACTCGTAGATTTCAACTAGCGCAAGCCAGTAATAATTTACTTTCTAACAAGACTAGATTTGATATTTGTACCTTTGCCGCTCGCGCAGTCCATCATACAAATGCAGATCTGCAGTACACGATTCAGGTTGATCGGCGTGGGCGAACGTACAGTATGACAAATCTGGAGTACTGTTTTTGAGTACATATTAATTAAATAAAAGTTGTGTCACGACTACTACATGTATATTTTACTTATTTACTAATGAATTACAAAAGTCTTGCGTTTTTAACCCTTTACCCAACGTAACGGACAAAATATGGCCAGCGCTATTCTCAAAAATCACCATTTAATTTTTATTATTTTTTTCATTTTTTGTCTCAAAAACATAGGTTATGACCCCTCATTGGAACGAGCTCATCGAGCTCGTTCCAATGAGGGGTCATAACCTATATTCTTGAGACAAAAAATGAAAAAAAAATAGTTATTCAAGAATTTTTTTGGCAAGTGCCTTCTGTTTTCATGTTAGGTAAAGGGTTACTTATAATACGAATTGGCTAATATTAAACTACATCATCAAGGCATGCCTTCGACGAATTGGGATGTCACAATCGGTTGTCTTCGCGAGGCCTCTGAAACCGGCTATGATCTTCGTCGGGGAATCTGTAAGTTGGAAGAACGTTGGGGGAACTAACTTTGGAGGGCTATCTGGACAGAGGGTCAGAATGTTTCAGATGAATACATGTTGTACTGAGGCCCATATGATACGTTCGCAAGGCTTAGTTCAACGACCCACGGTCTTGTTGAATTTCTATTCATGTATTTTATTCATATATTCTATATCAAAAATAATCCAAAATATTTATTTATTGGGGTTCAACGACACTTTCGATAGCAAGCGTTATCTCGCATCGGACATTTTTACAGGTGGGGGAAGCCGAAGTACCCGAACAGAACCACCGAGCAACGGCGAACAACTGTCTGACTCCCCAACGTACTAACTCCACACAATATGAGAGGAGCTATTCTCGTGAGACCTCATGTGGCCCGTGGAACCCTGGGGCCAGGAACCTCTGGTCACCCGGGCCCACATGACGAGACTCCACTGATGGTGGCATTAATGTCAAGCACCCTTGATCTAATTGTTAGGGTGAGGGTGAAACAAGTAGATCCGTAAATGGAATGTCTCCAATCTTGTTGATGGACATTTCAGGGGTGCATTACCAAACAAATCCTGATTTAACGCGATGGCTACAAACATCTCATAGCCCTATAGAGGCGCACAAAACGAGAGGGTGGCCTGTAAAAGATAGCGTGGGTCAGGGGGCGCTGAAACTCCTTCTCCGGAGCTGGCTAAATTTTGCAATTTTACCCCTTTACAATCCTACGCCTATCAGAGTTCTAAATGTTAAATGTCAGTTCATCAAAACAAACAACAACCGTTACAAAATTTTATAAAAGGACGAAAATCGGACATAATATTGCTACGGAACCCTGGCTCCATCCATCAGTTACCAACAGCCAAATATTTTCAACTAAATTCAACATATACAGAAAAGGCAGAAAGAACAATAAAATTGGAGGAGGAGTTCCAATAGATATCAGTGATAAATACCTTAGCTCCGAAATACCAGAACTTGACACCACCCAGTCACAATACAGCAGAAAGGCAATAAAAAATTACATATATCCTCCTACCGTAATCTAAAAACATCAAGCAATGAAAGTATAACAGTATTTGGATCATCATTACAAAGAACTCTATCGTATAATGTATGCCTGTTGATAGGGGAGACATTAATCTACCAGTATGGAATTTTAAGAAAAAACTCTACATCAAGGTAGACAACGGAGGTTTTAATTTTTAGATTCAGTTTCGGTTTGGGTTTCATGAAAAAAAACGGTTTTGGTTCGGCGTTTCTATGTGTTCATAAGAACGTATAATAAATAACACATCAGACTCCTTCACTTCGAAAAATGTGTAATAGATATGCGACACCACTCACTACAAGAAAAATCCTGTCTGTAAGTATCTCCATTGGGCTTAACCTAACTTCCCTTTTGATCACTCTTAGTGGTTCTAGTGGAACAATTACTGACTCTATTTTGTCAGAAAAAAAGCAGAAATTAGGATAATAAATAAAGTTCCTCTAATCCATATTGTGTACTCGTCAGGGGACGAGTCAATAAGGGAGGAAATGTGACAATGAGAATTTGACGTATTCACCCCTTTGGCGGATATACTAAGCGACGAGAGTCCATAGGGCCACTAGTTCAGTTCCCTCCCAGTAAGATAGATTAATCAGTTAATGCAAAATCACAGTAAAACCTTCTGGCTGACTTTTTGATGGGTCTTGCGGTTCGGTTTTCTGGTTTGCCGCAAAAACCAGAACCAAACCGGAAAACGCCAAAAAAAATCGCCTTGCTCTTCTTCGAGGAACACAGCATACCCATCTTCATTATCATCTCACTTATATACTAGATTGTAATGGGCTAACATAATTAGAGTAAGTACAACTAGACACAACGACACATTGGAACTACTGATAACAAAGTATTTGAGTAAGGTACTAAGGTAACAATCACGCCTGGTATATCAGACCACAACATTCTATATGCTGTAATTAATATAGAACTATGCATCAACACCCAGAAGCCTAGAAAAGTCCTCAGTATATCACGAAGCTAAACGGTACAGCATGCATTAAGACATAAACATTGTACACGTAGAAATATGACACGGCAAGAACAATGGTATTATGTAAACTCACCGAGGATTGGGCACAAACGTGGATAAGCGCATTCCACACAAGATCTGCACAACAAATGATAAGCTTCCACGGATAACACAGGATATTAAAGCATTAAGGAGAAGAGAGACAGCGCAAAATAAAAAAAAATCGAAACTTCCAAAAGACCTGAAAAGATTCGAACATCTGAAACAAACCATTCAAAGGAAAGCAAGATGTACATGCTGGAGATGCATCGAGAGCATATCAACACCAGATAAACAAGAAGACTAATCCTCGCTTTGAAAAAGATTCTCGACATACATCAAACACAAAAGAGTGATAAAAATGCAGTAGCACCCCTATGGAAAATAGGAGTTCAAAACTGACCCAAACAACAAGGTAGTGTTCAACCGATGGTCGGAATCGGCCATCCCAATCGGCCGGTTGTGGGCAATCGGATGACAACGGCAACAGCTCCTGGAACATCGGTTCAACCGATTGTTGCGATTAATGCCAAGCATTTTGTGATGATTTATAAACCGCATTTTATTATCTTCTGCAATTGTTCAGTCGTTAATGTAAAATGATGTCAATGACACCATTCAATAAAGTTGAGAAACAACCACAATGTGTATTCTTAACCTCAATAGACGCCCCTTTACTTACACTTAAGCGTACTTGCCAATCGCCAGTTCATACCGGAAAAGTGAAGGTTGCACTCCATTGACTCAGGTCGCAGTAAAATTACCAGCCGCACGCACTTGGGCGGTAAACGTGGCTTTGATGGCCACGTTTACCGCCCAAGTGTGCGCGACTGGTAATTTTACTGCGACCCCAGTCAACGAATTTTAACATTGAAAAATGTTCAGTTTGATGTAGTTCTTCCGACTCTCGATTTTTCTAGTAGTGCGCGGTATTACAATAGGATTCGGCATCAGAATCGGCCGATTGTGAGCTCAAACAACCGGTAATCGGTCAGCGGCTATTTTGGTAATCGGTTGAACACTACAACAAGGGAAACCTTCTGAATGTCCAATTCCAAGATGTATTCTCACCAGATGAAGGAAATAATAAGGAAGAATTCTAACAACAAAAACTTATGAACGACACAGAAATTGAATATCTAGACTTTGGCAACAGTGAAATCACAATAAATAGCGTGGAAAAACTACTAACTGATCTTAATTCACACAAGGCAACGGGACCTGACAACATATCGTCGCGTGAGAACCCTAAGGTTCTAACCTTATGGTTCTCACACGCCGATATGCCAAATGGTTCTAAAAGGGCTTGCTGTAGAAATTGCACCAGTCCTGTCTATCATATACAACGTGTCTGTAAATTGGCGAACTCCATGGGGATTGGAGATCTGCTGTTATCCCCCCAGCTTTCAAGAAAGGTCAGAAATGCATTACAGCAATTTAGACCAATATCCCTAACATGTATATCATGCTAACTCACTAAACATTGTTGTTACCAGCCATATTATGAACGACGATTAAAACGACAAGGAAACGAGTAAACAGTATTTTGTTTACATATCGTACCCGGAGTTCCAATGTGCTCTATGTGCCTACTGGCTCAAAGAACACATTGGTTCTCAGGATACGATATTTCCTCTTATTTTATTTTTCTCAAGTTGTTTCAATTAATTTTTCGACTATTTGATTTATAACGGCAAAATATGATCGAATTGTCGGAAATCAGATGATATTTGTAACTATTTTTCGTTGTTTTTGGTTCGATTTTTATATCAAGGCGAGCAAAAGCGGAAAGCTTTCATTTCATCCATATACCCCCAGAGTTTCGCGTGCACTTATACCCTAGATGCTGCACGCTCTTATATACCTTGAATGTTGGGTGCACCCTTTGCCATGGCACTTTGTTCAGGAAATTCTGACCAATCAAAAGACAGAATTTATCGAGATAAAGGGACAAGCTCATTTAACTTCGCTAAAACATCTGATGAAGTTAGCCACAATCTTCTAAATTAATAAACTACTACACCACTATGCTTTAAAAGGAAAAACAAATAAAAACTTACGTAATTAATAAAACACACGTGGTCCAGGTGGGTGGGGAATCTTCAGAAAAAGTTAAAAACCAATTAGGCATCCCACAAGGATCAGACTTCAGACCCACTCTATTCTTGATTTAAATCAATGACATGCCCCAATGACTCAATCCAGCTGTACGCATTTTGTAGACGACACCATCGTATCGTGACCACTTCTTCAAATACAGACATTGTCAAACTTCAGTCCGACTTAGTCAAACTTGCAATATGGGAGAAGAAATAGAAAATGGAAGTTCACACTGAAAAGTGCATTGTCCTTAAAGGCGGCAAACAGTGAAAACCAATTCACCACGATCACAAGCTACATGGACACACACTTGCCGATGAAACCGCCCCTAATGACTTGACCTGGCGAAAAAATATCAACAGCATTACAAGCAAAGCGAGCCGTTCCCTACACGGAAACCTCCATATGAAATCTAAAATGATTAAGGAACAAACTTACAAGTCGCTAGAGTGAGCTAAACTGGAATATTCATTAACTATTCGGGATCCATACGATAAGACCCAAATAGACAAAATAGATAAAAATACAGCGGCGAGCGGTAAGATATGTGACAGGCCGCCGGCATGGAAATAGATCCAGTGTCAACTAGGGCTGTACGATATTCAAAACTGAATACCGGTATCGGTATTCAAAAGAATACCGCGTTATACCGGTATATCGAAAACTGTTCAGATATATGAACACAAGTGCCACAATCGAGACTCGAGGCATCACGGTCGGAACGAATTAACATGCCTTGATGATGCGGTTCGAAAACCTTTTACGTCACGCAGACGATATCAAAATTTATTAATTTCAAAATTAGTTTTTCAGATTTTTTCCAGATTTCAACAAAACTATATCATGTGACCCCCTCATTGGGACGAGCTCCAATGAGGGGTCATATGTTGTAGTTTTGTGGAATTTTTTGAAAATTATTTTTTCAACTGCTGAATTTGTATATTACGAGGGCACAGGCAGACGATTCCTTGGATAAAGGGATAATATTATTCATTCGGGGCTACAATTAAAAAACTCAAGACATCTTGAAAATCAAAATTGTGGGTAAATAAATAATGACGATAGACCGATATTTTTGTAATTACACCGGTATTCAATCGATATTGGTTTGAATACCGGTATATATCGGTTTATCGATATACCGTGCAGCCCAAGTCAACAACATTCTTGAAGAACTAAAATGGAAGGCCCTTCAAGCAAGAAGAAAAGAAGACCGCCGAATCATAATGTACAAAACAATCAGCAATGGTGGCCATTAATATCACCAACAATTTTACAGTACCTACAAGAAAATCCCGACATACTCAAAGCCACTGCTATGCTATACCAAATGCAACCAAATACTGCAGGAAATCGCAATTCTTCCTAAATACCATGGAGGACTGGAACAACTTGACACCAGATATTACCACAGCAAAGTCACTTGAGATATTGAAATCTCAAGTGACCAAACACCTAGACGTAACGCATATATGTTTTGTCCAGGTTTTAACCACGCGCACGCCTGTCAGAATATTCGATATGACGAATGAGGGCAGTATGAAGAAGCAGAAGAACCCCTTCGCGGGAGCTGGATAATGTTTACACTTTTTAAGCTCTTTGGGCAAACCGATGCAAAAACACGGCACTTTGTTAAGATTCGGGTTAAAGTTCGTCACCATCACCCCCCCCCCCCCCACCTCAACAAAATAAACTCCAATACACCTACAGCGAACGATACCAGAGGTACATTCTTTCACCTACAGCATATCGTTCCCAAACTAGTGTATTCAACAGAACTTCACACTTGCAGCCAGTAGTCTTTCCTCTGGCAACCATATATACAGTGGCGTAGCGGAAAATCTTGTGCCCCCCCCCCCCCCCCCCCCCCGTGAGATAGAGACGGGGCCCTTTCATAATGGTATAATGGTGGTTGCCTATAAAACGGGAAAACGGGAGCAAATTTAATGTTACCGTGCAAAGCATACAGGATTTCACGTAGTACATACGCCATAAATTAAATGAAGGTATAGCTTATAGGATCGATTCTAAAAGTACGACTCTGTAGATTTTTTTTATTACACGTTTTAAGTTTCACTCCCACCATCCAACGATACACACAACATGTGTGACTTGAGAGACACCATGTATGTATATTGTTCATTTCTCACCCCCTATCAGTAACAATGATGTAGCGTTCACTTAACCCTTTACCTAACCTGAAAAGCAGACGACACTTGCAAAAATAATTCTTGAATAACTAATTTCTTTCATTTTTTGTCTCAAACACATAGGTTATGACCCCTCGTTGGAACGAGCTCGACGAGCTCGTTCCAACGAGGGGTGATAACCTTTGTTTTTGAGACAAAAAATGAAAAAAATAATGAAAATTAATTGGCGATTTTTGAGAATAGCGCTGGCCGGTTTTTGCCGGTACGTTAGGTAAAGGGTTAAAAGAATAATACATAGACTACAAAGAGTACGTCGTGTGGAAGTGAGAGTTTGAAATTATGTGTATTTGGTACACAGACTCGCTCTCGCTCTCCCTTTCCCTCTTTCTTCCAGCGTTGGGACGTCCTTCAAGACGGGCCCCCCTTCTAGCCCCCCCCCCCCCCCGCAATGCGGGCCCTGCGGGCCCATCCCCTACGCCACTGCATATATAATTATCGCCTCAACGTGTTATTGGGAGTGACGCAAGTGGTGAAGGATGGCGCTGTTGAGGAAACCCTTCTTTAAGTTTCTGAAGCATGAACTGAACAGATGAACGGTGCCGGGATATAATGGGTAAAGGGCACCATGTTGAATTTATCATTACAATGCATATTTGTTAGATATGTTATACACATCTTCTCATTTCATGCTTCAGCAACATGCGTTTTGTCTTGTCACAGCTTCCTGTCATCTTCGCTTTGACACAACTAACGCCCTTTCATTCCACCATTGTGCAGTGGCTGTTTAACAATAATAGTGGAAACCATTTGCAAATTCAGGAGACAAACGCTAATGTATCAGAGTCCACTTTATCACATCAAAAACATACTCTTCTACAAGGATTTATACGCCATATCGTCTCTTGAATACAAAAAGGCTCCATCTGCAATGCTTTAGCATTGCGGGTGACGCCTTGTTGCATTCTAGAGATGACATACTTTATACACATCACTTTAACAATAGGCAATAGCGACTTGTTCGGCCAGATGGACACTTTTGTTTTCTGGCGATATTAACATGCTTCCAGGCGATATTAACATGCTTCCACGTACACAAAACAAAAATACCGACATAGGGTCTCTTGTGGGACTAGCAGAAATCTCACCTTTGGAATGTGAAGGTATAACATTATCGATTAAATTGTATAACACTATCGGATAAAAAAAATATAACATTATCGGTTGGAACATTTTGGAAAAAATTGTAACATTATCGGTTGATTACACAATTACCAGTGTTTATAACATTATTTTGTAACGTTATAGGTTGTTGTAATATTATCACTTGTAACAGGAGAGTACCGCTACCCATCCCCCGCCCGTTTTCTTTGATCTTCGTCCGTTTTAATTTTATGTATATCTACCAAGGCAGAGACTACAGGGCTGAAAAAAGTCCAAGTCTGTCAATCCCACAACCAAAGCGGGGGGGGGGGGGGGGTGGGGAGACCTACTCCCACCCCACTCATCTCCCCATCCCCTATCCCAAGTGGACCTCTATGTTCATTTCGGAAGTTGCATTTTATAAAATGTCGATACTCGCGTTCTTTCACTGGAATCAAGTAATCTGTAGGTGGCAACTCGCATTAGTAATGGGGTGCATGACAATATACTGATATCAGAAACAAAACCGTTACCATCTCTGTTAGATCCCCAAAATCCGGTAATATCACAGCCGCCGAATATTATTGCCGAAAGAAATCGTCTCTGTAAGAGTATGGCCCTCCCAGACCAACTTGGGCTCGGATGAGCCCAGGTTGGCCTTGGATGGTCAGAGTCTTGCAACAATACTGTACAAAAGGTGTTTGTGTTGTTCAACAGAGTGACCGGATCAAGGACGCGGCTAGAGGTTTCCGATTGGGGGAGGGGTGTAGAGTAGTGAATTTCCGGCTTGGGGAGAAACAGGGAGGGGGAATCCCCTCCCGGTCCCTCCCCCTAGTTGGAAATTCAATTCAACCCTCCCGATCCCTCCACCAGTTGGAAATTCAGTACCGAGAAAAATTGTGAAAATGAAGCCATGAAAGACGGCATAAAATTGATTCTAGTAACTGAAATGCCAAGAACATTTATGATAGAATTATCAGGTTATTATTATTTGGTATTATTCTGGGAATTGAACATGTGCTCAAGCTCAGAACTCTTAGCAATACATACTTCCCAAACAGCAAATCAGATCTTATGCAGGAATGATCAATTTTCGACGTTTCATCATTTTGGAACTGTGAATGATGGAATTAACTCAGGATAACGATTTTACATGATGTGATTTTCTTGGAAGTGCATTTCGAGGATTTTGTTTTTATTACGATAAGAAACGTTCTATAGAAATCTCGTAACGATTGACATCATGCATACTTATGAAGCTCGATATTGCATACACTGCAGTTTTAAATAGCAACAGTTGGAATTTTTACCGATTTGAAACCGATTTTGGAAAGTAAAGGAGACATCAGCATCACCAAAGAAGCTTTAAAGTCCAGATAGATGGAATTTCCAATTACTCGTGACTTGCCCTCCGAATTTCCAACTATAGAAAATTTTGGCCAGGATTGGGAGGTTGTGAGTCACGTCCCTGGATATGATGAAAATTGTGCCAACATGGGTTATTCTAACGTTTACTCCCAGTTGGAAAGCAAAAACGGAACGATTCCATTGTGAGTCTTGTTAGGAGCATATTTATTGAATTATTACTTATTCCCGAACCAAATTAATAACAATCCTCACGTCCTAAGTAGGAATCCGCGTGAATAATACAATTGTTACTGAAATGTAATAGCCACGATACATGTCTGCCTGCTATATACATCATCACAACTCGGTGTGTTTTTTTTAACAAATTCGCCTCTCATACTTCAAACTGTGATCAGGGCCGAATTAAGACACGGTGAGATTCTAAACTATGGGAAGAAGTGGCACCATCGTTATTTAAATGTAAGTAATTATCATAACCAAATCATAACATACATATATAGAGGATATGGAATGGGTGTTTTTCTCATATAATATTTATGAAACGAGTCTAAGAATTTTCCGTTTTGGCGAGCCTCTGGCGAGCCCAAGCGAAAAATTCGGACGAGTTTCATAAATATTATATGAGAAAAACACTCATTTCATATTCTATTTATCATATGACACACACACGCACAAATTAGCCACTTCGTATGACTTTTTAACCCATCACCTAACTTGAGTTGCAGAAGGCACTTGGAAAAAACATCCTCGTATAACTAAAAATGTTCATTTTTTGCTTTAAAAACATAGGTTAGGACCCCTCATTGGAACGATCTCGACGGCCTCGTTCCAATGAGGGGTCACAACCTATGTTTTGGAAGCAAAAAGTGAAAATATAAAAAATAATGAATGGCGTTTTTCTTGTAGGTAAAAGATTAATACAATATAACCCATTCTAAATAGGACAGATAACGTAAATTCTCCCTACTGAAATTATGCAAATGTGACCCAGTTGAATTTTGTTTAGCCAATCAAATTGTCCAGTTTTGAAATTGACCAATGAAACCTCCCAACTCTATTTATGCAAATTAGGAAAATGAGGCCCAGTTGTATTTTGTTCAGCCAATCAAATTGTCTAGTTTTGACACTGACCAATGAAATTGACGGAAGGCTTTATTTATCACTAATTAATATGAAAACAAAATATCAAATGTTTTAAAGTGAACAAAACGGACGAGTCATGTGATAAAATGCATTTATTGTGTATTATTACTGTGTAAATTATGTAATTTATATAAAATTTATTCCATGGATATGTAATTTTAGTGAACATATTATATGTTATTATGATATGTTAAATTATTACTTAAATATAAATTACAATAAAACTGTGAGAAATGAAAAGAACACCCCTCACAAATATCTTCATGAAGATCGACTTTCGATAAAGTTATCGCCCTTGAGTATATTAGACGAGGAAGGTCCAATTAAGAAGTATGTAATTGATGGGAAAACACCTATGACATCAGTAGAAAATAAACCCTGAGCTGTCTATTATTTTCGTTTATTAAAAGTAACAAAACGAAACTTGGCTTTTTTATGGCAAACTAATTAAAAGCAAATAGTTCAGACATAACCCGCCATTAAGAATAACTATCATTTGGGAGGCCATCGGGAAATTACCCGTTAATTTAAATATGGCCAGTCCGCGTCTGAAGCGAAGTGTCCATCTCACTGTTACACTCAAATCAAACGAGAACAACGCACAGTTTCAGTTAATGGACTCATGTGCTCACACCAACGTTCCATTAGCTACAGGTTTGTCTTAGGTTCTCTCACTCGTTCACGCTCTTTCACCTACCAACACTAAATGTTCACTTTGGCTCTTGGTTCGGCGAATGTGTGTTCGCAGTAATTTGCAAGTTTTTATTCTTCCCAGAAAAAAATATTGAGTAAATCTCAGCGACTGGACTTATATTAATGGAAAGGACAAAGTCTGAATTGTATGTCACGATGCGCACACTGCTGATGTGATGAACAGAAAAAGAATGTCAACACTTTACCCAACGTAACGGCCAGAACCGGCCAGCGCTATTCACAAAATTCGTCAATGAATTTCCATTATTTTTTCAATTTTTTATCACAAAAACATAGGTTATGACCCCTTCTTGGAACGAGCTCGCCGAGCTCGTTCCAATGAGGTGTCATAACCTATGTTTTGGAGACAAAGAATGAAAAAAATTAGTTATTCAAGAGTTTTTGCAAGTGTCGTTTGCTTTTCATGTCTGGTAAAGGGTTGAAGAGTTGGGCGCGGTGGCTCAGTCGGTAGAGGTGCAGGCTGCAAGCCGAGAGGTCCTCGGTTCGAATCCCACTTGCGGCAACCGCGTTGTGTCCTTGGGCAAGACACTTCATCCCCATTGCCCACGTGGGGCCACGGTGACGATGTGTACTAAGGCGTACTGCACGTCGTTGGTTCACCTGTCTTCAGCCAATGCTAACCCTGCTTGTGTGGAGTTAGTATGTAAGGGAGCTGACAGTTGCTCGCCGTCGCTCGGTGGTTCTATCCGGGTCCTCCGGCTTCCTCCACCCGTAAAACTGTCGTGGTCATGATTAGCCATTGTGCAGAAATATGTGACCTTAAACACCAATAAATAAATAAATAAAGGGTTGAAGAATTTTTACATGGGTTTAAATAGAAAATAATAGTCAAACATTTGTGAAAAGCCACCTTCGGTATTTTAATACTTCCTTGCAGCAACATTCCTGAAGTTTGTGATATAATGCCTACATCAATGATACAAATTCGCTAACATTTCGAAATTTCAATTTTTATATGAAATTCCCATACCCCCAATGTTAAATTTACTGACAGCATTAGGAAATCAAGGGGAGCTAAATTTCCCGTTAACCCTTTACCCAATGAATCGGCCGCATCCACCCGCGTAATATGCATATTCAGCAGTTGAAAAAATATTATTTTTCAAAAAATTGCAACAAAAACCATATCATGCGACCCCTCATTGGAACGAGCTCGTTCCAACGAGGGGTCACATGATATGGTTTTGTTGAAATTTTTTGAACAATTTAAAAAAAATTATATTTAAAATAATAAATTTTGATATCGTCTGCGTTGGGTGAAGGGTTAATCACTTCCAATGATGAAAATTGTCAGCCATTTCAAGATTCCCCTTCAGACTGAGGTCCTGTACCGTGTATAGATTATGCCTAAATCGGCCCTAACTCTGAAAGAATTGCGAAACGCGATTTTATCCTTGTAGTATCGCGATTTTTATTTTACGCGATACCGCCCATCACTATAGTATTTTGGTATTAATTAACTCTCTCGTTACTGCGGGTTGTGGTATAACCGCAGTAAACCTATCTCACATCTTTTACCTAAATGTAGGGAGCAAGGTAGCTCACTGTTATGGCATTGGGTTTTAAACCGAAAGGTTCACGGCTCGATCCCCAACAGGGGTAACTGCGATGCGTCCTTGGGCAAGGCACTTAATCGCGATTGCTCACGATGAGAGTACGATGGGCTGTGTACTAAGGCGTACTGCACGTCGATGGTGCACTTGTCTTCAACCAATGCTGACCCTGCTTGTTTGGAGCCAGTACATGGGGGAGTCTGGTTATCTCGGTGGTTATCTTCGGGTAATCCGGCTTCCTCCACTCGTGAAACTGTCGACACGAGGTAACCCTGTCAAATAGAGCTGTAGGTTAACCGAAACCGAACCGAGATTTGTAGTTTTCAAAAAACCGAAACCGAAACCGTCGACATCCCGTAATCTAAGGTTTTTCGTTTTTTATTAAATACTCTCTTGCTGCAGAAATTCACAGAATGTAGCCATTCCAGAGTAGTGGGAGTACCCAGACACTGCCAATGGCAGTGTCTGGGTATCCCCACTACTCTGGGAAGGCTACATTCTGTGAATTTCCGACATTTCAGCTTTGTTGTGTTTGCAGCTTTCCTCAAGTTGCATGTAGGTGTCAGACCTCGAAAAATGGCCATGCACAATAAAAGTTCTGTATATTTAGGTAATTATTATATTGGCCTTCCTGATTCTTCATGTACATGTATTATAGCTTATTTCGGGCATTCATTGAGTTTCATTCAATTTCACTACCATTCAGTTATGACTCCGGACATAAGAATGAGTTTTAGTGAATTTTACTTGGCCTCATGAACAAACCAAAACCGAACCGAACCGAGGTTTTACTCCACCTGAAAAATCAAAACCGAAACCAAACAAGAAATTTAAAAACCTAGAGCTCTACTGTCAAGTGTCGTTAAACCCCAATAAATAATATATTTTACCTAACAATACTATGAATTATATTATTCCACGGAAGATATCGGAAAAAAAATGTTTTTGATAATCAGTGTTAACCATATAAACACGTAAACAATATTAAAATTCATTATTTTAATATAAACATAACATGATTTTGAAGGGCTTTACAGTGTATTAACGGCTCAATAGAAATGGTTAACAGCCCAAGAGTTTATTAGCGGCCCGCGACGAAGTCGAGGTCCGCTAATAAGCTCAAGGGCTGTTAACCATTTCTATTGAGCCGTTGATACACTGTAATGCCCTACAAAGTCATGTTATTTCTATTATTGCCACTTTCGTACATGGGAGACATTACGATTAAATTATAAGGGAAAAAAGATAAATAAATGAAGTTTGACGTTTTAGAATTAAAAAAACAGCGACATTATCGTCTGATTTGTTGACAAACAAACCGGGTAACATGACTATCGTCTGATCAGTCGACGGCGAAATTTGTGAAGTTAGATGATGAAATATATCTTCGAAATGCGAACTTTAGGCAAGGAGTTTTTTCATCAAACATGTCATCACTTACTTTGCGTGTATCGCTTCCTATAGTTGATACATTATCTATCCGTGACACAAAGGGAAACACTTGAAACAAATTAAACAAATCCGAATTGAATTTCGATCCAAATGGAAATCTGGGAAAAACATTGTTGATCGGCTGAGAGATGTGACGTCATTGTCTATATTTAGACGTGTCGGGCTGTTATTGACGTGTTGGGCTGTTATACTCAATAACGGCCCAACACGTCACATGACTTGTACTTGTTGAGCACTACGAGGTTTCAACACCCGACAAAACATCGTTAATGTGCTAGGAACGCCCGCAAAAGTGGTAATAATATTTTTTTTTTTAACTTTTTCAAAAAATATCAACAAAACCATATAGTGTCAGATATAGTTTTATTAAATTTCTGGAAGAATATTTTTTCAACTGCTCAATATGTATATTGCGGCCGATTAATCACGTAAAGGATTAAGAGCCTGAAATCAATGCAGTGTAATTATCCGGCGCTAATCAAGCAATTTTTTATTTTATAGATATTTTCACGTTTTAAAATAAACTTAAACACATGAATGTTGAGACATTCAAAGCAGATTTTATTTATTTATTTGTTGTTTTTAGGCGGTAGAAAATGACGTCCTATATATTTCCTTCGGATACATGATATGGTTTTGTTGAAATTTTTTGAACAATTTAAAAAAGTGGTATTTAAAATAATATTATCGGACAGATAACACATATCTCATGAGGTAAGACTTTTGTGAATATTTAGGTAAAATTATATTTATTTAGGTGAACTGCACGTCGATGGTGCACATGTTTGTGATTTTATGTGCACGTCGATGGTGAACATAAAATCACAAAAGTCTTACCTCATGAGATATGTGTTATCTATCCTTCGGATAGATAACACATATCTCATGAGGTAAGACTTTTGTGATTTTGTGTGAAAATATCATTTATATTAAAAATAATCATCAGATATTCTTAATTATAGAATTTGGTTTCCTCTCAAACAAACACTGCACACGGAGATGACTCACATGAGCTCCAAGCTTCCTGTCAAACCTCTATATTACTTAGTATTTTGATTTGTGTTAAATATATGTTATATTGTGAGCTGCTGTGCCGTGTACTGTTGCTACTTTTTTCTTGTTCAATTCTGTAACGTATTATTTATTTTTATTTATTTATTTAGTTATCTATTTATTGGTGTTTAAGGTCACATACTTCTGCACAATGGCTTATCGTACCCGTGACAAATTTACGTGTGGAGGAAGCCGACGTACCCGAAGAGAACCACCGAGCATCGACGAGCAACTATCAGATCCTCAACAATCTAACTCTGTTCAAGCTCCGCTAAAGAAGGGTAACAGCGGTTGAAGACATGTGCACCATCGACGTGCAGTTCACCTTAGTACACGGCGTCATCGTGTCCCATGTAGGCAGCCGTGATAAAGTGCCTTTCCCAAGGACACAACGCGGGTCGTCCCGGACGGGGATCGAACTCGGGACCTCCAGCATAGAAGTCCAACAGTCTACCACTGAGCCACCGCACTCCCTCTGTAACGTATAGCATATTTTTGACTAGATATTGTTTAAACTAAACTCTGCACGAAACAATAAAATAAATATTTGATAATCTAGCTAGTAGTTTACTTTCAAAGGCTTTTTCAAGATATCTGTCGTGAATACAGAAGAAACGATTTAGAAACATGTGATTAGGTAACATAAATTCTTGTAGAATTCCATCCAGAATTTCAAGTACAACGTTTCTGGGACTTACCATACCGAACATCATTTTTTTTTATTTGAAGGTTTAACAGAAGGTTTAACAGAAAAAGCTCCTCCACCCAAAAACCTGTCCGACACGAGGTTACCCTAGCCGTCGATGGTGTCGTTAAACCTTAAGAAATAAATATATTTTACCTAAATATTCTTTGAATTAAATTATCTGGAAAACGTTTTTAATAATCATTCATTATTTTAATAATTACTTTTTTCAACTTTTTCTTAAAAATATCAACAAACACCATATTGTGTGACCCCCTCATTGGAACGAGCTCGATGAGCTCGTTCCAATGAAGGGTCACATATGGTTTTATTGATTTTTTTTTAAGAAAAATTTTGTTTCAACTGCTTTGAAGGTTTAACAGAAAAATGCAAAAGAGTATCACGAATTGCCTCTTGAATCTGACCCAGTGGGGTAGACATGGAGTTGGACTGGGATGGGATAGGGATTCGTCCCGACTTTTCCCGAGAGATGTCAACCTTTATACATCCATGCCTGGTATCCCTAAAACTGGTTGCTGAACACTCACCTTAATATTGTCTGGGTCATTTTGCCCTAGTTATCACAATCTGGGTACTCAAGGCAAAAAGTAGTTTGGGTGTTCCATTTGAAAAGTTTTATTTTTACTTAAGGAAGAACCTGGACCGTCAGCCGCCGGCATGAACATCTCTAATACACCTTGAGGTGAACTAAAGGAGGCTGGCTATTCTTCTGCTTCCAGCAGATCCTCCCCCCCCCCTACAAACACACACACACTTCATTTAGCTTGGACACATACCTTTAGCTTGGACACGTACCTAAATTCTTTACGATATGTGGTACTCAAATGATAACTGAGGAAATAATTCGTGGGAGTAACATTATGTGTAATAAAGCGGCTACCTAAGAGAGTGAGAGAGGGGTGGAGAGAGAAGAGAGAGAGAGAGAGAGAGAGAGAGAGGGGCGAGAGAAGTAAGAGTGGGAAATGAAGGACGGAGGTGGAGGGGAGAAAGAATATTTATTTATTTATTTATTTATTTATTTATTTATTTATTTATTATTTATTTATTTATTTATTGGGTTTTAACGACACTTTCGACAATCAGGATCACCTCGTGTCGGTCAGTTTTACGGGTGGAGGAAGCCGGAGAACACGTGGGGAACCATAGAGCAGCAGCGATCAACTGTCAGACTCTCTAACGTACTGACTCCACACAAGCAGGGTTAGCATTGGTTGAAGACAAGTGCACCATTGCCGTGCAGTACGCCTTAGTACACAGCGCCACCGTGCACAGCAGCAGCTATCAACTGGCAGACTCCCTAACGCACTAACTCCACACAAGCAGGGTTAGCATTGGTTGAAGACAAGTGCACCATCCCCGTGCAGTACGCCTTAGTACACAGCGTCACCGTGTACAGCAGCAGCGATCAACTTCGGTCTCCCTAACGTACTAACTCCACACAAGCAGGGTTAGCATTGGTTGAAGACATGTGCACCATTGCCGTGCAGTACGCCTTAGTACACAGTGCCACCGTGCACCTACATGGGCAATCGGGATTAAGTGCCTTGTCCCCCAGGACACAATGCAGTTACACATGGCGGGGATCAACCGTGAACCTTTCGGTTTGAAGTCCAATGCTGTAACCACTGAGCCACCGCGCTTCCTTCGGATAAAGAAAGGGGAGAGGAGAACGATATAGAAAAAAGGAGAGAGAAAAGAAAGAGAGACAATGAGAGATAGGGGTATAGGGAAAAAAGAGAGGAAAGAAGTGGGAGCATGGAGAGAGAGGTGGGAGGCAGGAAGGGATAAAGAGGTAATTTGTATTAATTCCTTTCATCGGAGATTGTATTCAGAGAATTCTTCTGCGCTTCGTGAACTTTATTTTCTCGTGCGAATCTGGTTCTGAAACCGCTACAGTTAAAACTAGAAGTCCTGTCAAGTACTGTGCGATTATCTAGGCTTAATTCCGCGTAGGAATTGCGCGCAATTGCCATGTGGAATGGCATCCAAAACACGGCAGGTTCTCCTGTTTACTCATAGCAAACACAGGCAATATTTCTGCCAATGGACCTCCGGTTTACCCGGAGGTCCATTGGCTGAAACATTGAGTGTGCACAGGCCATATATACAGAATTTGATTGCCTTACTATGATTATGCGTAAATTAACATGCAGATTGACGTGCTATTTGAGCGCATTTCATGACAGGACTTCTAGTTTTAACTGTATATGTTCTCTCGTGCGAATCTGGTTCTCCTTGGTTCTGAAACCGCTACATGTATATGTATATCAGCCAGGTAAACTGATATACAGGTAACATTTTATTACAAAACTTCTCGCGCCATTTAACGTTGAAGCAATCTGCACACGACTGATGACAATCGATAACAAATATTGACAAGTGAATTATTCCAAGTTCTTCTCAATACGAGCGCTAATCATCTTCCAGTTTCATGAAAAGTGTGGACAGTTACCATAGTAACGTGTGATAATAAATTTGTATCATCGTCATAGTAACAACATAAGTCATATTGTTGTTACATAAAATTACCGATCAATTCACCTTCGTTAATAAAGAACCGAGTGAAGGTGTGTATGGACTGATGATATTTCCACGAGCGCTCTTGAAAACAATACCAGTATCCGTCCTACCACACAAACAAACATGTCAGATGGGAGAAACGATTGATATTTTATCGGTACGACCGGGTAGACTGTTTGTAGTATTGTACTACGAGTGAATAAATATATAGTGAACTTCGGTAAACACTCAGCATTTCAACGTACTTTCAACATAAGATATTAACTTTGGGGTGACAGCTGACAATTGACGATGGGCAACGGAACATCAATAGAACCGTCAAAAACTGTTTACTTGGACATTAGTGGAAGGCAGGAAAAGGTAAGAGTATTTAATTGTAATGCTGGGTCGATGATCTGACCATGTTGTGTAGTTTTCTTTTGAAGAGCAACGACCGTGGAATGAAACAGGGGACAGAAGGCCCAAATGGGATATCGGGAATCACAGTTGGAAGGGATCCACAGATTATTTCGACGAGACTATACTTCGACCCGCGTGGGGACATTTTAGGATTTCAACCCCGAAGGGGTCAAATCCTATCCGCTTTGAGATTGATGGAGGCTTCGGGGTGTGCTTTTTAACATACGGTATAAAGTTCGAAAAAACTGAAATTAGTTTTTAACCCTTTACCCAACGGAGACGATTTCAAAATTTATTATTTTAAATATCATTTTTTAAATTTTTTCAAAACATTTAAAAA
Organism: Pictodentalium vernedei; assembly: GCA_031216915.1. Taxonomy (NCBI): domain Eukaryota; kingdom Metazoa; phylum Mollusca; class Scaphopoda; order Dentaliida; family Dentaliidae; genus Pictodentalium; species Pictodentalium vernedei. Next base: position 41,396,152 of record CM062288.1, read on the forward strand.
AAAAATATCATGTGACCCCTCTTTGGAACGAGCACAACGAGCTCTTTCCAAAGAGGGGTCACATGATATGGTTTTGTTGAAATTTTTTGAAAAAATTTAAAAATCATTTTTTAATTTTTTTTTCAAAATATTTCAACAAAACCATATCATGTGATCCCTCTTTGGAACGAGCTCAACGAGCTCGTTCCAAAGAGGGGCCACATGATAAGGTTTTGTTGAAATGTTTCAAAAATAATATTTTTTCAGCTGCTGAATTTGCATATCACGCGGGCGGATGCGGGCAATACGTTGGGTAAAGGGTTAAGCTGTCATGCCAATACTGATCACCCCAATCTTACACGTGATAATCGGGTAGACCGCGGAATATGGACACACTGATCCATTCCCAATCCGGCCGCGTGGAAAGGGAGTATTATATCCCAGACTTCTCCTGGAAAGTGTAAACTGTATATACAATACAGCCCCCGCGGACTGGTCGTAAAAAATCATCACCAGCAAACTTTTATTTAACGAAGCGGGGGCGCGGTGGCTCAGTAGGTAGAGGTGCAGGCTGCAAGCCGAGAGGTCCTCGGTTCGAATCCCACCTGCGGCAACCGCGTTGTGTCCTTGGACAAGACACTTCACCCCCATTGCCCATGTGGGGGCACGGTGACGTCGTGTACTAAGGCGTACTGCACGTCGATGGTGCACTTGTCTTCAACCAATGCTAACCCTGCTTGTGTGGAGTTAGTATGTTGGGGAGCTGACAGTTGCTCGCCGTTGTCCGGTGGTTCTCTCTGGGTACTCCGGCTTCCTCCACCCGTAAAACTGTCGCGGCCATGGTTGGCAATTGTGCAGAAATATGTGACCTTAAACACCAATAAATAAATAAATAAATTTAACGAAGCGCCGAGTTGTGCTTCATTAATTAAGTTTTGGATGATTATTTTTATAATTATGGTTCGGAATCTAATACTGCGCCCGCGGAAATATTGCCCACCTGTGGAAAGTGACCAGTCCACGGCAACCGTACTGTACACAAATGCCTGAAATCTCTCAAACATGAACTCTTACCCTGATATTTCTTGGGTCGTTTACTTGTTTTGCTGTAGTCAGTCCTTCTCATTCCGTGTACTTTCGCTTTCAAAATGTACTCAATTGACATGAAATATTTTCACGGAGAACAGCTCAGACCTTAACCCTTTACCCAACGAATCGGCAGCATCCACCAGCGTAATGTGCAAATTCAGCAGTTGAAAAAACATTATATTTTTTTTTAAATTTTAAAAAATGATATTTAAAATAATAAATTTTGATATGGTCTGCGTTGGGTAAAGGGTTAACCCAGCGTAGGTGAAATGATGTGGGGGAAAAAATTTTGAAGTGTGTATGTGGAGGAAGGGGAACAAATTTTTTTTTTTTTTTTTTTTTGCTGCTAACGGTAGCAGTTTCCCTTCCTCCATACTCACTTCATCTAGCCTGATAACGCCCCTGCACTCCATGAGAGCTTCCCAGGAAAAGGTGTCAAGGCACGGAATTATCAAAATTGATGAAATGTAACAGAACTTTTCTTATGGGTATTGTTCTGTTAGTACTGTAGTTGCGTCATATGAGAAATTTCCCATGAGTAGACCAAAATTAAGGCACTTATATAGTTGGTCGGGGAAGCTCCCGATATAATTGACGATGACCGATTGTTGCAACATTCTCTTCGGAGAAAACACTCAAATGACGAGCGGAAGACACATTCTCCCCTACCCGATATTGCACTCTCCGGTATTCCTGGGTCATGTCATATTAGTACTCCCCTTCGGAAACCCTCATCTCCCCGCCTCCTAATATTGGGATCCTAGTTATGACAGCAAAACAGACTTGGGCAAAACTATGTAGATGCTACATACGAAAGCGGTGCAATAATGGCAGATATGACCACGTACATGTACATAGAATTATACACTCATTCGTGCTAGTAGTAAATGGCCTTGGGGATCAAAGCTCCTTCAATTTTGGGAGGCCATCGGGGAATTTCCAGTTAACTTAAATATGGCCAGTCCGCGTCTGGAGCAAAGTGTCCATCTCACAGTTACAATCAAATGATACGAGAAAAACGCTCGGTTTCAGTTAATGGACCCATGTGTTCATACCGACGATCCATTAGCTGCAGGTTTGTCTCAGGTTCTCTCGCTCTTTCACGGATTACGAACTTTTTATCTGAGCGAAACGTCTACTGCACGGGTGTTTTCATTCCAGTCAGTGTATTTGCCATCCTTTGCCACTGATGTGTGTATGAATTCGAGCACACACTCGTCTAACGACGCACAAATATCACCCAACACATAAATACACATATACACGCACTCCTAAACTCACAGACGCCCATAAATGTGCACGCGTTCATACTCCTTTATTACAGCAGATTTCATCTGCTAGAATGTCCAGTTTTTGGTTTGCGTCCCAAATAGGAACTGGATCGAAAATATAGTAAATTTGCAAAATCTAGTTTTAGGTTGATCATAATTTATTTGCCATCAATGTTCAAACGAGGATGGGAGTTTATATGTTTTCCACTTAGAAAACCCCCTCTTATCTTACAGTAAACAACATACCATGGACGTAGGACACCCCTACCCCATACTTTTTCAGACTTATATAGTTGAGAGAGAGAGAGAGGGGGAGAGGGGAAGGGAGAAAGAGAGAGAGAATAGTCCAGTATTATCTTTTCCAGCAGAGTTGGACACTATACAGGACTGCCGCCGTGGAATGATCACTTTTCACGGAGGGCAATATTTCCACGGACACAATAAAATTAGATTGCAAAAGCTAATTGTACGAATAATCATCAAACATTTAATTAATGAAGTACAGGGCACAATATCTTGTTATTTGTCTTTTCCGACGTTTGACGTCGCATTTTGAAAAACGTTGAAGAAACTGAATTCCCAGTGAAGTTTGAACGTCAGGATAATTAAAGTCTCAAAGGGTTAATGTCGGGAAAAGTGCATATTTTTATCCTTATTTAATAAATTTATACACGAAAGAGAAATTAAAGGCTGAGGTGCTTTAAAGGGGCGAAGGAAAATGGTAACTTATAAAGGGTATAAAAAGGGAAAAGTGATTTCCCTCAAGAGTTCTACATATTTATCAAGCGCTCGCCAGCTCGACGAAGCATTGTTTAAGTTACTCATCCATGTCAAATTTAGCTGATTAATTCGACTCTTAACATACGACGAGAACTTTCTCCACCTTCTTCAGATTATGGTATTGTATGATTAGGGGGACTTCATTGAGCTAGGGGTTGGTGCATTCCAGTATATACAAGAAGATGTTCGTTCTTTCAGTTGCTGTAGCCTCTAGAGCTGTAGGTTTTTAAATTTCTTGTTCGGTTTCGGTTTTGGTTTTTTCAGGTGGAGTAAAACCTCGGTTCGGTTCGGTTTTCGGTTTGTTCATGAGGCCAAGTAAAATTCAATAAAACTCATTCTTATGTCCGGAGTCATAACTGAATGGTAGTGAAATGGAATGAAACTCAATGAATACCCTAAATAAGCTATAATACATGTACATGAAGAATCAGGAAGGCCAATATAATAATTACCTAAATATACAGAACTTTTACTGTGCTTGGCCATTTTTCGAGGTCTGACACCTACACGCAACTTGAGGAAAGCTGCAAACACAACTAAGCTGAAATGTCGGAAATCCACAGAATGTAGCCTTCCCAGAGTAGTGGGAGTACCCAGACACTGCCATTAGCAGTGTCTGGGTACTCCCACTGCTCTGGAATTGCTACATTCTGTGAATTTCTGCAGCAAGAGAGTATTTAATAAAAAACGAAAAACCTTAGATTACGGGATGTCGACGGTTTCGGTTTCGGTTTTTTAAAAAAACTAAAAACCTCGGTTCGGTTTCGGTTAACCTACAGCTCTAGTAGCCTCCACTCCACCCTGATGTGAAATCTACCACCTACCCTCTCATATCTATTGAAGGGCCAGGAATGGATAGAACTGATGTAGACTTTGAAGGCTGAATACCCTGGGCCAGTTTTGTCTTGTGTTTTCTGCACAGGCCTGGCCTTAATTATCCTATATTATCTTAACCAAACAGTGCGTGGGTGTTGTGTTGTTGCTGGGTCGCCCGTGGAGTGGACAAGTTCATTGCAAAGTATAACAAGCACATGCAAAGTTCCAGCCAATGTACCTCCGGATTTTCCTCTCGGTTGTTTTTTTTTTTTTGTCCATATATACGGAATTTGAAAATGATACTCTGGGTGATAACACCGCCCAGCCGGTGATTTGGTCGCATTCCGCTCTCCGCGTACTCTGGGTTAGACTAGGAATATACTTTTACTCAATGACTATGGTAACCATAGCCCTTTACCCAATGCAGACGATATCAAAATTTATTAATTTAAATATAGTGTTTTAATTTTTTTCGAAAAATTTCAACAAAACCATATCATGTGACCCCTCATTGGAACGAGCTCGACGAGCTCGTTCCAAAGAGGGGTCATATGATATGGTTTTGTTGAAATTTTTCGAAAAATAATATTTTTTCAGCTGCTGAATCTGCATATAACGCGGGCGGATGCGGGCGATTCGTTGGTTAAAGGGTTAACCTTCTTAACTCCTCTCCTCCATCTGTTCAGTAAAACATATCTAACTCAGTATAAAATTGTGCAATTGTCGTTTCATGTAAATGTTCTATTATGCTTTGTCATTTTATGTCATGTCAGGAGCGGAACTCTAATAAGTTGCAATAACTTGTGTTCCAATCCTTTTGTCAGTTAAAATCTAACGACAATAAAATATGTTTAATAAATTACATAAATACGACGAGAACTGTTGTTGTAGTACTGCAAAATCTGCAGAAAGATTTTGCAAATCAATACCCACATTCTAATTCTAACTTTTCTAAAACATGACTGTCTCCGTAAAAAATTTCATACAGTTCTACGCGAGTCTTCGTTCGAGGCCCACCAAAAAGTACTTGCGTCATTCTGAAGTTAGCGAGTTTTACACATTAATGTTGCTGCCGTAAGTAAATTCCTCAAAACTTGATTGTGTTCTTCAAAATAAACGGTAATCCAAGCAGCAGATTAACATGTCCATTTAACACAAGTGGGGGCTCCAATTAAAATTTAACCTCATAGCTCTCTAGAGGGGTCGCATGAATTTTTATTGTACTTCCGCGCGATTTATTTTTGTTTAGGTTTCTTACGCACAGACTACCATTTTTTTTCTTTCCGGCATCCCGTTTGATAGAGATTAAAATGATGAAGACAGCACTTAAGTTTTCGGTTGCGAAATTCTTTTTGCCTACGGAGTCATTTTCCGAACGAGTAACTCGTTTGGGGAATATTGCATGGATTTAATTGAAACAGTATTTATACCATGATAACCTGTTCTGCTTTATTATGGAAAGCTTATGACATAAGTTTCAGCTTTATACACCAACCGTAGTGAACACGCCAGTAATGGGGTTTCAACAGTTAAAAATTATACCAAGAGTGGACCTACATCCAAGTTGACATTTGGTGACGTCGACCTGAATGCGACCTTGTCTAAATTTATCACACGTCGCCTCGCGAAGAGTGAAATGAAAGTGGCAATTATTTATTACGCTTTTAAATGAGTTTACTACCATAAAACACCAAAAATTAACAAACATGCATTGTCTCATGTTAATAAAGCATCCATAACTCGAAATAGTGTGTTACTAAAATGAAAAAAAGGCCCGGTTTCTTTTTCTGTTTCGTTTCGGTGATAAAACTGACAGCGGAAGTACAGCCCACCGATGCTCATGTAAACAAAAACAAATTCGTGCGTATGTACGGCTGCTGCTCAGTAAAATCGAGAAAAAATAATAGCGAGTCTTAATTATCTGACGACCATGGTATAAATAAAATATACCCAAAGTAGCTTGGTGTACCAAATGTTCACCACTCTTGATGAAGTGGTGTTAACCGCGCGCCGAACCACCACTCGCCAAAGGCTCGCGGTTAACACCACTTCACTACTCGTGGTGAACATTTGGTACTCCAATCTGCTATGGGTATATTCTATATTTATTCAACACGACTGATGTTATACATACTACAGTGTAAGTTGAAACACAAAATCAAAGTAACTATACATTATGCCGATTAACAAAGTATGTAATAATAGGAAGATAAATGAAGGAAACTGCAGATATATAAACAGGAATCGACAGGCAGCTAAGAGCTTACTTTAAGCCGCCTCCCTAAATTGATTTGTCAGGTTTGTGTAAACAAATGATCGAAACAAAACGGGGGTGTATCAGCCTGGGTGATAGAGTCAGGCCGTTCGTCAGGCCATCCATCCGTGACTAGCATTTCGTATACAAAACTTGTGGCCAATGAGGATTTCGCTGATTTGCTTTAACGGTAGTAACTCGATTTGGCCATGAATCTACCAAATACGTTCGAGTTTAATCTTAACTTTTATGGAAAAGATTAAAATGCTCGTTTTGAAAGGGTAATTAATTTAAGAAAATCTCACCCAAATTTGTTTTTGTTCTATCTGGCTGGAGATCCAATACGGTGCAAATCGTTCGTAAAGATCGGGTACTTATGCTACACGTCGTAAATAGAACCTACCTGGTATACAACCATTGTGCAGGTCGTGCGATGGTCAAACTTGAGATCTTGAGGCTTTGAGTTCGAATCTGGCAAAAGCATTTGCATTGTTGCTAGACCTCATCTCATCCCTATAGGGTTGGAGGGTACTGATACTGAGCAGTATCACCCTCACGCTTAATTTTTGAAAGCAAAGAAAAAGTGAGTCTTAATGTATCTGAACGTCTTATCGTTTTGATACCCTCTATTCTGATATTATTTCTTGCCGGATAATCTATCTAGACATATTTTCTATATTATTTCTATGTAAATTAATTCATGACCGTGACCTTGTATACATATCTGGAACATTACGCCCATTCGGTATATTCTATTCATGAAATATTCTTGAAGATGAATCATGTATTGATCATAAAAATACTAAAGCAATATAAAATGCTCACCACTGACGGCTTAACAAAATAATAGGAGCGTGTGTGTATGGAGGGGGAGGGGGACTAATTATTTTTTCAATTTGTGCCTTGAAAACAAACCTTATGATCCATCAAAGGAACCAGCTCCTTGAGCTCGTTCCGATGAGGGGTCATAAGCTATGTATTTTAGCCAAAATATGAATCAATTTTATTTATTCTAGAAATGTTTTTGACAGGTGTTGTCCGCTATTCGTGTGAGGCATAGGGTTAAATAATATTGTCTAATTAATTATATTAAATAATAATAATATTTGAATGTTAATTAAGAAACAGCCATGACTAATGATTCATTCATCAAAAGTTTTTTTTTTTTGGGGGGGGGGGCGCAGAATATGTAATCTGCAAACGTAGGGAGGCTGCGCACCCGACCTCTCCATATTCGCCCTCACTCATTTTCAGAATGTCTCTCTACCTTACGTTCCCTCCACCAATAATATAGTACACTCGCCGTGTACTGATCGTAATCCACGCGTGGGCAGTGATCTACACGCATGCATTTACCACATAATAAAAATCTTCACCAACAAAACTGTAATTAATGAAGCACCGCGTTGTCCCCGGTGCTTCGGGGTAGAGCTGTAGGTTTTTAAATTTCTTGTTCGGTTTCGGTTCTCGTTTTTCATGTGGAGTAAAACCTCGGTTCGGTTCGGTTTTCGATTTGTTCACGAGGCCAAGTAAAATTCAATAAAACTCATTCTTATGTCCGGAGTCATAACTGAATGGTAGTGAAATTGAATGAAACTCAATGAATGCCCGAAATAAGCTATAATACATTACATGAAGAATCAAGAAGGCGAATATAATAATTACCTAAATATACAGAACTTTTATTGTGCTTGGCCATTTTTCGAGGTCTGACACCTACACGCAACTTGAGGAAAGCTGCAAACACAACTAAGCTGAAATGTCGGAAATCCACAGAATGTAGCCTTCCCAGAGTAGTGGGGGTACATAGACACTGCTATTGGCAGTGTCTGGGTACTCCCACTACTCTGGAATGGCTACATTCTGTGAATTTCTGCAGCAAGAGAGTATTTAATAAAAAACGAAAAACCTTAGATTACAGGATGTCGACGGTTTCGGTTTCGGTTTTTTAAAAAAACTAAAAACCTCGGTTCGGTTTCGGTTAACCTACAGCTCTACTTCGGGGGGCGCAGTGGCTCAGTTGGTAGAGGTGCAGGCTGCAAGTCGAGAGGTCCTCGGTTCGAATCCCAGTTGCGGCAACCGCGTTGTGTTCTTGGACAAGACACTTCACCCCAATTGCGCAAGTGGGGTCACAGTGGCGTTGTGTACTAAGGCGTACTGAACGTCGATGGCACATCTGTCTTCAACCAATGCTAACCCTGCTTGTGTGGCCGAGTGGATAAGTGCGCTGGTCTCTCATGCCAGAGGTCCCGGGGTCGATCCCCGGTCGGGGAAAGTTCTTGAGGTGTCCGAACACTCTCTATCAGCATCAATTGTGGGGTTGATGCTGTCGCAGCGTACAGTTCTATCGGGTGGGGACGTAAAATAGCTGTCCTCTGTGCGGAGAGAGACACACTCCGTGCAGGCTAAAGATCCCTCCGTAGTATTCGAGAAGAGCTAGGCCACGAAGTTTCCGCTATGAAGGTCATCCCACACACCTACGCCATTGAGCCAAGGAGAAGCGTTAATATAAGTTGCATAACTTGTTCGCCAATCCTTGTAAAACAAATAAGATTAAATAAATAAATAAATTGATATGTTGGGGAGCTGACACTGCTCGCCGTTGCTCGGTGGTTCTCTCCACCCATAAAACTGCCATGGTCATGATTAGTCATTGTGTAGAAATATATGACCTTTAACACCAATAAATAAATAAGTACCCCGTGCTTCATTAATAAAGTTTTGATGATTATTCCTATAATTAGTGTTTGGAATCTAACTTTATTGCATTCGTGGAGATATTGCCGACTCGTGGAAAGTGACCAGTCCACGGCGACCGTACTATACGAACACTCCATTAAAGTCTCAGGAAGTTCACTTAGAGAGAATTCCAAGAAGTCTGGTTAAGGAAGCATAAAAACAAATGAATATTTATCAGAATTCTTTCTCGCGCCATTTGAGTTGATTTATTATGAACAAACTGAGAATCAAAGTACCACGTATGTGGCTTCTTCTTCCAGTTATGTGTGAATGTTTGTGATGGGGAGGGTGGGGTGAGATTGTAAAATTTTTGTTGGACGTTTTATGGTCTTGCCCCCTTCGAAATAAGAGAGGGTGTTTTCCCTCTTATCTTGTCTTTAAGTTTATTTTTTAATATTAATGTTTGAAAGGTGCAGTTTTCGTGATTTTAAGTGATAAGTAGTATTGGTTTCCATCATTCATGTACCCTAGTGTGCGTGCATCGTTTTTCACATTTCTATTCGTTTTGTTACGCGCACTTAACCCTTTGAACCCTCGTTTCCCGGAATGGTATCGCATTTGTGTACACTTACAGTGAGATGGGGCAGTCCAATATCAATATACAGGGATGATAAAATAATAACGGCAGTCTGCAGCCGTTTCGGCTGCAGACTGCAGTTATTATTTTATCACCAATGCCTCCTTTATAGATCTCTTATAATAAGACAAAAATGGGACGAAATAATGCCTTGGGCCGAAAAATCGGCCTTACGAGTTCAAAGGGTTAAGCCTTGAAGCGACAAACTGCATTTGAGGGACCCGTTAGAATAGTGGATGGGATTACCCCCCCCCCCCCCCCCCCCCCCCAACCAGTCTTTCTCCCATCTATGCCTATAGGTTGGAATGGGATTATTAAAAAAAATATAAGTGAGAACGTTTCCTGCAGTTACTCTTCGATTCGGTTTAACTGCTCACAAAACAGACACCTGATTACACAACCTTTTTTTACTTATTCGTCCGCGTATATGATTGCCCATGAATATGAAAGTGAGATGTCGGGAGGATGAAAGGGTGTCCCTTTTCACACAAATAATACGTTACAAACTGACTTGCTGTCATCTGATCCCTGCTTCTGTGTTAATCTTGAAAGCAGGGGATACGCCTTATTAGATTACGCCCAACTTTCAGAAAATAATTCTAAAGAATTGAGGTGGACATTATGGTTTCAGAAATCGACTTGAAAGCAACAAATATTACTCGATAAAAAAATTGAAATCAATCATCGGGTGCGTTTTTGGAGTATGAATGTGGGATTGCCGTGTTAAGTAGTATGAAGTGCGTAGAACATAACACGGACATCCCACATTCATACCCCCCCCCCCCCCCCCCAAAAAAAAAAAGCGACAGAACATTAATTCCAATTTACTGTCTCTGGAGTCAGTACAACACCTCAAGGATTTCAAAAGGGTGAAAATAAATCATTATTATTATTATTATAGGTAACCGTGGGTGTTTCAGTATATTTTTGAATACTGCCCAAACTCTTCAGTTTTCTTATAAGCGAAAGGGGTCCTCTATTCTACACCTTTACCGGCGTATGGACCCTCGTTGGAATGAGCTAAACGCTCTCCTTCCAATGAACGGCTATACACTATGTTTTTGAGACAACAAAAATGACAAAAATAATACACGAAAGTTGCTTTTGTGAACAGTGGTGCCGATATCCTCCGTTGCGTTAAAAAAGGTACTATCCAGGAATGACATTTTGGACTAAGGAAGTTTTCTTTTGCTTATATTTTATTCCCACAAGTCACACTCACTGGATAATATTAGTTATCCTTGTGTTTTCCAGGGTGTATGGGAATTTACACCTGATTTGGGAACTCATACACCCTGAGGCAAAGACAAAGAATTTTGGCGTACTTAATATTTTAATCTACATTGTGGGTTAAAACTGACAGAATATTTGTACTTTATAAATTTCGTAATAAATAAAACCAGACAAATATGGATGTCATTGGAACTGGCAATCCATATCTGTAATATTTTATTGCACATAAATATTAAATTTCCTGTATTTTTATTCTAACATAACTGAATAGGAGATATAAATTAATAATTAAAAATTGGTACTTTTTTGGCCATATAGCCTGCTATTGTATATTCTTGTTTTTTACACCGTAGTTAACCACGGTGTAAAAAAATACACTGTGGATTGCAAGTTACACCGTACCTCTCAGCCAATCAAAACGCAGTATTTTGTTTCATTTGGAAATAATGGGTTTTACCATTTAATCTCTATGGTCATTTTATTCGGTTTTCATATGTGGAGTGCTTTTCCATAACACACACCAGAGGAGAAGCAATTTATCATTAATTAAGTACCAGGAAAAAGACAAATCTTCTCAACACTGTACTATCCAGCGAAAAGCCTTTCTAAACTGGCACCTTACGAGTGGTGCTTATTCCCCACGTGATATACAAATTGAGCAGCAGTGAAAAAATATTTTTCGAAATATTTCAACAAAACCATATCATATGACCCCCCTGATAGGAATGAGCTCGATGAGTTCGTTTCAATGAGGGGGTCATATGATATAGGTTTGTTGAATTGTTTTTAAAGAATTTAAAAAAAATAGTATTTAAAATAAAAAAAATGTTTATATCCACGGCCTTCGATAAAGGGTTAAGTATGGTGTGCGCAAATAAGTAGAAGATGGGAACCTTTTTTGAATTGCATGTTTAATATTGAATCATAGTCGTAGTGATGTGGAGCCTCAACACCGGGAAAAAACTTGTCTGAAATTTTATGTTCTGTGGGATATTTTTCTTGAACTATTTTGTCCGTTTCAACGGATAGGCTCACATCGCATGGGACAGTTGTACGGGTGTACCCGAAGAAAAGCACCGAATAGCCAAGAACAATTGTCACATTTTTCAACTTACTAACTCTACAGGAGCAGTGTGAACAGTGGTTGAAGACAAATGCGCCATCAACGTGCAGTACACCTTAGTACACAACGCCACCGTTCCCCTGCGTGGGCAATTGGTATTAAGTGTCTTGCCGTTCCCTTGAGTGGGCAATCGTAATTAAGAGTCTTGCCCAGGAACACAACGCAGTTAAAATTGGTCAGAATCGAACCGTCGACCTTTCGGTTTAACGTTCAATGCTTTGACCACCGAGCATCTGTTGTTCCCGGTAGGCCCCCTATTGAGGCCCCAGAATTGATGCAGTCTGTTGGTGCGTGAAATGTCGTGAAAATGACCAAAAGGCGAGATGGGTCTGATTGCATAGTCTGGATCACCGCGTTTAAGTCACAAGCAGAGGAGTCTCTGACTGTTCCTTGTGATTTGTTCTCAACATAGTTAACGTTTGTCGAGTGTGGGGGGGGGGGGGGGGATCTACTCCGCTGTGACCTAGAGGGAGCCTGTCTTCCACTGAAACCGAACCTTCCACGTACTGTAACTGAGTTTTTCGTCACTTTTGGATGTTGGGAGATATGCTTTGCGATATACTGTGGTTCATTACTGGAAATTAAACTTTTCCATTAGTTTAGAAACTTATAATTATTATACAGTCAGCATAAACAAAACTGCACAAGCACCTAGCAATGTAAATTCTCGATATGTAAGGGTACGGACGGTTAAGATAGGCTCAGCCTGTTCGCCAAACCCAATTTCAGAAGCATGAAATAAAAATATTGTTTAAAAAAATTGCATAGACTGTCGGTATATCAAAATGTTCTCTATGTGGACTGCCATTGGCAGTCCACATAGAGGACATTTCGATATACCAGCAGTCTAATCTGCTGTTGATCTCTCAGTTTAAAGGAAACTGCGTCCCTTCAATTTCAAAAATCAAAATTCTCTCCAAAAGGGCCGAACTATGGTCTTCCTGATGCCCACCCCCCCCCCCCCCCCCCCCCCCCCCCCCCCCCCCGTGGTACGACCATTTTTTTTGCCGAATGATCGATGGACACAAAAATGCCTTTGAAATTTATTCTATGCGGATTGCCATTGATCGCCCAGTTGCAAGGAAGCCACATTCGTTCAGTTCGAAAAATAAAAATGTTCTCCGTGTATAACTTTTCTTGGCCCATTCCGCCTCTGGCGCTATAACTAACTGCCGGTTATCAGTTACAATCAAGGGGATTGTTTATTTGAAACGTCCATTTAACAAAATATAACGGCTATGTCAGGTGAGAGTACGTTCTCTCTTGATACCAGAGACAACACCACAATATTTCCGACAGAAAAAGTATGCACTTATAATTAAATAAATAAATAAATGAGAAATAAATTCTTTCAAAAACGGAAATTTCCGAACTATTTGACACATAACACTCGAACGATGTTTGTTGTATTTTCACACAAAAATGTGTTAATTTGACTGGTCCTATCGGAGACAATATGCGAGGAAGCTACTCTCACCTGACAAAGAACACGTCATTGATTGCTGACTTTCCTCACCTCACACACAATGCTATTTGTGTGCTAATGAACACGATATGCGTCACAACTATTTGAACATGCAAAATTTCTTGATTTGATAATAGCCTTAATTAGCATTATGCGAACCCTCACCTGCGTCCTTACAGATGCAGGTGAAGGTTCACAGAACGCTAAGTACTCACCTGTCCAGGTAATAATGTCCAATAACATTCATGAAAGGCGAGGATATGACGTCCGAAACAGAACTATATTTTGCCCGACATTCAATCTCACTTGGCCATCTTTCATCACATTTGCACCTTGGACTCCGAGGGGCTAACAACTGAACAATGGAGCTCCCACTTGTGATCCAAGAAACACTTGTCAGAGTGAAGGCTACCCTTGCCACCACCTGGAGTGTCCAGGTGCTCAAGGGTAAAATTCACCTGACAGTGGATTTTGATAAAGAATCCGAACCGCCGTCCTTGGAGAGGTGTAGTACCTTTCGTGGGGGGATTTCCCCCCACACTGGTCAACCTCCTAGCGACACGGAAAAGCTGGATGAAGACCACCGGAGTAATACAGCCACCACCAAGATGAAGAGGAAGAGAAAGAAGGGACCCTCCGCCAGACGACGAGATGCCCACCGAATGACGGAGAAGAAGAAGGAAAAGGAAGAGAAGGAGGCAAGTGAGGGTGTCAAAGGGTCAACACCTGTCACCCCTGAACAAGCCTTGTCCAGCTCGGCACCCCCTTCCCAGGAGGCGGATCCAGAGGACTGTGGGTCGTCTGGTGACAGATCATTCTCTAACCCATCAGACTCTTCATCTGAAGAGGAGATGGAGGAGGAAGATCTGTCTATGGTACAGGAAGCTGTCCCAGATGACGCACCTTCCACCCCTCCAGCTCTTTCTTCTCCGGCTTCTTCGGACCAAGAAGCTTCCACCGCGGAATCCCCGGAGAGCATCCTAGGGGTTGAGGTCAGAGACGACGAGCACCGCGCCTTTCTCAGACAGACAATGCTAACCTTGGAAAAGAATCAACAATCAAAGGAGTAACAGAGAGCGCCAGCAACGTTTACCTTGACACTACTCCCAAGATCTCTACTCCAAAGAGCTCTCCGGCACGGGCTAGACCATACCAACCTAGTCAGCCCTCCAGCACTCCTCCTTCAACACCACCAAAGGAGGTATCACCATCCCAGCCACCTCCTCCAAACAAGAATAGAAGAGGGCACAGACGGCCCCGCGTACTTTTTCCAACCCTCCACGGCCAGACAAGCCAAATCATATACAGTTAAAGAGGGTCGAAAGGGGCTTGCCCCAAACCGTCCCTGCGCGCCTTCGGCGCGCGAAACCATTTCGTCCGCGACTCACTTGGCCGATGCCATTGCTACCATCTCCGAAGTGGCAGACAAAACTTGCCTGAAAATATAACACCACAGCACCCTCGGGGAGAGGTAGTGGTACCTTTGTGAGAGGACCCAACCTCTCACGCTGGTCCTCACCTAAGGGATCAGTCGACATCAGTCAACGAAGCCAACCCAACACACGTGACACCCTAGCCAGGGACAACTGCCGAGTACCCGAACCTGTTCCTCCTTCAACACGCCTAGACATGAAAGTATAAGATCATAAAAAATCACAGAGGGTCGAAAGGGGCTTCGGCGCGCTAAAACCATTCCGTCCATTCACTTGGCCGATATACAGTACGTGGAGAGTGTATTATTACTAAATCACCCGCAGAGTGAGGAGTCCACCCAAGCAATAATTGCAAATTTCTTGCAAGTCATAACAACCACAAGCAAACTTTCAGCCAATGGACCTCCGGGTTAAACCCGGAGGTCCATTGACTTAAACATTGCTTGTATTTTTTTGTCGATATGTACACAATTTGAAAGTTATAGTTTGGGTGATAACTCCACTCTGCGGGTGATTTAGTTACAATCCACTCTCCACGTACTGTAGATAAATGTATGGATATGACACTGAGATGTCTTACATTAACTTCTGCTTCAGGCTGGTTTCCCTTTTCCGAAATAGTACGTTTCATTTATTTTTGTCATAACTGCTTCAAGTAATTGAAAATCTAAAATTGTGAAGCGCCAAAAAATTAGAAATGATATTTATAACAATATAATAACCTCCTCGGCCCAAATACTCGAACAGTGAAGATAAAATCACAAGAATAGTATTTTCTAGTTATGACTTTAAATGGGTTGAAATGAACCATTCGCATTTTCAAAGATATCGCAATTTGCCGGTTGGCATAATGATTAATTTTTTGTTAGTTATATTAATAGGCAGAAAATACAATTCTAGAAAATACTGTTGTTAAAGCTTTTTCGTATTCACTCTGGAGAACAGCCGTCGTGATGTCCACGCAAGCGTTTGCCAGATAGTAAGAATCATCATTAGCAAAATTTTAATTAATGAAGCATTGGGCTGTATACGGTTCTTCATTAATTAAAGTTTTGATGATTATTCCTGTAATTAGGGTTTGGAATCTAATATTAGTGCGTCCGTGGAAATACTGCCCACCCGTGAAAAGTGACCATTCCACGGCGTCCATACTTTATATATCGATAAAGAGCCTACATACTGAGCGGTGGACTAAGACAGTCATCAGTACCACGCAACTCAATCAGAAGAAAAACCGTTTACTCTCTTGAACCGCCTGTGAAAAATGTACTCTCCAACAAATTTAAAGTTTTCATTTCCATACGTGGCCAACAGTATATGCCCCCAAAACATATTTTCCAAATGTTTCCCCGATTTAGTCAATCAACTGTCAGGGATCAACGTTTACAAGATCACAGTCTTTTGATCAATTCGGTCAGCGATGTGACAAGATTTTTTTTTAGATTGCAAACCGTTTTTCAGTATTTAACATGTCATACCATTTTATTTGTTTTCAAGTCCATTGTATGTGTTATATCAGGTACACTGATATTTCACAACAAATGTGTATGCTTTGTTTTGTTTTATTTTTTAAATTTTAAACGCACTGTAACGAAATACAAGTTAAAATTATGACAGAGATACTCACAACCAGTTAGTGTTACTTGTACCGTAACTAGAATGGTACTGCAGTACGGCCGCTGTGGACTGATCACTTTCACGGATGGGCAATATTTCCACTGACGCAACAATAAATAGAGGATATGGAATGAATGTTTTTCTCATATAATATTTATGAAACGAGTCTAAGAATTTTCCGTTTTGGCGAGCCTCTGGCGAGCCCAAACGGAAAATTCGGACGAGTTTCATCAATATTATATGAGAAAAACACTCATTTCATATTTTATTTATCATATGACACATACACGCACAAATTAGCCACTTAGTTTGACTTTTTAACCCATCACCTAACTTGAGTTGCAGACGGCACTTGGAAAAAACATCCTCGTATAACTAAAAATTTTCATTTTTTGCTTCCAAAACATAGGTTATGACCCCTCATTGGAACGAGCTCGTTCCAATGAGGGGTCATAACCTATGTTTTGGAAGCAAAAAGTGAAAATATAAAAAAAAATGAATGGCGTTTTTCTTGTAGGTAAAAGATTAATATCCAATGAGGGGTCATAACCTATGTTTTTGAGACAAAAAAAGAAAAAAAATAGTTATTGAAGAATTTTTTTTGCAAGTGTCGTCTGCTTTTCATGTTAGCTAAAGGGTTAAAAAGCTTTAGCTGTTTTTATCTCTCAGCTGCAACTCGTTTATTTATTTATTTATTTATTTATTTATTTATTTATTTATTTATTTATTTATTTATTTATTTGGTTTAACGACACTTTCGATAAACAATGTTACTTCGTGTTGGACAGTTTTACGGGTGGAGGAAGATGGAGTGGAGTACCTGTAGAGAACCACCGAGCAACTGTCAGACTCCCCAACCTACTAACTCCACGCAAGCAGGGTTAGCATTGGTTGAAGACAAGTGCACCATCGACGTGCAGTACGCCTTGTACACAGCGCTAAAGTGCCAACATGTGGGCAATCGGATTAAGTACCTTGCCCAAGAACACGACGCATATACCCCTGGCGCGAATCGAACCGTGGACTTTTCGGATTGAAGTTCAACGCCGTAATCACTGAACCTCCGCGCCCCTATATCGTTTCCAAAAGGTATTCCAGTCATTAGGATTTACATTGTATTCAATCAGTTTTTAACCCTTTGAACACCAGAGGTCGCTTTTCTGACCCAAGGCTGCACGTTGAAAATATTAATTGGCCTACCCCCAAATAAAGAATATGGACTCTTCCCGTTGCTGACATTGAACCGATATGGAAGATACCACTTGGGTTCAAAGGGTTAATATAATTATTCACGGCTGGCATTGCTATTTATAAATAAATAATAACCCATACGTCACAAAATAAATAAATAAATAAATAACAACCCAGATGTCACAAAATAAATAAATAAATAAATAATTAAATAACAACCCAGACGTCAGTCTGCAGGTCATATTATACTAGGAAAGTAGAAGTTGACTACCAAAGTAAAAAGCAGCACTGCTCCTCTACCATTGACTTTCACGTGAACTGGTTCGTGGTATTAATAACGATAGTTTCACAAGGCAGCGGCGTAGGAGATGGACCCGCGGGGATCGCATTGGGGGGGGGGGGGGGGGGCTAGAAGGGGGCCCCGGTCTCGAAGGACGTCCCAACGCTGGAAGAAAGAGGGAAAGATAGAGCGAGACTGTGTACCAAATACACATAATTTCAAACTCTCACTTCCACACGACGTACTCTTTGTAGTCTATGTATTATTCTTTTAACCCTTTACCTAACGTAACGGTCAAAACCGGCCAGCGCTATTTTAAAAAAATCGCCAATTAATTTTCATTATTTTTTTCATTTTTTGTCTCAAAAACATAGGTTATCACCCCTCGTTGGAACGAGCTCGTCGAGCTCGTTCCAACGAGGTGTCATAACCTATGTTTTTGAGACAAAAAATGAAAAAAATTAGTTATTCAAGAATTATTTTTGCAAGTGTCGTCTGCTTTTCAGGTTAGGTAAAGGGTTAAGTGAACGCTACATTATTGTAACTGATAGGGGTGAGAAATGAACAATATACATACATGGTGCCTCTCAAGTCACACATGTTGGGCGTGCATATGTGTATCGTTGGATGGCGGGGGTGAAACTTAAAACATGTAATGAAAAAATCTACAGAGTCGTACTTTTAGAATCGATCCTATAGGCTATACCTTCATTTAATTTATGGCGTGAGTTCTTCGTGAAATCCTGTATGCTGTGCGCGGTAACAACACTAAATTTGCTCCCGTTTTAAAGGCAACTACCATTATGAAAGGGCTCCCGTCTCTATCTCGCGGGGGGGGGGACACAAGATTTTCCGCTACGTCACTGTCACAAGGGGAAGTGGTTAACCTTGCGTCGATCATGCATCGTATATAATAAATCTACCACAGTAATTATGGAAATGGAGTTAGTTATTTCGACTTCCAGATTTATGACGCCTTTCTGGAAGGTATGACAATCTCCTAATGGAAAACAAAGATTGAATTTTCAAATAAATCATCAGTGCGGATCGAACACAGATGACAGTTTTCCCCGGAGCTCTGAGTTAATTCGCTTTTCTGATTACTTGTTCGACATGGGGGAATTTGTTTCGTCGTACAAGGTTACATCTGAGTACATAAGTTTACAGAAACTAAACGATTCGTAGAACCGGATTTCGGTTTTTGCTGTTTATTTTTAAACTCTGTATACACTAGAGTATCCCGTCAATATTTGTAAATAACTACATTGTCTGGAAAGCATAAATTTTGTTTATTTTTCTAACATTCTTCACGTATGACGTATCGTCTATTTAAACCCCAAATTCTCAAGAAACTGATACGTTCGCGCGGAAGGAAAGGAAATTTTCGAATATGCCATCGACAAAGAATGTAATCAAATTTATTTATTTATTTTTTGGGGATTTAACGACACTTTCGACAGTCAGGGTCACCTCGTGTCGGACAGTTTTACGGGTAGAGGAAGCTGGAGTACCCGGAGAGAACCATCGAACAAAGGCGAACAACTGCTAAACTCTCCAAGGCACTAACTCCACACAAGCAGAGTTAGCATTGGTTGAAGAGAAGACAAGGACACCATTGACATGCAGTACGCCTTAGAACGCAGCGCCGCCGTGCCCCCACACGTGCAATCGGGATGAAGTGCCTTGCCCAAGGACACAACCCAGTTACCCCCGGCGGGGATCGAACCGGGAACCTTTCGGTTTGAAGTTCAATGCCGTAACCACTAAGCCGCCGAGCTCCCATGCGACCAAATACAGTACGTGGAGAGTGTATTATTACTAAATCACCCACAGAGTGGAGAGTCCACCCAAGCAATAATTGCAAATTTCTTGCAAGGCATAACAACCACAAGCAAAGTTTCAGCCAATGGACCTCCGGGTTAAACCCGGAGGTCCATTGACTGAAACATTGCTTGTATTTTTTTGTCGATATGTACACAATTTGAAAGTTATAGTTTAGGTGATAACTCCACTCCGCGGGTGATTTAGTTACAATCCACTCTCTACGTACTGTACCTCAATTTGTACTCAAGCTGGGGTTATTATTTTGGTACCATTAATTAAATCAATAGAGGTTACAAATTTAATGTGCATAATAAGATCACAAAATCATCTTCTCAAAGATTTGATATTATTTAAAGACTCGTTGTTCATTGGTTTCTTTTTGTACACGTCATTCCCCAATACAGGGATGATGGGTGAACACAGATGAATTGAACTGAAACGGAAAGTCCATTGACAATTAGGTAATTTCAATCCAGCGAACATTCGTGACACCAATCATCCCAAATCAGTTGGCTTCATATTCGCTCAACCCAGTTGATTTAGGTTGATTTTTAACGCAACTGATTTTAGAGTGTGTATTTTGGTTTGCGCCCAAAGAAACAGTACCTGGTTTAAATGAGGAGTTGGCGACTTTCAAGTTTACGGTAGGAAATTCATTACTCTACACCCCCCCCCCCCCCCCCCCCCCCAATCGGACACCTTGAGGTTGGGGGTGCGATATGGTGTGCAGAAGTCTCGGCTTCGTCTACAAGCCATATTCGAACTCGTCGGTCAATGCCCAGAGAACAGGTCTCGAGTATTCTACTTACACCAAATATTGTTACTCATAATTGGTAACGTTAAATTGTTGTTTTATGTATGTAAAGTGAAAGGAAAAATAGTGCATGTATTTTTACTTTTCTTCATTGATACCAGTTTTGAACCTTGTTTTTTGGAAAGTTAACAAGGAGAGTTTTCCACGAATCAGCAACGGCTTATGTCATTACTGAAGAACAAAAAAGTCGTTTGTTCATTTTCACCGTGCTAAATGTTCAACTTTTCAACTGGCAAGCTTCCTTTAGACAAACATTTATTTATTTATTTATTTATTTATTTATTTATTTATTTATTTATTTATTTATTTATTTATTTATTATTTATTTATTTATTTATTAGTGCTTATGGTTAAATATTTCTGCACGATGGCTATTTTTTACCGCAACATGGATATATAGTCAAGTCCAGCCAATCGTTCATACCACTATTGCCCATTTCAGCGGACTTTCACCGCTAGCATTCGTTGCCGGGTCCTATTTAACCAGTATATAAAGCTTTGTTTACCACCGTAAACAGTACATTACCACAGTAAACAAGCCCTGCTTCACTTTCTGGGATTCATCTGGGGACGACGAAGAAATAAATAACATAAAACGAACTTAACGC
Organism: Pictodentalium vernedei; assembly: GCA_031216915.1. NCBI lineage: Eukaryota > Metazoa > Mollusca > Scaphopoda > Dentaliida > Dentaliidae > Pictodentalium > Pictodentalium vernedei. The sequence goes on from CM062288.1 coordinate 41,417,245, forward strand.
CATCAGTAGCGATTGGACCCCTGAGGTTATTCGACAAGTCAGTGATGTGCGATCAACGGATTAATTAGTGAATTGATACTGCATTTGGGTATTACTGCATAGCCCGTGTTTCGAGGCGGGCGGAGCTACCCGGAAAATATGATGATATGGACCCGTATATGTTGTCATATTCTCACCTATGATTATATTTTGTTTGGCCGTCGGAATGAGGCTGTAATGTTAGTTCACAAAATTTTAGTACAATATATTGAGAAATCTCGCAGTTAGCTTTTCGTAACTGACTTTATTACACGCCTTTTCTATGTAATCCCCATCTACAGCAACACTAAACCATGCGGAAAATGAAAATCTGTTCCGCACATATGTGCGGAACGGAAGTCGTTGACGGACTATTTTTAAATGGAAGTGAAATTTCACTGGAATGATCTACAAACCCTGCAACGCAATTACAAATTGAATCGCTAGCGATAGCTGAAAATGGTCCCCTGAGTTCCAGTGTGTTCTATGTGCCAATACGCACATAGAACACGTTGGAAATCAGGTGATGAAATAGTAACACGGGTTCCCCTCGCAAATTTGGTTCGCGATAAAATGTGTTCTTTTTGTTGATAATTGTCAAATTAATTGCTGAGTGTCCTCCTAATAATTATTATTTTACGTGAAGGCGTGTAATAAAAACACAACGACACGCGTGTGCGAATGGGTTAATCGATATGGCACGTGTGCCGTCGTGGGAGGATAAAACTCGAGGTCTGGGTCTCTCGTTCTATCCTTCCGCTCTGGAACTCGTGCTATATCGATTAACCCAGTCACGCATGTGTGTCGTTCTGTGTATTCTCTGCGGGTTCGTGGGTATTATTTTACGGCTACCATGGGTGGTATTTATTGGAGTTTGTGAAATGATGCGCATTTCGAAATTTCAATTTTTATCTGAAATTTCTATACTCTTGTTATTAAAAGTACTGACAGTATTTATTTATCTATTTGTTGGGATTTAACGACATTTTCAACAGCTGGGGTAACCTCCTGTCGTACAGTTTTACGGGTGGGGGAAGCCGTAGTTCCCGGAAAGAACGTGTATCGCAATTCTTAAAACATAAGAAATAAGTTCAAAGGAGGAAACTTTTGGACAACATTTTAGATCAATTATCAAAAGTTTTTTGAATTTTTAAAAACTATACTCTGGGTAATATCTCGTATCTGCAAGGAGCACATTTACCATCGTGAAACTAATTCTGTGTATTTGGGGGATACTGAGTTTTATAATTTTATCATTTTACCGAGAGTTTATTATTAAGCGAATATTAAATATGGTTAAGTATACTGCCTATTGCAACACTTCCAAGTCAACCTACAGCCTTAGATGTATTGAGTTATCGATTTTTCTGTGAACGGATGCAGTACACGAGTGCTGCACAACCTTCTTCAAAGCAGGAAATGGCAATATGTGTCAAAACAGAAAATCCATGCTTGATGACACTTCATCGCATCACGCCCAGCACTCACATTGCGTCCACTGCATGGGCGCCGATAACTTCCGATGGCAATGGTAGTGTGGAGGCAGGGGAGGTGGAAGCTCGATAAAAGTGGAGGGGCACAAATTTACAATGGGCTCCATTGCTCGACCCAGTGTGAGAAAGGTTACAACCGTGTATCGGTAAATGTACTATGGCTCGCTATAGTCTCTCGATTAGATGAATATGCCACCGTGTGGTCACTGTCTTGTCCGTTTCTTCTACTTCAACCATCTTCCAACCCGAAGGCCAGCCTTCGGGTTGGAAGATAGTTGGAAGTAGAAGGAACGGATCGAAGCGACTAAAAGTGGGATTATTTGGCTAAATATTGTTTGTATTTGCAAATAATGTTACAGGAATGCCTGTTTATTGACGCGTTTGCATGCGCCCATTTTAACTCATCGTGTTACTGCGAAACATATCTGTGGAAAAAAGTTTGCTCCCTGGCTCCGCCGCCTTTGGGTGGAGGCTTGGTATCGGAAAGGGAACTCGACCCTGGGTATGAATTAGGACCGGGAGTTGATAACAACAAAAATCGTAATGTGACACTCAATAGCATTGACAGTATATACGTTGCCTCTTGTGTGGAAAATCGTCTTTCGATAGTTATCTCCCCTGAAATTATTTGGTAGACGAGGAAGTTCCAGTGAAGAAACGTGTAATTTTTGACAAAACAATGAAATCAGTAGAAATATTTGGTTAGTTTTAATTTATTTATTTATTGGGGTTTAACGATACTTTCGACAGCCAGGGTCATCTCGTGTCAAATAGTTTTACGGTGGGGGAAGTGAAGTACCCGGAGAGAACCACCGAGTAATGGTGAGAAACTATCTAGCTCCCCAACGTACTGACTCCGCATAAGCAGGGTTAACATTGGTTAAAGACAAGTGCACCATCGATGTGCAGTACGCCTTAGTACACAAGGCCACCGTGCCCCAACGGCAGTCGAAGTTAAGTGCCTTGCTCAATGATACAACGCAGTTACTCCAGGCGAGAATCGAACCGTGGCCCTTTCGGATTGAAGTCCAAAATCCGTAGTGTTTTAGGTATAGCACTCCTGATTGCCAGGCGGGAATGTCGTTAGTTCGATTTCCGACCGGGGATCAGAAACAACATTCTAAATTCCTCGAAAACATGATTGTGCCCTTCAAAATACACACCCATGCCTGTCTCAGTCTTCGTCTGAGGCTAACTACACCACTTGTGTCGTACTGTAGCCAGGGACGTGGCTAGAGGTGCCCAATTGGGGGGGGGGGGGGTGTAGGGTAATGAATTTCCAACTGGGAGGGGGAACGCAGTAACCCTCTTCCCGTCCCTCCCCCTAGTTGGAAATTCACTACCGAGAAAATTTTTTTTAAAATGAAGCCATGAAAGGGGTCATAAAATTGATTCTAGTAACTGAAATGCCAACACATTTATAATGGAATTATCAGGTTCTTATTATTATTACGTGGCTAGAGGTTTCCGATTGGGGGAGGGGTGTAGGGTCGTGAATTTGCAACTAGGAGGAGAGTCCAGGAGGTGGGAAACCCCTCTCGGTCCCTCCCCCTAGTTGGAAATTCACTGAATGAAGCCACGAAAGGGGGCATAAAATTGATTCTAGTGACTGAAATGTCACCATGCAGTACGTGGAGAGTGTATTGTCACCAAATCACCCACAAAGTGGAGAGTCCACCCAATCAATAATTACAAATTCGTTGCAAAGCATAACCAACACAAACAAGTTTCAGCCAATGGAGGTCCATTGGCCGAAACATTGCTTGTGTTTTTTGTCGATATGTACACTATTTGAAAGTTATAGCTTGGGTGACAACTCCACTCCGCGGGTGATTTAGTTACAATCCACTCTCCACGTAGTGTATTTATGATAGTATTATCAGGTTATTATTATTTGGTTTTATACTGGGAATTGAATATATGCTAAACAAATGATCAAGCTGAGAATTTTGACCAATACATACTTCCCTAACAGTAAATCAGATTTTATGCAGGAATGATCAGTTTTCGACGTTTCGTCATTTTGGAACTGTGAATGATGGAATTAACACAGGATAACGATTTTAGATGTTGCGATTATCTAGAAGTGCAACTCGAGGATCTTTTTATTACGATAAGTAAACGTATTATAGATATCTCGTACCGATTGATATCATGCATACTTATGAAGCTTGATATTGCGTTCACTGTTGTTGAAAATGGTAACAGTTGGATTTTTTGCCGATTTGAAACCGAGTTGGAATTTTGGGAAGTAAAGCAGACATCAGCATCGCCTAAGAAGCTCTAAAATCCAGAAAGATGAAATTTCCAGCTGCACATGACTTGCCCTCTGAATTTCCAACTATAGGAAATTTTGGCCAGAATGGGGGGGGGGGGGGGTTTACCCCCCCCCCCCCACCAACACACACACACCGCCCCTACCGCCACGTCCCTGACTGTAACCAGCGCTTTCATACTTTCACGCAGCTGCCGAAAGAAAAGTGAACTAAGTTTTCATGAGACCTTCATTCAGTAAGCTAGATTCCAGCCATCATGTTTGACGGTATGTAATTGTCTAGGGGTTTAGGCGTTGGGCTCCTGATTGTCGTGAGTAATATTGCCGGCCGGGGATAACAAACAAACATTCTAAATTTCTTAAAAACACGATTGTGTACTTCAACATAAACACACAGAGAATACTTTACACCCCTGGCAATATCACAAATTTGCAAAAAAAAAGGCCAAGGAAAATGTGTGCTGTTGTCAACATTTGGTTGGCAAAATGCAGCTTACTTGCAGATGTGCTATTTGTACAGTAGCAATTGACAGCAGATGGAATGAATGATTGCTGTGATAAATATATATAAGTTTTTTTTCCGACGCGAATATCGTCTCAGTTGAATATAATAGCAGTAATTTAGGAACAACTACTGCATTGTAATCAGGTATTTATCCCATAAAATGAGATGTTTATAAATGTTCGCCGTAGTTATTACATTGATACACAAACATCGACAGACAATATGTCCAATTTTGTCTTGCTTAATATTCACATATTACGCAGACATATGTATATGTACATGCTACATCTATAATTAGTAATACTGGAAAGCAGATAATCTCCTCTAGCGAGCAAACATGACAAGAAAATAAATGATTTCGCGGTAATGCTTATTGACATTTGTACGTAATCCCAACATGCACGCTTGCTTCCATATAATATGTTGATGTTAATAACTTGCTGATCACCCATCCAAGGGATGCAAAGTAGTCCATTGCAAGCAGTAGTGCTATCCTGTGGGGGATGTCGTCCTCCTAGTTCCCCACAGGGGTGGCGCCAGGAATTTCTCGACAGGGGGGCTGACCTCTCCGACAGGGGGCTGTGACATTTGACCTCCCAAACGAAGGAAAATGAGTGAAAATTGGTAAATTGGAGAACCAAAATAGAAGCAAATTGAATATGTTTGTTGATTATTTAACCCTTTACCTACATGTAACCTGAAAAGCAGACGACAATTGCAAAAATAATACTTGAATAACTAATTTTTGTTTCATTTTTTGTCTCATAAACATAGGTTATGACCCCTCGTTGGAACGAGCTCGTTCCATGGAGGGGTCATAACCTGTGTTTTTGAGACAAAAAATGAAAAAAATAATGAAAATTAATTGGCGATTTTTTGAGAATAGCGCTGGCCGGTTTTGGCCGTTACCTTAAGTAAAGGGTTAAAGTAAACATATTATAATAAGGCCGGGAAATTTTTCATCTATAAAGCCAGTTTGACGAACGACATTAAGGAATTCGCTATCAAAGTTCCAGTGCTGCACGGGTTCGAGACAGACAAGACGAGATATCTACATTCGATTGTCGGAAATTTCTCGTGAAGTCGGGTCTACGAGACTCTCCGAAGGACTGACTAAAAATCTCCGACAGGGAGGGGGGGGGGGCTGGACCTCTCCGACGGGGTGGCGGTGGGGGCTCTAGCCCCCCTGACACCCACCCACCCTGGCGCCACCACTGGTTCCCCATACAATTTCAAGACTGCGAATGACTTGTTCGTCGCGAACATCAAACACAGAGATCACTCAGTCATCTTGCAAGCAACACAAAACTTTTCACGGAGGTGGACTCCAAGACCACCAACCAAGAGAGGGGATAACTCTCACGGGCGTGCCCTGGTTGGCCATCACTACGCGCTGTGTTCCCTTTCAGAACGGGCGTTCAATGCGCAACGATGTCTAACGTTACGTCGTGGACAGTTCCCTAATTTCGGAAACCAACACCGATTGCAGGTCAAGGGAGATAATCTGTACATACATGTCCGATTGGAATTGGCGAGAATGTATTTTGACCCAATTCGACACCTTTGTCCTTGGGGTATAAAAAATCCCCGACTTCTCTTTACGTCTTTTGGCTGCTATAATTCTGGAACCATACATCGATCTGGCTCCAGTATATTAAATGGGTAGTCATCTCCCATAACCAGTGTGCAAAATTTATAAAATGACTCTAACCGACCGACCGTTCACGTTGTTTAGAGATGACTAGCCGAATGCTCGGCTGTGTAAATATTCTTGGAAAACTTTTTTTTACCATTAATAAGTATTCACATATTGTGTGGGATTGAAATATATATGGACTCTTGAAGGAAAAGTCTAAAAAAATCTATCTGGACAAAATAAAGGCTGGTTAACTGGTAGAGTGCTAGAAGCCCATATTTGGGCTTTATTCTGAACTGCAGGTATCTAAAGTTAAAGGCTTCATATTCTGTGGATGTCCTTCTTATTATCTTGGAAGTAAAATTACTTCATCTCCATCGATTTGCATTGTTACAATTTATGGGAGAGTGCCTACTGGCACTCTCCCATCAATTGTAACAAGACAAAATTGTGTGAACAAATCTTGAGGCTGTGAAAACATTTAGCACTCTACCACTAAAGTTACTCAGACTTTACCATTCAAGATGTAACTTTTGGCTAACCGGTAATCTGTTTGCGTAGATTTAAATTTGCGTAACCACCACGCGAACGAAACTAGCGTTCTCGTCAAATTTTGCATACTGCATAACGTAAATCTCTAATTTCGTAAACACAAAAACACCAGTTGAAATTATTTAGAGTAACATTGTGTGTCAGCGTGATCATGTATGTGTTTGGAGTGTATAAGGGTGTGCGTGTGCTTCGACGTGATTATTTCCACTCGCAAAAATCATCAGTACCGAATTGAACCCGAATATGTCAGCATATTTTCATGCATTGGACTGACTCGGACTCCCATTAGCGTTCTTTCCTACAAAGACTTAAAAATAGATTGTAAATTTTATACAGTCCATTGGTATGTTATGCACCGGTCAGTCATTAAAACATGCGCGTATGGACCTCTTGGACTGGATACTTCATGTCAGTTCCACGACAGCGATGTAGGTTAAATGCAACCAAAAAACGGAGTATGGTTGATTGATGGACCAAAGAGGTTGCATCATCCTGCATCTTAAACCTAACTGAGTGTGAAACTATTAATCCTTTGTAACGTAGCGGCCGCTTTTCATGCCAGGAACATGATACATCATAACGTAATCAAATAGGATGGCTGTTCACTAAATCTGTAGGGTAGACCAATTGATATTTTCAGCGATTGGTCTACCCCAAATAATGAATATGGGCTCTTCCAAATGCTTCCATTGAACTGGAATGGAAGATACCACTAGAGTTCAAAGGGTTAAACGTTAACCGTTTTAGCGCCATATTGAAATAAAACAATGTGTGGACTAGACCATCACCTCAGTAGCCACCTGCTTTGTTCACCTCTCTACTCTAAGAAGTGACTTGACAAACAATGTACGGGATAAACTTCGCCAAAAGTGGGCAGCTTAGATATATAATTAACCAGCCATACTTGACCTTATCCTTGTGCTACTAATGTGAAATACCAGGGGTCACAAGAAACGATCCCAACTGTAAACTAATAATGTATATGGTGATACCCGTGAGATGATACCAATAGATAACAAATTTAGGCCTTGTGAGCACCTTACATTACTTTCGTTATCTTGTTTGGTTATCTCGTCCATAAATGAGTTTGGCTTACTGCCAGGTCTGCAGTTGCACGAAAGCACCGATATTCATCAAACACAACAACCTCCCCACCATTAACTCCACCCTCCCTACCATTGTTACTTAGCGTGAAAGAAAAACACTAAAATCTCTAGATGTACATTTGCAGTCGGTTACAGCGATAAATATTTTTGAGACGGGAGATAACAGGTAGATAGCCAATCTGGCTCTGTTATCTCCCTGATGTATATATCCGCTTGTATCACTGTGATTAGAAATATATTACAATTGTAATGTTTTATATATCATAAATAAACAATATCAATTTCAACATCAATATTAATTGCTTGAAATATGTACATTCTTGCAGTGCAGCCCACACTCTCAGCAGTAAACATCTAAACTATTCTAGTATAATTTATTGGAGCGTGTCAGCTGGCTTTCTCCAGTAATAATAATAATAAATACAATGCATACTGCAAACATTTTTTTATCTATAAGTTATAATGCGGGGTTAAAAAAGGATGCGCATGAGTCAACTATAAGTGAACTATAAGTCCTACTGACCTTTCGTGGCTTAGATGCCCCATGTAGACATTCACCACTTTGAAGTAGAACCAAGAGATGGGCGCCCAGCACTACTATTAATAAATAATGCCCAAACAACAAAACTTCTCGAAGGTTTTCAATTTCCGACAACTCCCAATCGCCGATCGCTTTTAACCCTTTACCTAACATGAAAACCGCCCAGTGCTATTCACAAAAAACGCCAATTAATTTTCATTATTTTTTTCATTTTTTTGTCTCAAAAACATGGGTTATGACCCCTTTTTGGAACGAGCTCGTTCCAATGAAGGGTCATAACCTAGGTTTTTGAGACAAAAAATGAAAAAAATAATGAAAATTAATTGGCGATTTTTGTGAATAGCACTGGCCGGTTTTGGCCGTAAAGGGTTAAAGAATATTCCTTGATGTCAGCGAAAAATGAACATGCTGAAGATGTTAATTTTTTGTGGCAATAGAAATTGAGTATTTTCAACATATGTTTGTTATTATTGACAAAAAGAAGTGCCAAGGCTGAGAAGTAGATACCGTGTGACTAAGTTGTTTTCGTGCTTGGAAAACACCGTGACGTTTGATGAAGTGAAATTGTTAGGGCGTGACTAGTCACAGCGTAACAGCTCTTACGTTATCAAACGTCATGGGTTGAGAGGAGTCGTCGCGTTGATTAACAGAACAGTATTTTAGGGAAGAGGAGAGACAGTTTGAGTGGCGGTGATGTTCGTTGACGTATCAGCAATCCAGTTGTGTTGGGATCAGTGACTGGAAGGAGTTACCGTGTTCATTGACTTGACGCCATATTAGAGGGGGTGGGGTGGGGGGGGGGGGGCAGTTCGAGTGGCGAAGTTTTTCGTTGATGTACCGGTAATCCAATTGAATAAGGATCAGTACTTCCCCTCCATAAGCTGACGTCAGACAATCAATGCAATAACTCCTCCCATGCCATGACGTTTATTGACGTGGAAGCTGTTACGCTGTAGCGTAACAGCTTTCACGTAATCAAACCTTATGGCGTTGCGTGACAACTAATAACACCATATCAGCTCTTACGTCATCAAACGTAATGGATTGCTGGTGGGGGGGGGGGGGGGGTTACGGCATTGATTGACTTAACGCCACCTTAAAGAGGGGAGCGGGCAGTTTGAGCAGCGACGTCTTTCGCTGACGTTCCAGCAATTCATGTTTATTGAGATCACTAATTGAAACTTAGACAAGCTTTCACTTTGTCTTTGTTGATTCGTACGTGGTCTCGCGATCACTTTGGGTTTTTTATTCGTCCGTGACTTCGCTACACTTTATTTATGAAAGCTCGATCAACTGGTGAAACTTAGTCGCGATCTTATCGCGATCAGATTCAGAAAGAAGAGACCGCTGGTGCGATCGCAGTACTGAGCATCCTTGTCGAAAAGTCTGATGTGACGTCACCAAAAGTTGCGTTGCATTCAATAATGTACTCAGCTGGTGGCATCCATCGAACAAGAACAGAATTAAATAGACCGTCTATTATGTATATGGTCGGAAACAGACAAATTATTTCGATTGATGCACAGTTAATGTATGTTGTATTTCTCGTTTGAATAGAATTGTTTACTTACGGTCAATATATCGAATTTGTTCATCAGCCAAGATTTTTTTGTTACCTATCGCTGCCAATAACAGAAGATGTCTGTACGTGGAGTATTCATCCTGTTCACCAATCATGAATATGTTTAATACGATAGGCGCGATAGACATCACCAACAATTTCCATTCAATTGATTTAACATGCTATAATGGTAAAAGAGTTAACTAAAATACTAAATAAATAAATAAATAAATAAAATAAATAAATAAATAAATTATTTATTTATTTATTGGGGTTTAAGGTCACATACGTATGCACAATGGCAATCGTGACCGTGACAGTTTTACGGGTGGAGGAAGCCGGAGTACCCGGAGAGAACCACCGAGCAACGACGAGCAGCTGTCAGCTCTCCAACATCGTAACTCTGAACTCTGCACCGCGGCACAACCTGGGTTAGATTGGTTGAAGACAGGCGCACCATCGACGTGCAGTACGCCTCAGTACACAGCGTCATCGTGCCCCCATGTAGGCAATCGGGGTGAAGTGTCTTGCCCAAGGACACAACGCAGTTGCCGCAGGTGGGATTCGAACCGAGGACCTCTCGGCTTGCAGCCTGCACCTCTACCAACTGAGCCACCGCGCCCCCAAATAAATAAATAAATAAATAAATAAATAAATAAATAAATAAATAAATAAATAAATAAATAAATAATGGTATTCAGGGTCTTGAATTGAACAGCCATTTTGTTCTCAGCATATTTTTTTTCAGAGTAAATAAATAAATAAATAAATAAATAAATAAATAAATAATAGAGCTGTAGGTTAACCGAAACCGAACCGAGGTTTTTAGTTTTTTTAAAAAAACCGAAACCGAAACCGTCGACATCCCGTAATCTAAGGTTTTTCGTTTTTTATTAAATATACTCTTGCTGCAGAAATTCACAGAATGTAGCCATTCCAGAGTAATAGGGGTACCCAGACACTGCCAATGGCAGTGTCTGGGTACTCCCACAACTCTGGGAAGGCTACATTCTGTGGATTTCCGACATTTCAGCTTAGTTGTGTTTGCAGCTTTTCTCAAGTTGCGTGTAGGTGTCAGGCCTCGAAAAATGGCCAAGCACAATAAAAGTTCTGTATATTTAGGTAATTATTATATTGGCCTTATTGATTCTTCATGTACATGTATTATAGCTTATTTCGGGCATTCATTGAGTTTCATTCAATTTCACAACCATTCAGTTATGACTCCGGACATAAGAATGAGTTTTATTGAATTTTATTTGGCCTCATGAACAAACCGAAAACCGAACCGAACCGAGGTTTTACTCCACCTGAAAAACCAAAACCGAAACCGAACAAGAAATTTAAAAACCTACAGCTCTGATGAATAAATAAATAAATAAATAAATAAATAAATAAATAAATAAATAAATAAATAAATAAATAAATAAATAAATAAATATCAGGTTTTCAGATTAAACCCTCATAAAACAGCAATCGATGAGCATTAACATGTCAATGAACAGTTCATGAAAACAACAAAAAGCATAATTGGGATGGAGTGTTCACCACTGATAGGAACTATCAAACAAGCAATGTTTGCACCAATCGATCCCCTGGTTTAGTCCGGACGTCCATTAACTGGTTGAGTGCTAGAAACCACCAGCAGGGCTTTCAAAAAATGAGGGCAACAGAGCAAAAGCAAACCTTCTGTATCCTATTCAGTCAATTGCAGATATTTAGCTTATATACGTTTGTTTTATTACAAATTCTTGGAGAGTGCCTGTGGGCACTCTCCAATAATTTGTAATAAAACAAATTTTGAATAATAAATTCAGGCCACCAAAAATAATCTAGCCCTCAACAAGTTAAATGAAACTTTTTATTGCTTCCTCTGCTTCTTCCTTTCGAAGAAAATGAACTCTTTGATATATTGAACTATTTTTACTCCCCTGAATGCGCATGCGTGTAAACAGTGGTAAAGATGACAATCTAAATTACTATAGCGATCTATGGGAGAAAAATGAAAAACTTTCTTTTGCCACAAATTTCATTTTTTTTTTTACATAATAGACGGACATGTGATCAATAGAGGATATGGAATGAGTGTTTTTCTCATATAATATTTATGAAACGAGTCTAATAATTTTCCGTTTTGGCGAGCCTCTGGCGAGCCCAAACGGAAAATTCGGACGAGTTTCATAAATATTATATGAGAAAAACAACACTCATTTCATATTCTATTTATCATATGACACACACACGCATAAATTAGTCGCTTAGTATGACTTTTTAACACATCACCTAACTGGAGTTGCAGACGGCATATGGTAAAAACATCCTCGTATAACTAACAATTTTATTTTTTGCTTCCAAAACATAGGTTATGCCCGTCGAGCTCGTTCCAATGAGGGGGTCATAACCTATGTTTTGGAAGCAAAAAGTGAAAATATAAAAACAAAATGAATGGCGTTTTTCTTGTAGGTAAAAGATTAATACAATATAAACCACCCTAAATAGGACAGATAACATAAACTCTCCCTACTGAAATTATGCAAATGTGACCCAGTTGTATTTTGTTTAGCGAATCAAATTGTTCAGTTTTGAAATTGACCAATGAAAACTCCCAACTCTAATTATGCAAATTATGAAAATGTGGCCCAGTTGTATTTTGCTCAGCCAATCAAATTGTCTAGTTTTGAAAGTGACCAATGAAATTGACGGAAGGCTTTATTTATCACTGATTAATATGAAAACAAAATACAAATGTTTTAAAGTGAACAAATTGGACGAGTCATATGATAAAATATTTTATGACATACTTTTTAAAATGGTATCAAATATATTTTGTTAAAACTAGCTTTTAATGGTTCCATTTTTGTTTAAAATTTTCATTTTTTATCCCAGTACATCACCTTATTAATTTGTTAGAAAAGGCCAAGGCGGGTAACTTCAAAGTCCTAAACATGTACTAAATCCTTATGAGAAAATTTGGATGGACATAGATTTGATGAAAGCAACAATTAATTTTCGTTGTTCTATAAACATATTTTGGATATGTTATTGTTTTAATGGTTCCATTTAACTTTGAAAAATGGTATTTTTTTCTCTCGATTTATGATCTTGCTACAAATAATACCTCTCCCCCGTGGAGACAATTTCATGTGATATTAGACCGAGTGCGCGTTCGTGCATGAAATATGACGGGAGATAACTCGACATTCTCGCCCTTCTGAAGGAGTAGAAATAGTTCAATATGAGTGATGGAAATTCAACGGCGTTCTGCGGCGTTCACTTGTATTATAAAATCTGTCAAGGATCTAAAAAGGTCTTACCTGCGATTTAAAAGATTCACGAACCACCATTAGCCGATAAAAATCCGGTGATGAGTTATTAACGACTAAAGTCCTACAGTTTTTTTACTGCACATTTTTGTTCATCTTATTGCTTTGTTACATTTCATTGGATAGTGCCAAGAGCAACTTTCCAACCAAATGTAAATGAGAGATATGTCACAAACAGAATCTGCCTCTTGCCAGAGTCGATATGGAACTTTACCAGTAGAGCGTAGATATTATAGCCATGGCCTGTGGTAGTTACAAATGCCCAAATATGGGCTTCCAGCACCCCACCAGTTAACAAAGTCCACCCATATTGCGTATATAAGCTGTTGCAGTGTCTGATGAAATTATGGATAATGTAAAGCCTGTTACTTATCCGTGTTCACTGACATTACATTCACATTTATTACGCTCAAACCAATATTATTAGTTACCCCGTGTCTGTTCATGTGGTGACCTTAAACACCAATAAATAAATAATATGTTCACGTGGTACAGGTTTTTACCTACCCGAAGCCAGTCATATCCAGGGCTCAAAATAAGCGGTGTCGCGTCGCTTTTTGCTATGCAAAACTTGCAAACAGCTACACAATGTTCAATTATGTATAGCATTTTGCGATACAAGATAATCAACTGCAGCCTATTAGGCTGCAGTTGATTATCTTGTATCGCGAAACGTAAATGAAAATTTGCAAACAAATTTGAAAACTAGTTCACTGATGCTTTACTTCTGATTGGGGAACATTCCAGGCATAACTCAGTCTCCATCAAGCATCATTAGCAACTTCATAGGTAAGATGAATTCCATTGGTTTAAATCATTCCCCTTTTTACAACATTTTGCATAAAATGTCCATTAAAAATAACTTCAAGCCCATCAAATTAAAAATCCCAACTTCCATTTTGAGAACTCTATTAAACAACCAAGAAGCCAATTGAAAATATCCAAGTCCATGCAACCCTTAAAGGCAGTTCAGTCACAAAAAAACATGGTAAATGTTTCATGTGTTGCAGATCATTTGGAAATGCCCAGAAATGGATGGAAACTATTCTGTCTACTTAGAAGAATTCAATACAAAACAGCATAATATAACTCTGGTATACAAAAATAGCTATGTAATTTTTACAAAATGCTATTCATTTTTTGGAAATGTGTAGCATTTTGCTACGCAAAGAAAAAAAGTTATTTTGAGCACTGGTCATATCACAGACGACCCACTGCTTTAGTTGTATAGAGGGTTTCATCCCAACAAGACGAATCTCAACTAGACGAATTGGTAAAATATTCCAACAAGACGAATCCCAACAAGACGATTTTTTTTTCTCATTAAATGTGGGGGAAACTTACTTTAAAAAGGCCATGCACATTACAATGTATATTACTTGAAGTATTTTAGGGTTTTATTTTATCCATGTGTTTGGAAGTTTTGTTGATAAAAAATATATAAAACACTGTAGCAAATAGAGTCTTGTAACAAAGCATGGTGCCTCTATTAACCCTTTACCTAACCTGAAAAGCAGACGACACTTGCAAAAATAATTCTTGAATAACTAATTTTTTTTTCATTTTTTGTCTCAAAAACATAGGTTATGACCCCTCGTTGGAACGAGCTCGACGAGCTCGTTCCAACGAGGGGTCATAACCTATGTTTTTGAGACAAAAAATGAAAAAAATAATGAAAATTAATTGGCGATTTTTGAGAATAGCGCTGGCCGGTTTTGGCCGTTACGTTGGGTAAAGGGTTAACTGGTAGCGAGCAAAGTTTTTTTTTTTTTTTTTCGGGGGGGGGGGGGGGCGGGTTGTCAAAATTGTGTTCACATATTATTGCCCTGTTATAATTAGTGGGAGAGTGCCTAAGTACATCTACAGAATATGAAGCCTTTAGCTCTGGTACCCACACTTCAGGATAAAACCCCAAAATGGGCTTTCAGCACTCAACCAGTTAATTGAAATCTCTTTGTCCAAAAGTAAGCCGTCTTAGCAGTTTACGAAGGAAAACCTCAACAGAAATGGGTTATAAAGTCAATTTAATTAAATTCGTCTTGTTGGGATTCGTTTTGAGATCGATGGTAATGAACTGCGCTCAAAAACGTTTAAGCTTTTCTCGCACACACACAGGTTTGTCCATCACAACATTTTCCAGCAGTTTGCTTTTGCACTCCCAATTTTTTTCAGGACCTTGTACCTATGAAAAATGACCAATAAAAAAAAATGTGGATATATTTCCCGCAGGAATCCTTCCTTGTTTTTTAGAAAGAATGATGGATGAAACATTTGAATATACTACCCATTGCAGTGATTGTTCTCATTTTCCTAAATCTTTTATTAAATTTATTGGAGTCCACAAGCGGGTAATCTCAAATAAATATTTTTAGGGTGTAGGACGTCGACGTCCGACGGCTAGCTTGGTCATATCGCCCTACTATTTGGAACATACCTAATTGCTTTTACTAAAGACTTTATACGCTACAAAGATACTTTCCATTGATAAAATACTTACATGGCAGGGACGTTATTAGATTTATGATAGTGCTGTCAATTACACCCAAGCAAGGAAGTGGTTCCCGACCATCTGGGAGTTTTCAACAAGTCATGGTCGTATAAATAATTTTTTATTAGTTACTCTCTCCCTGGACGAGGAATTTTCTCGGGCATTTATTGCACTTTCTAATCTGCACGCTAATTTATTTATTATTAATTGGAGATTAACGACACTTTCGACAGTCAGGGTCACCTCGGGCCGAACAGCTTTACGAGTGGAGGAAGCCGGAGTACCCGGAGAGAACCACCGAGCAACGGCGATCAATTGTCAGGCTTCCCAACATACCAACTCCATACAAACAGAGTTAGTATTGGTTGAAGACAAAAGCACCATCGACGTGCCGTACGCCTTAGTACACAACGCCACCAGCTATGGGGTGAAGTAGTATCTTTCCCAAGGATACAACGCGGTTGCCGCAGGTGGGATTCGAACCGAGGACCTCTCGGCTTGCAGCCTGCACATCTACCGACTAAGGCGACTGCGCCCCCTTCAGCACACTAAAATCAGTTGGGTTAAAAATCAACCAAAATCAATTGGGTTGAGTTAATATGAACCCAACTGGGTTCATATTCACTCATCCCAGTTGTTTGTTTTTTTTGCCCAACTAATTTTGGAGTATGTGTATATTTTTGTCGGACAAGCAAGAAATTATACAAAATCGTGAATATATTTTCGTCATGCTAACAAGGATGTCTGCACAACTTGGTATTTCATAATTTATTGTCCAACCTCTGTCCGACGAAACCCATGATCGGGAGATTTTTTGTTACTACCCACACTCCCCAAAATTTACGTACCTGTGCTGGAAAGCGGGAGAGCTTGAAAAAAAAAAGTAAAAATGATGCACTGAAGGCTTGGGTTAAATAATCTAGTAGAGAAACTAATATATAACCGTAATAAAAACTGACTATTGGTGATTAGCGGACCTAAAGTACAATAACACGAACAAGTCTTTTATTGTGATTCCCCAGTTGTATGTATAAATTAATTTGGACGTCACGCACAGGGACAAATAACTCGTCATAATAGATGAAATTGTCATGTTTAAGACTGGAATGACTTCTTGTGCCCCACGTTACATGCGTCAACAAATAGGTTTGATGAAAACTGTTGAAACAGAATCAGTTTTGGGATCATGCGCTTTGAATCGACTGAGTTATTATAACTTTAATGTCATTTTAACACGCATGACGTTACAGCAGCTATAACCGTGCATTTTTAAACCCTTTACCTTACATTAAAAGCAGACGACACTTGCAAAAATAATTCTTGAATAACTATTTTTTTTATTTTTTTGTCTCAAAAACATAGGTTATGACCCCTCATTGGAACGAGCTCGACGAGCTCGTTCCAACGAGGGGTCATAACCTTTGTTTTTGAGACAAAAAATGAAAAAATAATGATAATTAATTGGCAATTTTTTGGAATAGCGCTGATCGGTTTTGGCCGCTACGTTAGGTAAAGGGTTAACACCATACTCTACACTTGTTATGTTAACCCTGCCATTTCCACACGTTATGGTTAAATCCGAACAGCTGGCCCTGTAGGTCAAGTTCTGTTATCAACGAAACTAGCATTGACTTCCTCCTTGACTTGTTATTGTCATGGGCTGTCAATCCCCTCCAGTTCTGACTGTCAACGTAAGTTACACTGCGCCTCAGTATAGTTGAATATACTTGAACATTTGTACCCTGACGGCCCATTTGGCAAAATCTTCACTGATGGCGCGTTTTCTTTTTCAAGGACAGAGGATGAACTCCACCTATTGTCGGATGGGTATCATACCCCCTATACGAGGTTCACTAATGACTCATTCGCCATTTTTATTGCGAGTTTTATTGATCTAAGGAGACGACTCATATAATCCCAAGGCGTTCTGTCGAATCATGGTCTATTTATACGTCAACTACTATTACTATTATACCATGTGCAATTATGTTAGCTATTATAACATACCATTGTGTAAAGTACACGTGTAACATTATTTCCTCGAATAAATATTGTTTAAACTACATCCGAACAGCGTTATTCACAAAAATCGCCATTAAAGTTTTATTAGTTGTTCTGCCTTTGCCCCCAAAACGGAGTAACAGACCTTATGACGCCCCATTGGAACGTGTTCGTTGAGCACGTTCCATTGAGGAGTAAAATGTCCCGTTTAAAATTCTTCTGTTATTGTAAACGAACATTCATGTGGAAGATATTATTGAATTAATTAGGAGCTCGGCGATTCATTGGATAGAGCATTAAATTTGAGATCTAAAGGTCGACGGTCCGAACCCGGCCTGCTTCACCCGCGTTATATCTGATATCAGAACACTTCGTTCTAATTCCCTATGAGAGAGCACGGTGGCGCTGTGTACCGAGGTGTGGGGAATGGCGACGGTACATATGCCGCATTTTATTTAAGTTGAAAAACATCTGACAGTTACTTGCTGTAGCTTGGTGGCTCTGCACGGGTACTCCGAGTTTTTTCCACCTGTAAAACTATTTGATTGGATATAACCCTGGCTTATGAAAGTGTCCTTAACTGGTAGAGTGCTGGAAGCCCATATTTGGGCTTTATTCTGAAGTGTTGGTACCACAGCTTGAAGGCTCATATTCAGTGTATGTGCTTTGTATTATCTTTGAAGTGATGTTATGTAGTCTGTAAGGGTTTGCCTTGTTACAATTTATGGGAGAGTGCCTGGGGCACTCTCGCATAAATTGTAACAAGGCAAGCACATGTGTACAAGAGTTGATGTGCCAAAAATAATTTAGCTCTCTACCACTTAAAACCTAATAAACAGATAAACATTGAGTTGTTTTCTGAAAATATTTAGCTGTTTGAGAAATTATTTTTTGATTCCCC
The DNA here is from genome assembly GCA_031216915.1 of Pictodentalium vernedei. Classification (NCBI taxonomy): domain Eukaryota; kingdom Metazoa; phylum Mollusca; class Scaphopoda; order Dentaliida; family Dentaliidae; genus Pictodentalium; species Pictodentalium vernedei. The sequence goes on from CM062288.1 coordinate 41,435,645, forward strand.
CACCCCACCCCACCCCCACCCTCGTCGTGTCAGTTAAAAAGTTATAAGAAATTTACGGATTGTGTTAGGTTTTATATGGACAAATACGACAAAGGTTTCTACTTCTGAGTCGCTCAAAGCTGGGTCGACAGCGGAGGTGCAGGGACGTGGCGACAGGGGATGTGGGGGTGTGATCTCTCCCCCACTCCCCCACCCCCCACATCGTGGCCAAAATTTCTTATAGTTGGAAATTCGGAGCGCAAGTCATGACTAGTTGGAAATTCCATATATCTGGATTTTAAAGCTTCTTTCGTGATGCTGATGTATACTTTACTTCCAAAAATTATAACTCGGTTTCAAATCTGCAAAAATTCTAACTGTTACTATTTACAACTACAGTGTACGTAATATCGAGCTTCATAAGTATGCATGATGTCAAGCGGTACGAGATTTCTATAGTACGTTTACTTATCGTAACAAACAAAAATCCTCGAAATGCACTTCAAGAAAATCACATCATGTAAAATCGTTGTCCTGAGTTTATTCCATCATTCACGGTTACAAAATGATGAAACACCGAAAATTGATCATTCCTGCATAAGATCTGATTTAATGTTAGGACAGTGTGAATTGCTCAAAGTTCTCAGCTTGAGCATTTGTTTAGCACATATTCAATTCCCAGAATAATACCAAATAATAATAACCTGATAATTCTATCATAAATGTGGTGGCATTTCAGTAACTAGAATCAATTTTATTCCCCCCTTTCGTGGCTTCATTTAGTGAATTTTCAACTAGGGAGAGGGACCGAGAGGAGTTCCCCCTCCTGGACCCTCCCCTAGTGGAAAATTCACGACCCTACACCCCCCCCCCCCCCCAGGAAACCTCTAGCCACGTCCCTGGGGTGGGGTGCAGGGCAAGCTTTAACATTGTAGATGGCATCATTTGATTCATGGCTGACAGTTGGCAGTCAGTGGAAGAAATTTACAGGAAAGTCAGCTCCCCTTAATTTTCAAAAGTTGTCAGTAAATTTAACACTAAGGGTACGAGAATTCATAAAAAACTGAAATGTTAGCGAAGTTGTATCCTCGATGTATACATCATTCCACAAATTTCAGGCATTTTCGCGTTAACCCTTTACCTAACATGAAAAGCAGAGGGCACTTGCAAAAGAAATTCTTGAATAACTATTTTTTTTCATTTTTGTCTCAAAAACATAGGTTATGGCCCCTCGTTGGAGCGAGCTCGACGAGCTCGTTCCACCGAGGGGTCATAACCCATGTTTTTGAGACAAAAGATTTTTTTTTTAAATTAAAATTAATTGGCGATTTTTGAGAATAGCGCTGGCCAGTTTTGGCCGTTACGTGGGGTAAAGGGTTAAGTAATATAAATATATCGAAGCTGCCTTTTTACACTTATTTTCCCAATCAAATTAATCGTTTGACTTTTATTCTCTGTTTAAACCCATTTAACCCTTTCATCCCAGCGTGAGTAAATGTTGCGTGAAGAAATATAGAACATAGCCATAGTAGATTGGTGTACCAAATGTTCACAACGATTGGTGAAGTGGGGTAAACCCCGAGCCTTCGGCGAGCGGTTAACACCACTTTACTACTCGTGGTGAACATTTGGTACACCAAGCTCCTTTGGGTATTTTATTCTTACCCTGATGATCGTCAGATTATTAATTAAGGGTGTGTGCGAATCTGTTTTTGTTTACATGAGCACCGATGGGCGGTACTTCCGCTGTCAATTTTATCGCAGAAACGAAATGGAAAAAGAAACGCGCGGAGCCTTTTTCATATTAATAACATAATAACATACTAGTTCGAGTTATGGGTGCTTTATTAACATGAGACAACTCATGTTTGTTCATTTTGGGTATTTTCTGAGGTAAACTCATTTAAAACGCAATAAATAATTGCCGCTTTCATTTCACTCTTCGCGAGGCGACGAGCGATAAATTTAGACACGTTTACATTGAGGTCGAGGTCACCAAAGGTCAACTTGGATGTAGTTCCACTGTTGGTGAAAAATTTAACTATTGAAATCCCATTGCTGACGTGTTCACCACGGTTGGTGTGCAGAGCTAAAATGTATGGGTGTCGTCTACTTTCGCCTACAGTGCACTTTCGCCTACAAAATTATCAGGTAAAAGTGTCAGCGATAATGCACTAATTAAGGTATAGGGATTAGTAGCTAATTACCTGTTCTACCCACAATAAATGGACTGACCGACCATTTATTCTCAGCATTTTTCTTTTTTTTCTTATGTTATGTGTTTTTTTTTGTTTTTTTATGTTATGTTATGTGCAATGTAGTTGTTTTAGCTGAGGCCATGAAGACAAATACTGTTAACTTAATGGATTCTTGTAAGAACAAGTTTAGAACATCATATACAATGTGGGTTTGTTATTTGTCAATAAAACCTTGCAAATATGAATATTATTGGAACCGGCTCAGTGAGCCGGTTCCAATAATACTCATATTTGTATATTTTTTATTGAGACTAGAGAGAGAGAAAGAGAGAGAGAGAGAGAGAGAGAGAGAGAGAGAGGGGGGGGGAAAGAGAGAGAGAAAGAGGGAGGGATAAATTGTATCGATATTTGTCAATAAAACCTATGAATATGAATATTATTGGAACCCCTCTCTCTCTCTCTCTCTCTCTCTCTCTCTCTCTCTCTCTCTCTCTCTCTCTCTCTCTCTCTCTCTCTCTCTCTCTCTCTCTCTCTCTCTCTCTCAATCACCAAACGGTCAGTCGATTTTATTGTGGGTAGAGCAGGTAATTAGCTACTACTCCCTATATCTTAGTTAGTGCACTTTCGCCTACACTTTTACCTGATAATGTTTGTAGGCGAAAGTGCACTGTAGGCGAAAGTACACTGGACCAATGTATGTCATTGGCTTTTTATAGAAAAGATAATCATGATATAAAAAACTGTGAGCAGTTGATATGAAGAGCAAAAAATCTGAAGCGAGGCTCGGTAATAATTTAATCTAACAGCTCGACAGAGCGGTTGGATTAAATTATTGCTGAACTTCCCGACAAACAAGGATGGAATTGCCCATTTCGCCGTTGACAGCGTTGACTGAAATGATACCTTACAGGGTGCAGGTGTTGAAAGGGTTGAAATGAGAAAGCGGCGCTTTCACCATCTTTTGATGTTCTATACGGTAGGGTTTTTTTCTGTTTCCGTTCATTATATTAACAATGTGCACATTGTGAGATATAATATAGACACTACCCTTTCTATTATTCGTTCCAGTAATTTGATTGGCCAACAGCTAAGATTTGCTATTTTTTCCCCAGAGAAGAACAAAATGTTGCAAATTAATGTAAAACACACATTCGCTAAACAAAGAGTGAAAGTGAACATTTACTTAGTTGCTTCTAATTAGCTTGCCATAAAAAGCCAAGTTTCCTTTTTTAACTTTTAATAAACGAAAACAACAGGCAGCTCCGCTGTGTAACTGCTTTGGGAAAGGTACTTCATCCCGATTTCCCACATGGAGCACGCTGGCCCTTTGTACTAAGGAGTACTCCACGCTGATGCACGCGCATCGCGCGTTAAATAAAATTTAATGAGTCCCAGTACCAAAGGCGTAAAGCATTGTGAATAGTTTTCATCATTACATTGGTTTAAAATCTCGGTGGGTATCGCTGCACCTAGCTTTGCCGCAGGGGTAAGTGTTGGAAGCGTGGTGGCTCAGTGGTTACGTCGCTGAACTTTAAATCGAAAGGTCCACAGTTCGATCCCCGCCAGGGGTAACTGCGTTGTGTCCTTGAGCAAGGCTCTTAATGACGATTGCCCACTTGGAACCACGGTAACGTTGTGTTTTAAGGCGTACTGCGCGTCGATGGTCCACTCGTCTTCAAACAATGCTAACCCTGCTTGTGTGGAGTTAGTACGTTAGGGAGTATAAAAGTTGCTCGCCTTTTCTTGGTGGTTCTCTCCAGATATTCCGACATCTTCTACCCATAAAACTGTCTGACACGAGGTGACTATGGCTGTCGAAAGTGTCTTTAAACCTCAATAAATAAATAAATAAATAAATAATGGAGAACACACTGGAATAAATTGCGAATAATTAAGGAAAATGTATGTTTGCCTCAAAATCCTGACTCGTTCTAGTGAGAGATCATGAGCTTTGATTTCGAGTCAAAAATTGAAAAACAATAAAATTTGAAAGGTGGTATTAGTGAACGGCGTTAGCTTGTTTTGGCCGTTACGTAATGCAGATGATAAACCATGTACCTGACGAATCGATCGCACCCACCCGCGTAATTTACAATCGGGGTGTCCATAGGGGGTGTTTTGGAAGCAGGCCGCGTCCATATTTCAGGCATAGTATAACCCATGGACCAGGCATCAACACCAATGAATCGACACTCAATCAAGGTACAAAATATGGGTCAAGGTCACTGAGGTCACCCAGGGATCATTGAGTGCATTTTTGAGAATTGCTCGAAATCACATTTTGCGACCAGCTAATGCATTCTCGAAGTTTATACATGTATCTTTGCACTCACAAACGTGGGCGAGGCCAAAAGTATTGAAAGTGGATTACCTTCATAGCTCAAGCATGTATGATGAAAAGATGTGGGACCAACACGTAATGAGTCGAAACACAGTAGAGATTCAAAATATGGTTCAATGTCACTGTGGTCGCCCAGGGGGGTCATTGAGTGCATTTTTCAGAATTGTTGGAAATCATAGTTTAAGACACCCCCCCCCCCCCCCAATACATTGTGGAAGTCCATACATGTATTTTTACACTCAGAAGGCGGATGGAGGCCAAAAATCTTGAAAGAAGGTCACGCTCATATCTTAAGCATGCCATGACCATGGATCTGGGACCAACAACAAGTGAGTCGAAACTCAATAGAGGTTCAACATATGGGTCAAGGTCACTGAGGTCACCCAGGTGTCATTGAGTGCATTCTTCTGAATTGCTGGAAATCAACTCGCATTTTATGACCACCTAATGCATTGCTGAAGTTCCTATATGTATTTTCACACTCAAAAAACGACGGAGGTAAAAGAAGTTGAGTGTTGGCCATCCTCATATCTCAAGCATGGTATGATGTATGGCCATGGGACCGACACCAAATGAGTCGAAACAACGTGGAAGTTAATAAGTTGGGTCCAGTTTACTGGGGTCACACAGGTCTCATTAAGTGCAGTTTTTAGAATTCTTTGAAATTGAATTTTATAACCCCAATGCATTTCTGAAGTTCATACATGTGTTTCTTCTCTCAAAAAAGTGGGCGGAGTAAAAAAAATATCCATTGCGGATTCATTTATAAAACACGTTTAATGCTGTGCACAGAAGTTATTTCCGATTTCTTGAACATTTTAATTAGGGCTGTCACGATCAATCGATTAATCGATTGTTGATCGGTCACGGCGAAATCGATTAGTATTTTTCATTGTCGAATAATGGGTAAATTGTATCCCGTTTTAGATGTTTAATAATTAAAAGAAAATTTGATGAAAAAACTATTGTTTCTAAAGGTATTGAGTTGAGAACATCGATGTTAAACCCCAAGAAGCCGTTGGAAGCATTTGTCTTCCAGGTACATTCATCAAAGCTTTGATGTTCTGAATCTTTGAACCGTCAGTGTAATAATCAAGACCGGTCGGCAGTTGCGAAGATCGCAACTGCCGACCAGTCTTGATTATTACACTGACGGTTCAAAAGTTCAGAACATCGAAGCTTTGAATGTACCTAAAAGTTGATCGTCTTCGTTGTTTACTTGAGGTAGGTCAGCTGACTTGAACTTCATTTTTATCGATTTCAAAGAGAGGGAGAGGATGGGGGTCATCTAGGTACGATTAATCGATTATTATCGATTATTTGCGACGATTAATCGATTCCTAAATTGAAAAATCGTGACAGCCCTAATTTTAATCTGAATCCTGTTTGAGAATCTTTAAACGCTATTTACGAAAACCAGTTTCTGATTTCTTTCAAGATATTTTCCACCCGAAAATAAGTCCCCATAAATTCTCTTTCTATATGATTTAGATCTGATGCTTTCACCTTTTCACACAAGACTCGAATTTACTGGTCGCAGTAAATTCTGTTCCTCTATGTTTCATGATATCTTTGCCTTCAAATCGTGGTTCTATCTCTTCCTGTGGCCCGTTTCCTTCCGTTTGACGTATAGATTTATTGGTTTGTACTTTGTCACCATTGTAATCGCGAGATCATGTTCTCGTGACATTTATTTCTGCATTTGCCTTCACTGTAGGCAATTATACTGCTATATTTGCTTGGAAAATCGAGTGTTTCCCTCCAGGGTAGGAGATGGCCAGCACGACTAAAATAAAGTAATTACATATATTACACAAATATTCTTCATCCAGTTCTGTTGCGGTTTGTACATACTGTTATACTCTTTGCAACTGCAGATTTTTCAACGTTCCTCTACATTGTTGTTATTTGTATTATCAATTGAAATAGCTAAGTCTGTGTGTGTGTAAAAATATGTGGGTGAATGTAAGTGAGATGCCGAATTAAAATATCTGCGAGTGTGCCGTTGTAAGAGAGAGTACACTTCAGTGGGAAAGAGATGGAGCGAGTCAGATAAAAGTGATGGGGGGGGGGGGGGGTCGGTGGGGGGAAGAAAGTACAGTTAAAACTATAAGTCCTGTCATGAAATGCGCACAAATAGCACGTTGGCATGTGCGTTAATGTACGCGTTATGGCCCAAGTAAAGCTATCAAATTATGTACATATGGCCTGTGCACAAGCAATGTTTCAGCCAATGGACCTCCGGGTAACCCGGAGGTCCATTGGCAGAAACATTGCATGTGTTTGCTATGAGTAACCAAGAGAGCCTGCCGTGCTTTGGATGCCATGTTTCTGGTGGTTATGCTGCAATTTGTACTGTAAATTGTAAGATTAGCAATACATCATGGTGCAACCCACATGGTTGGATTCCTTGTGTAACCTGGAAGTTGTGCAATTTCTGCTACCACAAGGCTTTCTGAAGAAGCCATCCTCGGCAGTATTTTTGCTGTGGATATTTTTCATTTCCTCGGCATTTTCTTCAGCACTGTAGATTGCTGAGGGTGTATTACCAGGGCTGTGACAGACAGTCACCGTTAACAGAACTGTATGTGGGCGCGCGGTTGCTCATTGGTCACTGCGTTGAACTTCAAACCGAAAGGCCCACCGTTCGATCCCCTCCAGGGGCAACTGCTTTATGTCCTTGGGCAAAATTACCCAATTACAATCCCAGAAGAGCGGCGGTTCAGTGGTTACGTCATTGAAAATCAAACTGAAAGGTTCTTGCTTCCATCATTATTATTTATTTGTTAGGGTTTAACGACACATTAACAGCCAGGGTCATATCATGTCGGTGACAGTTTTACGGGTGGAGGAAGTCGGAGTACCTGCAGAGAACCACCGAGCAACGACGAGCAGCCGTCAGCTCTCCAACGTCGTAACTCTGAACTCTGCACCGCGGCACAGGCAGGGTTAGATTGGTTGAAGACATGTGCACCATCGACGTGCAGTACTCCTTAGTACACAGCCTCATCGTGCCCCCATGTAGGCAATCGGGGTGAAGTGCCTTGCCTAAGGACACAACGCGGGAGCGCGAATGAGTCGCTGAAATGGTCACCCATCCAATCTTGCTTCCTTCCCTACCACGGGTAACTACATTGTGTCCTTGGGAAAAGTGCTTCATCCTGATTGCCCAAGTGGGGGCACGATGGCGCTCTATACTAAGCCGTACTGCACGTCGATATTGCACTAGTCTTCAGCCAATGCTAATGACCCTTCTTGTGCGTAGTTAGTACATTGGGGAGTCTGGTAGTTGCTCTGTGGTTGTCTCCGGGTACTCCGGCTTAATCCACCCGTAAAACTACCCGACACAAGGTAACCCTGGCAGTCGAAAGTGTCGTTAAATTCAATAAGTAAATAAATAATAAATAAATAAATGTGCGTATATTTGCAATACTTCAATACTGAGATCAAACAAGGGAGATAATTTCGTGAGGATCGCGATGCAGTCGAAATTATCTTTAATTTAAACAATATTATTTATTATTTATTCGTGTTTAAGGTCACATACTTCTGCACAATGGCTAATCATGACCGCGACAGTCTTACGGGTGGAGGAAGACGGAGTACCCGGATAGAACCTTCGAGCAACGGCGAGCAACTGTCAGCTCCCCAATATACGAACTCCACACAAGCAGGGTTAGCATTGGTTGAAGACAGGTGCACCATCGACGTGCAGTACGCCTTAGTACGCAACGTCACCGTGCCCCCACGTAGGCAATGGGGGTGAAGTGTCTTGCCCAAGGACACAACGCGGTTGCCGCAGGTGGGATTCGAAGCGAGGACCTCTCGGCTTGCAGCCTGCACCTCTACCCACTGAGCCACCGCACCCCCCTAAACAGTATTTATTTATTCAACATTTCCAAGAGATACAAAGTACAACATAGTTGATGGTGGATCCGACTTATCCGAAATTATCTTTCTCCCCCACAGCACAATGGATACTGATCCGTCAGAAATGAGCTGCCAGAACATTGATTCTAAGATAGAATGAACGTTTGTTTTTCAAAATTTGGACTTGACAGAACAGCCGTAGTGGAATGGTCGCAAACCACGCGTGGACATTGATGTCCACGCATACGTTTACCGGGTAATAAACATCAGCAGCAGCAAAATGTTAATTAATGAAGCACCGGGTTGTACCCGATGCTTCATTAATTAAACTTTTGATGAGTATTCCTATAATAGGTACTTGAAATCTTAATATTATTGCGTCCGTGGAAATATTGCCCACCCATGGAAAGTGAGCAGCCCACGGCGACCGTAATGCCATATCGTAGTATTTCATTTATGAAATCTCGACCCACAGGGTTTCATTATTTCGTGATTCCTTCGAGAAAAATACCACTCTTGTGACAGAAGTACTATAATTGTAAATTTAAAAATTACAGTTTGGATCTGAATAAATGTCTATTATGGTCATTAAGGGCCTATATAAGTAATGGAATTTTGTTTATTTTGAAATTCTCACCTCTCACATTCCTTAAATTCAGATTAAATATACACAAATTATACATCAAAATGAAGGTTGGGATGTATAGAACACGAAACACACATGTAATCAACTCATAGAGTCGACTATAGGCACCACTGGTTCCTGGAAGTCTGCTACCGTATTCGCACCAGAACTGATAATAAAATAATATTTCATCAGAACAACCTGTGGCCAACTGTGCTTCATATATCCAAGAACAAAGTTAGGCATTCAAAACACTTTCGAATACAGCGATAGGTCTGCATTTTGGAAAAGGACAACACTGTCTGCATTTTTTATTGAAGATGGTTTCCATGCTCGACAGACATGCACAAATCACTCGTTACCACGAATTTCCATCAAAAAACAAAATCGTAATTCTAAGAAATTTCAACAGGTATCATGATACCTTGCATTGAATATGGTAACTGTGCATTCTCTATCGAATAACAGTATACTGTATAAAGGCGATCTTTTTCATTATTTGATTTTAGACGGCGTTGTTTGCACATGCTTTTTCTGTCCGATGACGTTGACCGGAAATCGAAAGTATACTCATACGTAAACAAAAGCAAAGGCTTTGGAATTTTCCCCAATGCAGCTCTGTCGCCGTGTTTTGAAGAATTTTTATCCCCTAACTTTGTTCTTGGATATGTAAAGCACATTTGGCCACAAGTTGTTTTCGTGAAATATTATTAAATTGTCAGTTCTGGTGCGAATACGGCAGCAGACTTCCAGGAACCAGTGGTGCCTACAGTCGACTCTATGAGTTGATTACACATGTGTTTCGTGTTCTATACATCCCAACCTTCATTTTGATGTACATTTTGTGTATATTTAATTTGAATTGAAGGAATATCAGAGGTGAGAATTTTCAAAATAAACACAATTCATTACTTATATAGGCCCTTAAATCGCGCACAGGGTGAGGCTACATTCGTATCAGAAGCATAAAATAGCGCATATAATTGAATTAATAGATGTATGTTAGCCTCGTTCTGGTAATTTATTCAAGTCACGAAGCCCTTCGGCACGTTTTCACACCTCTTCCAGAAGAGTATTCACGCATGACATATCCTATTAGTTACGTGGTACTCAAGAACTGAATGACGTACTTTACACCATTTTACAAAATAGTGCCATGAATAATTTTACAAAATAATTTACACTTTCACATGTCCATTGAAAAACCACAGTTGCAACAAAAGTGAAAAATTATCACATGGAAAGTTAATTTTCTTGCCATCATTACGTGTACAGTACCCATATGAGACTGGTCAATAAATACCCCAGTTATTGATGCTAAATTTAGATTAGTGCTGTCTATTTATAGAGGAACTATTTATGAGTGGGCTTGTTCAATTTATTACTTATCTTCACTGACAACAGAGCAACAATAACAGGAACATTGGCTTTGATATATTTTATTTCATTCAAGTGTTCTAACTTTTAACGAGCAATAAACTATAGAAACATACTACACTACACATAGATATTAACATAAATAAGTTTGTTTTTTGCACATTGATATTTACATAAATGAGTTGTCATTTTTTAATTTTTAACTTCATTTGGTTTCTTATAACTAACATTGCAGTACGTTCAACGTGGATTGAAACAAATACGCCACCGCGGTGTGTTCTCCTCAGTGGAGTTCCAGGGGACCGCAGTGTTTGATCAGTGGAAGACAGTTTTCAAAACACTGTGACCCACCGTGGTCACGAGCGTTAACGATTAGTTTAATTGCTTTCGCATGTCCGTTTCTCTGCTGATTAATAAATACTGTCTTGTGACGTCAACTGGCAAGACTACTGCGTTTGTTACTGGTAGTAGATAATTTATTTTAAATTAAAATTGGAATTTGGAGGAGGCAGACGGCGACTATTGCTGTGGTTTGAAATTGTAAATTGGGAATAGAACAGTCAGTTCCATTTGGTTAAGTACAAAGTCCTCGTCACTTTCGAAACTAAACTGTTGTGTTTGCGCGATCGATTTGATCGAGCAAATAAATAAACCAGACTTGAGAAAAACAACTAATATTCGCGAAGTTCCCAATTTCACATTTTGTTTACAGCTGTAGGCCAACACGTGATGAGTCGTGTTTTTCTTGGGTGGGAAGAGGGGGCGAAAAAGCCTCCTGCGCCACGAAAGCGCGCACGGCTAATGATCGAAGTGATACCAGTTCACGACATTGGGTCAACTCGACCAGCACATCCTCTTTCCTGTCTTACTCTTGTCGGGCAACGCAGTTAAAGATTCTTATACAAATGATATAGTAAAAAGAAAATATAGTGTTTTTGAATGGATACCAAAAAGTATCTCACTCGAGACTGAAACTAATGATTATTTCACAGGGGGGAGGGGGGTGGACGGGAGATATTTGCATACAGAAATAAATATCCTTCATCCAATTCTATAGGGGTTTGTACATACTTTTATACTCTTTGCATTTGCAGATTTTTCAACGTTCCTCTACATTGTTGTTATTTGTATTATCAATTGAAATAGCTAAGCCTGTGTGTATGTAAAAATACGTGGGTGAATATAAGGGAGATGCTGAATTAAAATATCTGCGAATGTGCCTTTCTAAGAGAGAGTACGCTTCAGTGGGAAAGAGATAGAGAGAGACAGATATACGTGATGGGGGGGGGGGGGGGAGAAAGTGCATGTGGGCGTACGTCTGCATATTACTCTCTGTGTGTTTGTGTGGGGGGGGAGGTGTCCGCAAGGGTGTGTATTTTGGTGTGCGTGCATGTGTTTTAGTTTTTCGGGTTTGGTTTTTTTTTGTTGTTGTTGTTTTTTTTTTTTGTTTTTTTATGAACTACTGTAAAAAAAAGACCTACCTGTGTCTCATAAGCCTTCATAGGCTGGATTTCATATAAATATTTTGAACATACCCTATGTATATTATGCATGCGTATTGAAATGTGACACTTGAATAAAATATTATTCTACTGCCACTACATTAAAGTAGTCGGGATTGAAGTGATTAATTAGGTACAGAAGATTAAACTACCAATTGCACAAGGTGTGAAATGACATTTGAGTGGTGCGACAAAGCACAGAGCTGTCCTTCAAACCAAAATCTGTTTTAACACCTCTGCACATGACAAGCTGGAGAAAAAATAAGAGACAAATCAATATAATAATTACTTTTTATTAATTCAGTAAGCATAATTATAACCATATGTAAATAAAATCAATAGAAAATATTTTTTTTTTTTTATTTCCAATAATGACACGCCGATTGACAAGCCAGACCACCATACATCGTAACCCTAGCTCAAACATGCCCCGAAATTTCGTATTATAATTTTTTTGTTTTGTCCCCCCACACGTGTCTTGAAACCCCAAAAATTAAAATAGGTCTTTCAGACAGGAGATTTTAGTTCCTCTATCGGAGATTTTCTGGCGCCACCCCTGATTTTTGCGTGCAGCCAGCACATCAAAAATTTCAGTGTCTTGGCAGTGTAAGATTCAGTCATCCATACCACTCCTAAATGGTGAAGTAAATAGCCCCCCCCCCCCTCTCCCTCCCCATCCCCGAAACGAGGCAATTGGACCCCAGACTCCCATAAACCCACACGCACAAATAGGCCTATATCATTGATTGCTTGCCGATCTGCCCCCCCCCCCCCCCCCCTCCCATCTTGGTCAGTTTTCCTTGCTAGTACATGCAGGCGCTTCAATATATGGATTCCGAAGCGTCTTGGGCAGAAACATCCCAGGGCCACCACAAGCATTCCCTTTTCGTTAATGTAGTTTATTTATGTTAATTCCACTCTCAACATTTACATTTTAACATTCCACTCTGAACTTAACTTTTAAAATCGTCAATCGGATTCCCTTCCTCCCCAACCCACAATTTATTCAAAATTCAATACCGGTAACATGATTCTTCTCCGTCAATAGCTACAGTTAGGTAAAAGACCGTCGGGGAAATGTCCAGATATTGTACTGGTCAAGTTATAATTTTTTCAACTCACATCCATGATTTCAGTACGGTATAATATTTATTTTTTCGTAATCCCTCGAGTTCTAAATCGATTTTGATGAACAACATTACGAATCGCAATAGTTTTCAATAACCTTTTTCAAATATTGAACTATCTTTTTAATATTTCAAGTAAAAATAAAAGTAATATTTCACTGACTGTGAAAAAATTTGATCTAATTTAGAGCCGGTGACTGAGAGATCAAAAGATAAACCGACGTCAGCCGAACATCCCATCACACAGTTTGACATATTCATGCGATATTAAAAACACAATTCAAACTCCATATTTTGATTGTTTTTTCTCTCATATTAATGCTTTTTATTATCAAAAAACATGTATGGAGCATACGTATTCAATTTATACTTAAGTGCAATACCTAACAATCACTAAACAACAATGAACTGAAACTATTTTTGGTGGAAGAATAAACCTGATTACCGCACTTGCAAAAAACACAAGTTAATTATAGATAAATTGAAGTCACGTGGTGGGGTTTTGAGACCCCACCTCGTAGTGTAATTAGTGGGGTCTCGATTTCTGTGTTCATATGGGCAGCGTACACGACATGATATTCATTGACTACTGGTTCTGACAATGCACCTGGAGCATATTATGTCACTTCCTTTTCACAAAAAACAGAAAACAAGGCACACGTCACCTCTACAATTTGTGTTTAACCCTTAGAAACCTGGTGGTATCTTCGATGTTAGTTCAATGACAGCAATTGGAAGAATCCATATTCATTATTTGGGGGGTAGACCAACTGATATTTTTAGCGTGCAGCCATGAGCTGCACGTTGAAAATATTGATCGGTCATTTTGGTCTATTCCACACATTCACTAAACAGCCACCCTTCTTAATGAAATTATGAAGTATCATGTTTCTGGTTACGGTATTGAAAAGCGACATCACGGCAGAAATGTGGCCGCACGGGTTCAAAGGGTTAACCGCCTGTGTTAACCACAAAATCTCGTCGAACAGATTTGTGAAGTGGGATATCAAACAATATCGTGTGATTTATGAATATTTATGAGCCTATAGTGTCAGTGCCAAATTGGGTACACACATCTTTTCGGTTTTCATTTGTTGTACGAGCCACAGGCGATACCTTCCCATGATTCAAAGCCTACGATTGGAATCAGGATGATGAAGAACGTACATATTTTTTATTAACTTCCATTCATCCAACAACATAATAAAAACGTAGTTACAGATGAATCGTAATTGGCACACATGGATTGCATAATCACAGAAAATAATTAGTAAGCAATTAGTATAGGGTTTATATCCGTCTACATCTGTCGTGTTCTCACTACTCATTAACATGAATATCAATTACGGCACGAGACGAACACAGATAACTACAAACTGTACCATGTAAACCCGAGGTTACTCAACAGAATCATGGAAACAGTTGTTTCTGTAGGAAATAAGAGAATCAATTTTCCCTCTTCCCTTTTTGGAATGGAGATGGGGAGCTCAGTGATATCTCAGTCATGCAGCCAAAAAGGACTGTTAAATTACATTTTTACCATGTTCATCTATGTTACTACCCTCCACACGCCCGTATGTTAAATGTTAGCTTTAACCCCAACTGCCGGTGTAAAGCTTCTACTGCGATTAAAATGTGTTTAATGGGAATTCCATTACAAAAATTTACACCTATAGTAGTACACTTCGCGATGTTTCGTTCAAACATACGACGTTTTGGTGTACTATCCACTAAGTGCACTGACTTATTAAGTTTTAAATGCCTACAATTAAATATTTAAAATAAAATTTAAGAATTGTTAATAATAATTTGACTGAGCAGAGCCTCGTGGTTAAAACCCTTATCATACTCATGGTCTAAATCTGATTACCGGCCCCAGTACCTATTTATTCTATATTTTGCTGAATGGTGCCATTGCGTGTTGGATATCGTTATTCTGCAAAGAAAATTGTTGCACTGCAACTGGTAACCTTGCTGGGCAATTCACAGCTATGTTAGAGCTTTCTTTTGCCGGATACATAAAAATACACGGCTGTCTTCGTACAGTACAACCGCAGTGGACTGGGCGTAATCCACGAATAGGCAGCGATGTCACGCATGCGCTTACCGGGTAATAAAAATCACCATAAGCAAAATTTTAATTAATGAAGCATCGGGTTATACCCGGTGCTTCATTAATTAAATCTTTGATGAGTATTCCCATAATTAGAGTTTGGAATTTAATATTATTGCGTCCGTGGAAATATTGTCCGCCCATGAAAAGTGGGCAGTTCACGGCGGTCGTACTGTAGTTAAGGGAGATAAATCCCACTTGAACGGAGAAAATGAATACGTCTAAAATTAAGGTTACGTGTGGTTTGAAATGTACAAAATCAAATAAACATGAAATTTGCGAATCATATAGTGTGCAATTAGTGCCAACTGCTACACAGAATAATTATAATTCGGCCGCTCTTACGTGAACATTTGAGGGATAAAAATGATAAAAAAACAGAAACTACCTTGAACGTTATTCAACGGAGCGAGGTGATAAATAGTTCATTTTGCATATTAAGGTACTGCAACAGTTTGTGACATTATAGTATTTCTTAGCTCCAACAAGGGAGCGCGGTGGCGTTGCGGTAACCGGTTCTCACCAGATCACCGAAGTTAAGCAACGCCGAGCCCGGTTAGTCCTCGGATGGGTGACCGTCGGAGCGATCGATTCGGACTCCCGCGTTGTGTCCTTGGGCAAGGCACTTAACCCCGATTGTCCACCTGGGGGCACGATGACGCCGTGTGCGCAGGCGTACTGCACGTCGATGGTGAACATGTCTTCAACCAATCTAACCCTGCCTGTGCTGCAGTGCGGAGTTGCGATGTTGGGGAGCTGGCAGCTGCTCGTCGTTGCTCGGTGGTTCTCTCCTGGTACTCCGGCTTCCTCTACCCATAAAACGGTCACGGTCATGATTAGCCATTGTGCATAAATATGTGACCTTAAACACCAATAAATAAATACTAAATACCTCCAACAAATTGCAGAGAATTCCATTGGATTTTCCCCGAGAGAACCCAGTGAAGTGAAGTAGCGTTTGTTCACTATTGTGAACAAGCTTTGTTTTGTTGGTAACATAGGACCCTGCCACAATGCCTCTAAAATGGGCAGCCTGGGCCAAAATGATTGACTTGAAGTTATCTCCATATTGCGGTCACGGCTAGCCACTGTGCAGAAATATGTGCCCTTAAACACCAATAAAAAAATATTACGACATCGAGTGTAAGCTGTATAAATACCGTGCACAGGGAGTTGAAATGTACACACGGATTCTGTTCCTTATTGTTACCACTTAACAAGGCATTCTCCAGGACATTAACATTGTTTTTAAGGCGATCCAATTATATAACGTACGACAAGTCACGTGATGTGTCGGGCAACGGGCGGATAATGAAAATGATTTTCATTATCCGCCCGCGGCCCGATACGTCACATGACTGAATTACGTCCCGTTCCTAAACTTCTGTTTCCGCTTTGTTAGTTCGAATACTGCGCTAGAAAAACAAATCTCTCAGCAGTTATTTTGTTGATTACGCCAATTAAAATAGTTGAAACCTATCTACTTGCACACGAGGAGCCCAATAATGATACAGGGTCAGTACTGATATGTATCGTTCTGTATTTTTTTGAAGCAGCCAAGCTTCGATGCTCGAAGTTCGCTTCAGTTATTTCGTAATCGATTTTTGAAAATCTTTAAAAAGTAAATGCCGACATCTCATGAATATTCAAAGTTCAAATTCTTAACTTAATTGGTCATTTTCTATTCACATTAAGATGTCAGTATTTTTCTTGATTAAAGGACAAGTATGTTGAATAATTCTCGGATTTGAATAAACTATTGACTTGCAGTTATTTTGAGGTTACTTGAATGCCATTTCCAATTAGTGGTAATAATAGTAATAACATGACTTTTTGGGGCATTACGGTTCTATTAGCTGCCCGCCAAAACGATTAACAACCTTCTGTCTCCGGCTGTTAATCATTTCTGCTGTGCCACTAATGAATCATAAAGCCCTTGAAAATCATGTTATTGTTTTATTATTACCACTAAATCTATAAGTTACTAGTAGATTAACATGATTTTGGAGGGCTGTTAAAACTCCATAATTTCGATGACGTCATTCGATGAAGCCGGGCCGCGGGCGGATAATGGTATAAATAGCCATTAGCGGCTCGCGGCCCGGCTATTTTTAGATTCCATGGTCTAATGAATTACTCCCATTCGGGTGAAGTCATTTGTATTTCCGAACGGAAGTCGAACGCGCGATCGAAACAGAAATATCGAACCGACTTACTGATTATTTCTTCCAGCAATTCCCTCGTGCGGTTAGCTATAACAGGGTGTGGTAATAATAGTAATAACATAATTGTTGTCAGGCATCATGATTCATTAGCAGCCCTGCAGCAATGATGAACAGCCCTTGGGCTTATTAACGGCCCTCGACTTCGTCTCGGGCCTTTAATAAACCCTCGGGCTGTTCATCATTGCTGCAGGGCCGCAAATGAACCATAATGCCCTCCAAAATCATGTTATTGTTATATTAATAATTCATGCAATCGTTCAAATATGGAAAATGGGAATTCCGAAACTCTGTACCATATATTCGTTACACACGTTGTTAGCGACCTAATTTGGTATATATTTCCCGCCTGATATGGATTTTACTAACTCCGTAAATGTCATATCAAGTTACTAACAACTTGTGTAATTAATATTATCTTACTATCAACATGTATTTTGTCTGTATTAACTCTGGTACTGTCATGCATCCGACTCCCTGATACAGATGTTTGTATTAGGGGGTCGGACACAAGCACGTTCCTTTCGCGTGAGTTCCATTTTTTTTTCTTTTTGTTCATCCGAACGAAGAAATAGTTCGTTATATATTCGTCTACATTCTTGACTTATCCCCAATATATTGTAAGATAAAATGATTATTACCATTATGTGGATGTACGAAATATGTATCCGGGTCTCGCTCCGGGTTCTAAGGGTAGATCACGACTCGTCTTCGACTCGTCGTGATCTGCCCTTAGAACACGGAGCTCGACTCGGATACATATTTTGTACATCCACATAATGGTAATAATCTCTATTTCTCTGTAGCACCGTCGCTGAAACATCTAGGCCTATTATCCATAGTTTTAGTTTTTGAAGGCTTACCTTGTCACTATTCACGTTCTTAAGAACGTGAACAGTAACAAGTTAAGCCTTCAAAAACTAAGACTATATGAATAATCTTCTGGGGAAAATTCACTACTTATGTTACAATTAAACATTGTCAATTTCTCCATTATTTATTATTATTTATTCGTTGTTTAAGGTCATATACTTATGCACAATGGGTAATCATGACCGTGGCAGTTTTACGGGTGGAGAAAGCCGGTGTACCCGGAGAAGACCACCGAACAACGAAGAGCAGCTGCCAACTCCCCAATATCGTAACCCCGCACTGCAGCACAGGCAGTGTTAGATTGGTTGAAGACATGCGTACCATCGACGTGCAATACGCCTTAGTACACGGCGTCATCGTGCCCACATGTGCACAATCGGGGTTAAGTGCCTTGCCCAAGGACACAACGCGTGAGTCCGAATTGATCGCTCAGACGGTCACCCATCCAGTGATTAACCGGGCTCGACGTTGCTTAACTTCGGTGATCTGACGAGAACCGGTTACCGCAACGCTACCGCGCCCCCATATATTGTAAGATAAAATGATTATTACCATTATGTGGATGTACAAAATATGTGTCCGAGTCGAGCTCCGGGTTCTAAGGGAAGATCACGATGAGTCGAATCGTCGTGATCTGCCCTTAGAACATGGAGCTCGACTCGGATACATATTTTGTACATCCACATAATGGTAATAATCTCTATGTATTACGCCAGCCCGATAGATTAACCAATGAACGGTAATAACAAGTGACTGACGACTATACCGACAATGATGGTCAACAGCGATCCCGTAATAATTAATAAAACCATGATTACCTGTTCTAGTATATATGAAAAGCTTATGACATACATTTTAGCTTTACACACCAACCGTGATGAAAACGCCAGCAATGGAATTTCAATAGTAAAAATTTACTCCTATAGTAGAGCTACATCCACATTGACCTTTGGTGACGTCGACCTGAATGCAAACTTGTCTAAATTTATCGCACGTCGCCTCGCGAAGAATGAAATGGAAGCGGCAATTATTTATTACGTTTTTAAATGGATTTACCTCATAAGATAACAAAAATTAACAAATATGCATTGTCTCATGCTAATAAAGCATGCATAACTCGAAATAGTATCTTATTATGTTATTAAATTGAAAAAGGCTCAGTTTCTTTTTTAAATTTCGTTTCGGCGATAAAATTGATAGCGGAAGTACCGCCAACCGATGCTCGTGTAAACAAAAACAGATTCGCACGTATGTACGTCTGGTGCTCATTGAATTCGAGAAAAAATAATAGCGATTCTTAATAATCTGACGATCATGGTATAAATAAAATATACCCAAAGTAGCTTGGTGTACCAAATGTTCAACACTCGTGGTGAAGTGGTGTTAACCGCGCGCCGAAGGCTCGCGGTTAACACCACTTCACCACTTGTGGTGAACATATGGTTCACCAAGCTACTGTAGGTATATTCTATATGTATACCCACACTAGCAACCCAGTGCTTCGTTAATTTTTTTTTATGATTATTCCTGTAATGTGTTTGGAATCTAATATTATTACGTCCGTGGAAATATTGACCACCCGTGGAAAGTGACCAATCCACGGCGGATGTACTGCAGCTTTATTCTCAGTTTTTCATTAGAATACTTTGTTCCCACTGTTAGAGTTATTTTCTGTCCAACGAATGATTATGATGCATAGTCATGACATAATGTCGACCGAATAACTGACAGATGTTCGTGTTTTGTGTTTATCTTGTACCCTGTGCTTCTTTAATTAAATTTTGCTGTTGATGACTTTTATTATCTGATAACCGATTGCATGGACAGTGGACACCACTGCCCACACGTGGATTACGACCATTTTACAGATACAGTGTTCTGTGCGGCTCAGCTAGAATATTGTTAGGTGCGGCTAAAGCTTCGTCTGATATAATAATTGTTCTCACTTCGCCTCACGTGGCACCCAATCTCCCAAATAAACGTCCCATAACTTATAATATCACCACGTTCCTCGATGAGATACATTTGTAGTCCGTGGTTTTCTGTGCCACTCAAATCCATTTCCGCCATTAAAAGTTAATTCGCAATTTGATGAATGGAATTATATGTGGTTGTCATTTCGTGAACATTCTCCTGTGCGCGGTCGTTTCAACATATAAGAAACGACTATGTCCCCAACGCCAAAACTAACTCATTAACCTCATTAGGTAGAACAGTGGTACGGTGATGCTAGCCTCCGGTGATAGTAATAAAAATAGTTGATCTGACATTTCTGTCGCTGCGGCAATATTGTCAACAACAGCTTGCCGCAACGATGTGTCTTGTAGTTTAAACATCTATGCAAAGAGAAAAGTGAACTTTTAAGAGCAATAGAATTTATAGTTCAAAACAAACTTAGTGGTATCATTACACCTGACAAGAACCCCGAACAAGGCTTCACCACACCAACAGCACCAAATAGCATATTTTGGAAATATTGTCCGCTGTACACCCAATAAACCCATGATCTTAGATGTCAACGTCGCCGTTGTAACATTATGGGTAAGTTAGTTTCGGAAGTAGAACTGAATTAATCTTCTCTTGTTTCATTAATTGTTTTCCTGACACTACTCGCAACTGACATTTGCAAAAAACCTGAACAACTAAAACATTTATTTATTTATTTTTTTTTTTGCCTCAAAATCATAGCTTTTACTCTCATTGCAACGGGCTCGACGAGGTCGTTCCACTGAAATGCCAGAAGCTATGTTTTTTAGTCAAACATTGACGGGTTTGTCTGCTACGTTACAGTACGGCCGCTGTGTACTGGACACTTTCCACGGGTGGGCAATATTTCCACGGACGCAATAATATTAGATTCCAAACACTATTTATAGGAATAATCATCTAAAAATTAATTAATGAAGCACCGGGTACAACCCGGTGCTTCATTAATTAAAATTTTGCTGCTGGTGATTTTCAGTACCCGGTAAACGCATGCGTGGACTTTACTGCCCACACGTGGATTACGACCACTCCATGGTGGCTGTACTGTAGGTTAAGGATCAAATCTATGTAACAAGAGTAATCCCAAATTCATCGCGATTTGACAAGAAATTTCTGAATCTCGTTCACTGAAATAGATCTGAGCCTCGGTAAACCTTGGCTCAGTTAGACTTTTGTGAACTCAGTTCAGAAGTTTCATATCAAATCGTCACTCAGTAAGGGTCCTCTATTTTGTAACCTTCCAAATTGAACAGATTGGAAGAGTCTACGAAGTGGATCAATTAATATTTTTAACATACAGTCTCTGGAAAGCTGGTCCAATCTTGACAGGAAAGGTCGTCAGTTACTTCCGGCATTCAAGTCCAAATGTGAACTACATGAAAGAAGGCTGTAAATAGTCAGGGCTCAAAATAAGCGATGTTGCGTCGCTTTTTGCTATGCAAAACTTGCAAAAAGCTACACATTGTTCACTTATGTATAGCATTTTGCGATACAAGATAATCAACTGCAGCCTATTAGGCTGCAGTTGATTATCTTGTATCGCAAAATGTAAATGAAAATTTGCAATCAAATTTGAAAACTAGTTCACTGATGCTTTACTTCTGATTGTGGAACATTCCAGGCATAACTCAGATTAACTCTCCATCACTCATCATTAGCGACTTCATATGTAAGATAAATTCTATTGGTTTAAATTCTTCCTGTTTTTACAACATTTTGCATAAAATGTCCATTAAAAATAACTTCAAGCCCATCAAATTAAAAATCCCAACTTCCATTTTGAGAACTCTATTAAACAACCAAGACGCCATTTGAAAACATCCAAGTCCATGCAGCCCTTAAAGGCAGTTCAGTTAAAAAAAACATCAAATGTTTCATGTGTTGCAGATCATTTGGAAATGCCCAGAAATGGATGAAAACTATTCTATCTACTTAGAAGAATTCAACACAAAACAGCATAACATAACTCTGGTATACAAAATAGCTATGTAATTTTTACAAAATGCTATTCATTTTTGGGAAATTTGTAGCATTTTGCTACGCAAAGAAAAAAAGTTATTTTGAGCACTGTAAATAGTAATTCATGATACAAACATTGTGAAGGAAGAACTACTAATTTTCAAGGTGGGTGTCCATGTACTTAAACCTGCATCAATATTAGTTAAATTTAATAATTTACAATAACATCATACAAATAGATATAATATACAAATAATTTAATCATTTGCCCCGCCTCTGCGTTTGATTGGTTGAAAGCATACAGCGTGAAAGTTGTCAAAATCGTATAAACCAAATCACGTCATGATTTGGAATGAAAACACGTTCGCACACATCCGATTCAACTTAATTGTCACCGTGAGGGCGTGACTGGAGACTGATAGATGGATAACAAGCTTGTAAACAAAGTTCAATGATCGAGTTTTCATCGCCTCCATTCAGCGAGAATATAATGATAATTTCTCGGGAACAATTGAATTTAATAAAATATACCGAAGTGGGAGACGAATAAAAAGATCATACATCCAAACGTGATTTTGGGGGAACTTAAAAAAAATGTTTTTAATGATATTGTTACGTGACTTGCTAAATATTTGTCGTCTGCGATCGAAAATCAAAACAACAAACAATTTGACAATGATTGACGTGACCTGTTTGTGACACACTTTCCTGAGTTTGACTGTTGTCTTTTGCGAAAATTAAAAGTTTTTCGTTCACGTACACATAGTTATATTTTAATATTACAGCCGGATTAAATTATAAGAAATACGCAAGTTATGAAGCTTGTGCTGAAAATTTTCAGTTTATATCGCATAAACCGAAGGAAAACAACAGTTATTTCTTAATTATACCAAATAAGAGAAAACAGAAAATAGAATAAGAACAAGAAAACCCCCAAAAATATTGTGGTATAATGTTGCCATTGCGATGTATTGCCCATTAATAAAGCACCGGGTACATCCCGGGGTTTCATTAATTAAAATTTTACTGATCATTTTTATTACCAGCTAAAGGCTTGCGTGGACATCAGTGCCCACGCGTGGATTACTACAAGTCCACGGCGATTGCACTGTATGTTGACAGCAAAACCGATACCCCTTTCGATTTACAATGAGACGGATTACCAAACCTGTCTACTCGACTTCAGTGCATTCCTTTTTTTATTTTCTACTAATCCTAAAAACATGTTGAGGAAAACCTCAGCAACAACAACAAACATCTGTTTTTTAAGCCATTGATATTACTGGTTTATGTCATTGATTCTTGGAAAACTATGTAGAGTTTTCTAACAATCAATGTCAGAAACCTATAAAATCAATGCAGAATAGCCAAGACAAGCAGGGGAATATTTTTAGTGCAACTCCCCTTCAATATTCTTAGAATTCAGATGCAGGAGAACTGCAATAGCGCGTGGGTGAATTTGGGGAGCTTCACAAAACTAGGATTTTGACACTAATGTTAAGAGAGTAGGCTTCAATAACATTCCCAATTTGCAGAAAAATGAAGTCACGTGCGAGTATCACTTATTTGATTGCGAATTTACAGTGCTCTTGTTTACTTGACAATCATGTTTTCATAATATTTCAGCCTAATCAAGTTTAAGTTTACTCGTAAAAGTGGACCCGGTAACTAACGTCTGGTTTGAAGTCGTCTAAAGCGGGCATTATAGGTGTACACGATTGGCGAAAATTGGCTTTATACCTATGCTGTGGTCATGGTATAGCCATAGATGCCGTATGTTACATTAATCAATAAAGAAACTTTGTTTTTGTAAGTGGGAATCTAATCCTAAAACAGTATTGTACATAAGCGTTCAGTTAATCACCTCATCATAAAATTAGAAAAAATCAAACGACACGGTTTTTAGATATTTTTTTTCCTGCACACGGGTGTTTTTTATTTAGACGCAGCGCCATCTAGAACTTCCAATATAAGTATATAATTCTTCTATGTTCCAATAAGACTAAAATACTCGCTCTCTGATTGGACGAGAGATCGCCTAGTTTTTTTATATTTACGACGCCAGTGGCATCTGCTACCGTCAGACGTCACCACGTCACCGCATGGAATATTTGAAAACATGATAATAACAGGGCTCAAAATAAGCGGTGTCGCGTCGCTTTTTGCTATGCAAAACTTGCAAAAAGCTTCACAATGTTAAATTATGTATAGCATTTTGCGATACAAGATAATCAACTGCAGCCTATTAGGCTGCAGTTGATTATCTTGTATCGCAAAATGTAAAAGAAAATTTGCAGACAAATTTGAAAACTAGTTCACTGATGCTTTTCTTCTGATTTTGGAGCATTCCAGGCATAACTCAGATTAACTCTCCATCAAGCACCATTAGCAACTTCATATGTAAGATGAGTTCTGTTGGTTTAAATACTTCCTGTTTTTACAACATTTTCCATAAATGTCCATTAAAAATAACTACAAGCCCATCAAATTAAAAATCCCAACTTCCAATTTGAGAACTCTATTAAACAACCAAGACGCCATTTATAACAGTATACAAGTCCATGCAACCCTTAAAGGCAGTTTAGTTAAAAAAAAACATAGTAAATGTTTCATGTGTTGCAGATCATTTGGAAATGCCCAGAAATGGACGGAGACTATTCTATCTACTTAGAAGAGTTCAATACAAAACAGCATAACATAACTCTGGTATACAAAAATAGCTATGTAATTTTTACAAAATGCTATTCATTTTTTGGAAATGCGTAGCATTTTGCTACGCAAAGAAAACAAGTTATTTTGAGCACTGGATAACAATGGGAGGCGATTCCAAGTACATGCCGCTTATAAAATTGTATTTTCTGAGGCCAGTGATCATCCTACGAATGTATACTCACAAACCGCTTATAATTTCACGATTTGAGCTTAGATGGAGTACCCTTGACCTTTATCTAAGTTATTGGTTCTTTGTTGTCCAGTGACGTCACGGGGTACACGAGAGGTTTATTTAATTTATTTGTTATCGACAAAGTTGACTTGTTTATTCGAGTTGCCCTGTTCATTTCGCAATGTTGGTTTTGGGTTATGAGCAGAGCAGTATTGGAACATATACGTTATTGTGATGAATTGACGGTAACATGGTCTGAGGTTTGCGGCTCTGAGCTCATGTTTTTACCGAGATGCGAATGAGGTTTGCGGCTCGGAGCGTATGTTGAACGGAGACGCTTCGCGTCTCGGTTGAACATGAACTCAGAGCCGCAAACCTCAGTCCATGTTACCGTCAGTTCACCACAATAACTCATAATCTTGTTCGACAAAGCTACGCGGGTGGTGGCGAGCAATAAATAATTGAATAAATACTCGTTTTATTACTAGACTAAAGGAAAATAGTTAGGTTCTGATTAATTGACTTCTCTTATTAACTACATATTTTTTCACCTACAAAGCGGCTATTCACTTAACATATAGGATTTCATTGCCTACTCCAAGACATAAATGTAGCTATAAAGGAAAATGACCGACAATTGCAGGGTGTTAATATAGGACAAAAGCTATATTGATTTTGCTGGTGAAAGATTGAAACTTCGGCGTATTAATTGCCAAAGCATTCATATTGATTATAGAGTTGAAAAATTAATCTCAACCCACCTGTGTCATATCTTGTCTTTGTTGTGTATTTACGCTTTATTTATGGTAATCGCTTGCCAACTCAAAGACTTATGAGATAAATAGCAGAAATATATCAATTTCTAATTCATCTCGTCAGTTAGGTTCCGTTTCGTGTCTAATTATGTTGTCATTTTTATGACAGCGGTACAATGCTCGTTAGAATCAGTTGTGGATTTAAGTCATAGCAGCCTTCTTTTTTACCTAACAATAAGTATGCACTGAGTTTGTAATTATCCAAATACATCCTTTATCAGGGTACCATGATACAAATTCTGTATCCTGCAACTGTGGTATACCAGCGCGTGCTGAGTTACGATTTGTTTACGTTACTGTTTATTAAGCATCACAAGCTTTCGAATGTGACACGGGGGTGGGGGTGGTACAAAACACTCTTCAAAGTTATAATTATTAACCCTTTGGGGTTAGACCAATTAATATTTTCAACGTGCAGCCTTAGGGCTGCACGTTGAAAATATTGATTGGTGTACACCACACATTTACCTTGTAGCTATCCCATTTGATGTCATTATGACGTAGCTTGTGACCCGACCGGATAAACGGCCTCTGGTGTTCAAAGGGTTAAATTGTGAAACCGTTTTATGTTTCTATATCTGAAGCATTCAAGTTCAAACAATATACCGTTACCGTGCACAGTCTTTTTGGAATGTTGAACACACGCTCTCTAGTTTATTCGGAAAAGTTCAAAGCATCCGTATACAGTTTCGACGAAAACAATAGGCGTTTTATGAAAATGAGTACGATATATGAAATTAAAATGCTATATATGTATAACATAAGAACCTAGAATGAACTTAGAAACAAGAGCGCAACTCTTATACAACATTTTGTACATAAACATTAATGGATATAAAAAAAATTATTTGTTATTATTTGCAATAACTGCATGCCTTTTGCTAAGCACTCTTGACAGCCGTCCTTGTTAATCACTGACAGCTGCGAATATTAGGGGCGAAAAATACAAAACGTAAAATAGTTCTGACCTTCTTAACCCTTTACCCAACGCAGACGATATCAAAATTTATTATTTTAAATATATTTTTTTCAAATTTTTCAAAAAATTTCAACAAAACCATATCATGTGAGCTCGTTCCAACGAGGGGTCACATGGTATGGTTTTGTTGAAATTTTTTGAACAATAATATTTTTTCAACAACTGAATTTGCATATTACACGGACGGATGCGGCCGATTCGTTGGGTAAAGGGTTAAACTAACGGGACCTTTAACACTCCCAAACAGGTTCTGCAGACATTCTTGCATAAACAAAAAGTTGTCCATCCATGAGCAGGTAACAAAGTTAACACCACGCTGGGTAGGAGAATCGGCAAAGGTTCAACCTTATATCCCTAAGAGGTGAGTGATTAACCTTTTGAATCTGATAGCTGGCTTTTCTGGCCTCCGATTGTGATACGACCTGAATTCTTAAAGTAGATAGCTGCTCAGTGAATCTGTGTGGTGGACCAATCAAGATATTCAACGTGTCGCACCAAGGCTGCACGTTGAAAATCTTGACTAATCTTCCCCCAAGTAAGGAATATAGACTTTACCAGTTGATGGCTGTGAACTGCGATGGGATATACCATCAGGGATTGAACTCAACTGAACTGAACTGGATTTATTTAACAATATAATCTAATATGAGCATACAATAGTATCATAGCAATCAAGTTTCAACATTCTCACATGTACATTGTTGGGGTACAACGTAGCCAGATTGGCTGTCTTCCAGCTGAACCCCAGAATAAATAAAAGCAAATAAGTAATACAGTATGATGAAAGACTAACGGATGGACAATACAAACAGGCGAAAAGGAAAGGAGATTAAAATAACAAACATAGAGAGTAAAAGATCACGTCAGTATCAGATGTGACACCTGAGGCATGTAAATTCATAGGACCAAAGGGTTAAATCATTTCTTACCCAATGACGACGACTCGATCATTTCAATCTTGACTGTGGTGCCAATAACTATACCGCCCAGAGCATCAGTGTTGAAAGGTTCAGGCGATCGAATAAATATCGCTGATGTCACAACGTTGTTAAAAACTTTTCTCGTCTATATTGTCCCGTATAATAATACTGTAGAGTAGCACTACCACTTCAAAACCTAGGCATGCCCAGCCTATTGGTGTCAACTACTAATCCGTTGATCGTTTATCACAGATGTAGTTACACTAAGATCCGCCCACGCAACGAAATGGACATACTGATGATATTTAGTCATACTGTTTTACTAGTTTTTGTGTGCTAAGCTCTCGTTGATGATGTGTACACTGTGACTGCAGTAACGGCATTCTCGCCACCAAACGTTACCGATGAGAGGAGTAAAACCGTTGATTGATCCTTGGGGTGTCGATTGGTTTGCGACATTTTGCGCCGAAAAAGACCAGTGACTAGGAGACATTCGCAACCCCTCACTGCTTCTACTGCCACGACATTGCTCGTCAGAGATTCAGTGGCACCCATCACTGCTTCCAATGCCACGCATTGCTCGTCAGAGAGTTTCAGTGACACCCCTCACTGCTTCCACTGCCACGATATTGCTCGTTAGAGGTTCTCAGTGGCATCCCTCACTGCTTCCAGTGCCTGGTCATTGCTTATCATAGATTCTCCATGACACCCATCACTTCTTCCAGTGCCACGACATTGCTCGTCAGAGATTCTCAGTGATACTCCTCACTGCTTCCAGTTCCATGGCATTGCTCGTCAGAGATTCTCAATGACACAACTTATTGCTTCCTGTGCCACGGCATTGTTTGTCAAAGAGTCCGAGTGACACCCCTCACTGCTTCCAGTGCTATGGCATTGCTCGTTAGAGATTCACAATGACACCCCCACTGCTTCCACTGCCACGACATCGCCCCTTTATGTTTTTTTCTTTGTCGTTCTGCAGACTGGTGTCACGATAGTGAGAAAAGTAGCATAGTTTGAGTATTTCCTAAGCTGGGGTCCAACATAGTCTTCCGACATATTGCTCAGTAGTCAAAGGGTTGATCTGGTCTCGTCTATTCTTCGACAGACAATTTGGTCGTTCACATAGAATTATACAGACGTAACGACAACCTATAACTGTGATTTGTTCTCAGCGTGTCTGTTGTTCTAAATGCAGTTTGTTAACACTGTTTTTCTTTGTTCTCGAAATCATCGAAGTCAATCTAATTGACTTTAAACTGATGTGCTCGCCTCATCTTTGGTGACAATTTTAATTAAATTTATATTCGAAATGACTCGTTGTGTTCCACATGTGTCTGTATGGAAGTTATATATGTTTTTACTCAACTGTAGTGATGGTTTCATGCAGCCATTTGCCAGCATATCTGTTTCAGCAAGTTATGATACAGGTGGTA
This sequence comes from Pictodentalium vernedei, assembly GCA_031216915.1. Classification (NCBI taxonomy): domain Eukaryota; kingdom Metazoa; phylum Mollusca; class Scaphopoda; order Dentaliida; family Dentaliidae; genus Pictodentalium; species Pictodentalium vernedei. The sequence goes on from CM062288.1 coordinate 41,464,851, forward strand.
TTTTTGTAATAAACGTAAAGATTAAGACGTGGGCACTCGATAAAACTTGCTCTCCCTCAAAATGGATGTCTAGTCCACGCACTAATCTCTATACGAGAGGATTGCTGGAACCTCAGACATCTGTGCCACCCCCTAAAGATGGAGTAATGTAATTCAACGCGGTAACCCTACCACCGATGATGTTTGGAAGCTGCTTTAATGTGACTACACGGCGCAACAGAGAACACATTGGAACTCATGGGGCGAAAAGTCTAACACCAAAACCAATAACACGCCATCAACTTTCCAATTTCGACACTTGTTTTTTTAACCCTTTACCCAACGCAGACGATACCAGAATTTATTATTTTAAATATCATTTTTTAAGATTTTTCAAACGATTTCAACAAAACCATATCATGTGACCCCTCGTTGGAACGAGCTCGACGAGCTCGTTCCAACGAGGGGTCACATGATGTGGTTTTGTTGAAATTTTTTGGAAATAATATTTTTTCAACTGCTGAATTTGCATATATCGCGGGTGGATGCGGGCGATTCGTTGGGTAAAGGGTTAATAACCTAAATTGCGGAGAGAAAGTTATATATATTTCTCCCAAGGGAGATATGATACGGTGATTTTTCACACAATACACTTAAATATGGAGAACAACGCGCCTGAATGAACCGGGTCAAGGAGTGGTTGGATGTGTGCATATTGTATGCAAACTTGCCTCGGCCTTTGTTACCAGGGCGAGGTTGAGATAAATGATAGAAGGTTCGTAATTCTAAAGCTAAGAACAAATTTTGCGCTTAATAACGCGGAATATATCTTTACTTGTTGCAACCCAAGGAAGATATGATACGGTATATTTGTGCATAATTTACACTTGAATACAGAGAACAACGTGAAAAGAGATGAAACGATGATTTTATAACTGGGTTTGTGATGAGGAACTAGGCAGCCACTTGTCAGGCGATAAATCGACTGTGAAACGTACGCCCATCTCGAACATTTTTTTTTAATTCTCATTTAACAATTAGAATAAGCGTGATTCTAACTTTTACGTTCCCATGACGCGGTATACATTGGTACGGCACTTAACACAACGGTATATAATGAAAGCCGCATAGAAGGGAGTAATTTCCCGAGCATGACGGCAATTTGACAAAATTATAAAAAGTATTTGATGAAGTGTGTATTTATATGGTCACCGGCAGTACGATTACAAAAAAGAAGACCTGATTATAAAAAGTGACTTTTCTTCTATATGTTTACTCAACATCAACGCAGATTATTTGTGTATTTTTGTGCTAATATTCCAATCAGCATGTTTCAGACGAAATGGAGTTAGGCATTATCAATGTTGCAACAGATATGCCGTTATTTTTATCGACCAGGTTAACTTAACGTCAATATTTGTTGATACCCTGAGGGGCGATCTCGACGACATTCAAGTCAAGTCCGTTTTACTGAATATCTAATATTTTATTCTTTCAGATTATATTTAGTAAACATTGTGGTACACGTGACATCCACGATCTGATAGCACAGGCAGCAGGTGTAAACAAGTAAGTAATGGATTTTTTCCAGTTAATGTCTCTTGTGAATTATTGAGCTGATAGTCCATGGTCCAATTCTATAGGACAATACTGTCATGATGAGCAAGATACATGTATATCATAATGGTGTTGTCAATTTATTTTGAAGGACGCAAGCGGTCTTGATATTGATATATTTTTTAATATATATAATATATTTTTCACCGGCATACTAAATTAGAACACAATTTACGTAAGATACACACGTTTACAAAATCTGTGTTCATTGTACCGGGTTTCAAAATATTAATCGACATCCGTATACTACCAAGAGAAGACACACAGTGGCTGGCTGTCTTACTGATTTTTCCTGAGAGAGGGAGAGAGATGGGGGTGGGGGGGGGGGGGGGGGTGGGGGGGGTTATATTTGAAGGAAGAAGAATATAATAAAGAAGAACAAATCGTCACTTGAGTGCGACAAGGCGCCACACGCAATGCTAAAGCATTGCAAGTGGCGCATTGTTGCACTCAAGGGACGAAACACTAGTGCAACACCGTGCATTCACTCCCGTTATTGTCTTAAATATCTTAGATATATTGAACGACTACGGCACGTGCTGATGGTTTTTAAGTTGGTCGGAGCCGAATACAGCTAGGCCCTCCTGATTTGGATTTACCATTACATGATCAAACTAATCTGTGTCAGATAATTATAAAATTTACTCAAAGGCGACAGATATTCAATGGATGGACCAACTCCAAATCAAAAGGCTAGAACGAGCGTGAATACCAGACAAAATGTGTTGAAAACAAGTAAACTATAACAGAACGTTTGCAACATTCGGGCAGTAACAATTGGAGCGGGAAATATTATCAGATCAGGGGAAAAGAAATTTGCAAATATTTTTTGAAAACTTTTTTCCCTGTTCCTTATTTCTGGAATGTCCATTGCTAATTCGTTCCATAATTTAAAGTCAAGTGTCCAAAGTTTTTATGCCAGCTTTACTTCAACACAGGAAACCCTTTGGTGTGCATGTATGGTAGTTTGATTATTGTACAATAGTAATAAAATATCAAAGGACATCGGAAGGTTTCCTTTGTGTCAATTAAACAGTAATAAGGAAGAATACAGACTACGTGTATGCGTTTTTTTTTATCTTCTGTACAGTTTCTTTGATACATGGGGAATAAGTTTTAACATTATATTTCACATTGTTAGTGAATATTATTGATCTCCCCTGTATTTATAAAGCTAATTGCACAATGTCGAGGCTCACCGGAGACATGCCTTCAAACTGGGCTAATTTGAAAACAGCGCAGACTTCCAATGTTTTCAATGTTTTCAATAAATTATTAATCTCATGTGCAATATCATTTGATGCTTGTATCTTTCGATATTCTGTCGTACTCAAGCTATAGATATTACAAAGAATAACTAGTCAATTCATCTTGAAAACATCAAATTATCAACATGAGCAGGGACCTGTGGAAGATAAATATAAAACTACAACTATGGTGAGTTTTCATTCATAATGTTAATGTCATCGAAGATTCCATCAAATCAAGTCTCAATTTAGACAATTTTTTGTGCCGATTTAAGGAAAATGAATGTTTATCGATTTTGTTTGGATTCAATTGGATGGAATAGTTCAGTTGGTCGGAAAAGCGAACCGTGGGTTCGCTTTTCCGATCAACTGCAATATCCCAGCCGATAGAATTTAAAAAAAAGGCGATGGACCCTTCAGGACTAGACGTGTTCCAGGCCGTAACAACGCCGCAATTCTTACAAAATTTGGCTCCAGGCCTGAGAGCTCGGTTCTATGTGTGTGCGTTAGTGTGTTAGTACCACTCATAGGAATTGGATGTGCACATCTATTCGTGTGTCGAAAGCCTTTTCAGCTCACGGAAATTTAGGTACGGGCGTTTGGGCCCCGAGACACGTTTCGGCACGGTTGTTTCGGGCAAGGATGTTTTGGACTTCGCGTGTGTCCGGACAAGTTCATGTTCGAGATATGTTCTCACTTTTAAGTTATATTTTTCCGTTTTGCAGTTTATGATTAAATAATTAAACTTTTTTTCGGTTCATGCGCTTTCAGATAAAACGATTGGCTCACAGGATTCTGTTTTTTCTTTTCATAACTCAATGAACCGAAAAAAAAACACAACTAGGTCCGCCCCTAGCCACGCCCCTAAAATACCAGTCTTCGGAGTTGCAACATGGTGTCAAATCAATAGACGTTAGAACACTGGCACGTTCTAAATGTGAAAAAGAAAAATAAATTTATATTACTAATTTATCACCATGAAATTATTTATAAAATGTTTAAATGACCGTGGTGGGTCAATTTTTCTTTTTCTTCACAACTGTATGTATTTGACATTTCAATTTTTACGCACACTGGGTGATGGTCTGCGTTCATCGTTTTACCCAAATCGATTGTAAACAATGGCTGGTCACGACGAATACGGCAATTTTGACATTGCTAATTTGAATGAATTTTTTGGAAATCAAAATGATCTTATATTTATATCTAACTCCACTTTTACAAACTGTGTTTTTCAGTTCTCGGGAAACGGTCAAAACCAAAATATAATGTAATACTGATGGCCTACTTCCACCTACCACGGAACATAACTTTTACGTGAAGTGAACAGTTGAATGAAATTTGAGGGAGGCGTGGCTTATGACGTTTTCTTTGCATTACGTAATTCATTGGTCAATAAAAAATTTAATGACATAAGTGCATTTGACTTGGAAAGTGTGTCAATTACTACCTGCATTTCAATAATATACGCCCTCTTACATGCCAGAAAAATAATATGTCTACCAGTTTTAGTTTTTAAGTCTTTGTTCGCTGAAGTAGAGGACGACTAACACTATTTATTTATTTGGGTCGCGAACGTTTAATTATAAGGAATGATCGTTTCTTTTTGTCTATTTCTTGAGTTATGAACCCCAAAAAACAAAGTCCAAACTGTGTAAATGGGCGTACGTTTCTTTTTGTCTATTTCTTGAGTTATGAACCCCAAAAAACAAAGTCCAAACTGTGTAAATGGGCATGGCCCATTTACACAGTTTGGACTTTGTTTTTTGGGGTTCACAACTCAAGAAATAGACAAAAAGAAACGATCATTCCTTAATTATATTTATAATATTTTTTTGTTGTTTTAGAGAATAGTTTGATAAGTGTTTTTTTATTGTTAGCATTATTTTTTATCATTTTTCTGACCAGTGGCTACTACATTTATCCTTTTTGTATGGATTCAGATTTCTGAAGTATTCAATTTTCAAATAATATTTCATCAGTATATGACAATACCAATCATTTAAATGCTGCCTATTGATTACAATAACCTTGTCCTTCGTTTGCCGCTAGTTCGATGTTGGTTGCTTACAAAGCTTTATTAATTTGCGCTGGAATATCTAACATTTTTGTTAAAGGATTTTTCTGTTTACGACGTTACCATGGGAAGAAAATATCATTCGAAACTTGACATGTGGATTAAATCAACTCATTTTCTTACTTTAGCTGGTTTTGTTCTGTGGGTAAAGCGCAGGTGTTTGTCTTCACAAATGAAATCTGATCGATACGAAAATTGTAGCGCGAGTACTCTTCAGTCCGAGGCACGTACTGTATTCTCCATGTCAGCTGAATCATGAGACATTAACCACTTTATATCAATTTTTATTGAGCTATCTTCTCGATAGGTCAATCGGCATAGGGAGAACGATCCTTTGTTTTTTTGGGTAGAATTTTCAAACTGCTCTCTAAAGGTTGATATTTAAATAATTAATTGCTCTATCTGAAAACCTTTTCTATTCATATTTTTACAAACACCTTCTAATTCCTACGTAGGCGGGCATCGGCGGTGATTGAGTTCTGTTTGAACAACTTGTAATACCTCAATAGTCATCCGGAGGAAAATGAATTCCGACGTCAACTTGACTTGTCATTTGGAATCGATAAAAAAAATCCCCTTTTGTTATGCGTTTCAATTGAGGAAACAGCTTGTCATCTATTCGTATATACACATCACGGATATGCACGTCGAAAATACAGCATCATGGCATTCTTTGCTAATAAAGAAAATATAAAACTGTTGAGCCCTTTACCCAATCTAGGCCTAACGGAAATATCCTGCCAGCGCTTTTCAAAAACACGCCGTTCATATTTTAATACTTTTTGATGTTTGCCTTCAAACCATAGCTCACAACACCTAATTCAAGTTCATACAGAATTATCATTGAAAAATACAAAGTCTTTTCGAGGGGTTTTAGGGCCAAATATATAAAATTTAGAGCCACTCTTTAACCCATTACCTAACATGAAAAGTAGACGACACTTGCAAACAAAATTCTTGAATAACTAATTTCTTTCATTTTTTGTCCCCAAAACATAGGTTATGACCCCTCATTGGAACGAGCTAGACGAGCTCGTTCCAAAGAGGGGTCATAACCTATGTTTTTAAGACAAAAATTGAATAAAAAAATAATGAAAATTAATTGGCGATTTCTGTGAATAGCGCTGGCCGGTTTTGCCGTTGCATTGGGTAAAGGGTTAACTAACTAAACCCACTTTAATATTATAATTTTGTCTTCACAAAAATATTCTAAATGTGAAAATTGGATTCTTGGGTGTCTTTTGTTTGTAGTATTTCAATTTAATTATTTAATTATTCTGCGATACATAAAACATTGATGACAATATAATATGTCCCTTGAGTGTAGCAAGGCACCCTCTGTAATGCTTTAATAGATAGTGCCCTGTTGCTGTACTCAAAGGACGATATACATAATTGTTATTAACTGCATGGGCAAAAATGGATGAAGATGTTTCTATTACTATCAAAACAAGTGTTCTCGGCTGTTTGTGGTTTCATAAACCTCCCATTGATTGCATTGACATGTCTGTTAGTGGAAGTTGATTATTGGCACAGGTAGCAGGGGGGCGGGGGGGGGGGGGGGGGCACTAAAAATTTGCAAGACGTGACGTGCTATTTTTTAGTCGGCTCCTTTTTACACCCACCCACCACTACGTGCAAATTGTCTACTACCGTTCTCAGACACCCACCCCCACTCTCCCATTAAAATCCAAAATAAACTTATAAACTTAGTAGGCAAAGCTGTCTTAAGGGGGGGTGGGGGGTTCAGAATGTTCTTAAACTGGTACCACCAATTTAAACCTCTGTGGGCTGCTGTGGGCCCCAATCTACAAATGACAAGCTGTTCATTATCAGGCTTGGCCAGAGCAGGTGTACATATACAGGAACAAATTTTCATTTGAATTGTTCTGTCAGTATTCTCAGGTGTTTGCTACTTTCCTCTTCTATCCATACAAATTCTATTAATAAATAAATAATTTGGGTTGAATTTTGTGCATCAGAGAGAATTTTCCCAAAATATTGTCTGCACATTTTCTACATTTCGAACAAGACACCCACCCCCTACTAACGTGTGACATTTTCCCAGATTAAGCCCAATATTCTCACATACAAAGCCTCCTGATGTTGTATTTATGTTAAGAGTGTGATGTACAGCATCATCTTTAAGGTTTGAAACACAAATGATGGTATATATTAGCTGATATATTGATATATTTTGAAAAAATTAAAAAAAAATTGCACAAGTTGGAAATGCACATTTTTGGCATACTCAAGAGACCCATCCACCCCCACGTCACGTCTTGCAAATTTTTGGTGCCCCCCCCCCCCCCCCTACTGGTAGGGACATTTACAGAACAGCAATGTTTGTGTCGTTTAAAGGAACTTTATTTGTAGAATATACTTTAACACGTAATTGATTTAATAATTGATTTAATAATCACTTCATTGATACTTTTAGTGGACAAAACAGGTACGCTGTCCACATAACAGGCGCGCACACAGCAGATGCCCAGGCCTGGCAATTTTAAAAATGCAGGAGGGCTAAAAATCGCTCTCTTCACATGGACTAGGGTAGCGATTAGCTCTCCTCAAGCTTACAAAAGGTAAAAGTGGCAACATGAAGTTGTACTATTAATGAATTCAGCCTAGTGGGCTTTGTACATTTTATTTGGTGCTGCTAACAAGGTAGTCTCTGTGAGACGGCTAACCTGCCCCTCCCACACCTCCGGGCCTCGGTAAGGCCCGGAGGTGTGGGAGGGGTAGTGTGGCCATATTGTAGAAGCCACTAACATAGCAGAGATCTGAAAACCTGTGTCTTTTTAGGAATAGGCTGTTGTGGTAATCATTATTTTCTAAGACTAGGAGGGCTATTTTTCACCCTCCTCAATTTTTTTAAGGCGAGCAGTAGGCGAGCGAATAAATCACTCTCCTGAAAATTGGATGCCAAAGAATGTAATGTATTTTTTAAGGGAGTTTGACAAATTTCAAGGGCTGTTCAAGGCCATTATGTGTTTTAGGGTTTTTTGGGGCCAACATTGAAACTTTAAGGACTTTTCAGGCCTGATTGAACCTTGTAATTCAAACGAACTCCTCGAGCTCATTTCACTGAGAAGTCATGCGCTATATTTTTGTTGCAAAAATGAAAACGCTGAAAGTGACAATAAGCTGCAATTTAAAACAAAGATTCATCGTCTGATGAAACCACAATTTTCATCATGTAAAAATGAACTTATATTTTACAATATCATTTATATCAAAACGCTCGTTACGATTAAACAAATTAACTCGAGGGTGATAATTTATAGCCTATTTCAAAAATGTCATGGAGCCTCACCAATCGTGATCTAGTTTGTCGATCACTCACCAAAATGTAAGGGACAGAACGAATTAAAATGCCATTTCCGAGATTCATCCCACCCTCCGTTTGTATTATCTATAAGGCTCCCATGAAACATCATTGCAAATGCACGAAGTGTAACCTATTTACAATAGTCCTTGTGGGCATGCAGTTTGATTTGTGATGTCATTGACGATACATATGGCTATAGAATGTGCTGGCAACTTCGGTTTAACAGACGGGAAACTCAGCTATATTTAACCCTTTGAACTCTGGTGGTATCTTTCATGCCAGTTCAATGGCTGCAATTAAAAGATTCCATATTCATTATTTAGGATAGACCAATCAATATTTTTTACGTGCAGCCCCGAGGATTGATTGGTGTACCCATATATTTATTGAACAGCCACCCTATTTAATAACGTTATGACGTATCATGTTCCTGGTCGGAAAAAGGGCCACTCGGGTTCAAAGGGTTAAGATACATGTAATAAACAGAGGTATTGTTATAACAGTTCTTAGTTGTTGTTAAAATAATTCGCAGTTGTGAATCATGGCAGTCATTCATTCGGATCGCAGCTGTGGTCAGTATTCAGAATTGACGCCATGATGTTACGCTTTTGCTGGTTCGGAATTCCCTGATCACTTTCGGGTAACTCCATTTATTTTCTCGCAAGTTGTGTCTTCTGAAAATGCGTCTACATTCAACTTTTTTTTAACCCTTTGAACTCGAGCGGCCCTTTTTCCGACCGGGAACATGATACGCCATGACGTCATTAAATAGGATGGTTGTTCAGTAAATGTGTGGAGTAGCCCCGAGGCTGCACGTTGAAAATATTGATTGGTCAACACCAAATAATGAATATGGGCTCTTCTAATTGCTGCCACTGAACTGACATGGAAGATACCACTGGAATTCAAAGGGTAAACTGCAGATTTGAGTAATTTCGTGTTTCTTCTTCCTCATAACACTTTGTGAAGAGTGGTCTTTTTCATGCCTTTCATATGGAAGCACCGTCGGAGAGTCGCCATTTTTTCCAATTACTACCTTATTGTCCCTTTAATTTGCCATTGTCGTCTGCTAATCCCACGTGGTAAAGATTGGCATTCTATAAATAGTGCATCTCGTGTTACTTACCTTCCCCTTATTGGCCGAAGGGTACTGTACTATTTCCGATAGTTTTACCTAAGGACTTAACAACCGTTACTTATTCCCAGTTCCTTATTCGACTTTCGTTATCAACCGATAGAATCGGTTGATAACGAATGTCGAATAAGGAACTGAGAATAAGTAACGGTTGTCACGTCAGTTACCTGTCGAGTATCGAGGGTTCAAAAACAATCGTGCCCCATTCTCCTGCAACAAACACTTTCCAAAAATAACCGTGGAATATAATAGGATGGCTGACTGACGGAACACAAAGGGTCTCTTAATGCGATTTTTCCAGGAATTCTGTTTCATTATTTCAAAGTCTAATAATGTAAATATCGCACACTGTCGATATAACGAACAGAAAAGAAGTTACAGAACATCAAAAGATGTTGAAAACACTGTTTTCTTATTTTTAAAAAGGGAAAGGGGAGGGGTGGGGAGGTCAACAGAGAGTAATTGTCAAACTTTTCAAATTCATTGGGAAAAACTTGTACAAAACCAGTGTCTGTACCTTTACCCCCCCCCCCCCCTCACCGTCCAATTCAAGACTAATAATAGAAAAAGAAATTCAGGAGAAAGTTGACATCCACTGCTCCCCCATCACAAAGTCTCCCCCAGTATACACGCCAACATGTTTGTTTTGGTCAGCGGTTTGGTTAAAATCGAACAAGAAATCCAACAAAAGATTCTCCCAAAGAGATAGCATGTGGGGAATTTGGAATTCACATTCAAACAGTGGCGGAGCTACAGGAAGGGTGGAGAAAGCACCCCAATTAAAACTTTATTTCAACTACCTCCGCCCATCTGTTACCTGTCACACCCAGATTGAGGCAAAATACTTATACAGTGTTCGATTTGGGGAATGTTCATGGAAAGATAATTCCAGCTGGAAGCAACTTTTACCCCAGACACCCTCAGAGAACTAGATTTTTCAAAATTTTCCCGGTTTGGGATATATATGGACCCCCCCCCCCCCTCACACACCCCCACACCCACCCCCATCCATATTCGTGATACCCATGCTTTTAAAAACATTTTCTCACAACTGGAAAGGTCTAAAATGGCTCACCTTCCGGCCTTGAAGTTCAGAGAGGACAAAGGTAAAACAAATGTGTTCAATAAATGATAACCTACATTCACTGGAAGCATTTCGTAATCCTTAAGTAATATTCATCACCAAGTCGAACAAAAGTATCTACCTCCATTATAAATCTAATTATATTGATAGGTTTCATTGTATACTGGTTTTCCCCATTAGGCAAATGAGTGAGCGTAAAGATTTGGGATCCGGTGCATTGGGACTGGAAATTGATACTGAAAGGAATGCACCCATAACGCGCATGTGGTAGCTGATTATCACAACGGGTTTTATCGACTATTGGTTGCGTGCACAAATGAAATCAAGGTGATTCTTCCCTTCCATTTACTGGAAAATTATCGTTAATGTGAGACGATTAACCCTGATCAGTGTTATTATTTTGTATCATGGCTGACAATTTTCGTTATTGGAAGATATTTAAGGGAAAGTTAGCTTCCCTAATTTCCGGATGCTGTTAGTAAATTTAACACAACGAGTATGGGACTTTCTTTGCGTATTTGTATCGTTGATGTGCGCTTCATTTCAGAAACTTCGGACATTTTGTGCCCTGAGTTCCAATGTGTTCTATGTGCCAGTAGGCACATAGAACACATTGGAACTCAGGAGACCATTTCTCCGTAGAATAGTATAAAAATACAGAAACTAGCTTTTGACTAATTTTTCCCATTCAGTTTAAACGTTTGACCATTATTTAGCGCGCGTGTACGCTTATAACTTGGGGCAATACTTGGGGGAATAATCGTTTGTTTCTGTATATTTCTTGAGATATGAACCCCAAAAAACAAAAGCCAAACTCTGCAAAAAAACACCATGTTTGGCCTTTGTTTTCTGGGGTTCCTAACTCAAGAACTAGACAGAAACAAACGATCATTCCTTATAATTAAACTTGAGGGGCAATATATTTAAACACTCTCTACTTTGCGGCCTTAAAATAAAAACCAGGTCGCATCATGGCTCCTAGTGATAACTGAATAAATACGGCTTAGTTTTCTAGAATTCTGTTTGAAATAACGATACACTTCACTGAAACATGTTCTTGTGCCAGTAAAAATGTTTTTGATCAATGAATTGTCGAAGCTAACAGGAACACCATAGGCCACGCCCACACAAAACTTTAATCTCCTTTTCCACTTGACGGGAGGGTGCTGTCATTCAAAACAACACTGAGTTAAATTTAATTCCGACTTTGACCATTTCCTGAGAAATTGAAAACACAGTTTGTAAATGTGGAGTTCGATAGAAACCCAGATGACATGAAGTTGGCTGAACTTGTGTCAGAATAAGTACATTCAGACTTTTTGGAAACTGGAAAGTTTTGCTCACGAGTTTCGTTTGTGGATTATTTTGACCGGCAATTGTTCACGTTTGATTTGGGTAAAACGATGAACGCAGACGATCACCTATTGCATATAAATAAACTGAACATGGAATAAAAAGCATAAGGTTTTCATTGTTTATTTAAATTTTATTTTGAAAGTCTTTTAATATGATGAGATAAATATTAATTACGTATCATGTTGAAACAATATGAGCGTGCAGGGATTTTTTCCCATTCACATCGTGCAATGTAATTTTCCAGACAGATATTGGGGGCGTGTTTAATGGCGGGCCTAAATGCGTATTTTACGGTTCATTGTGTTATGAAAAAAAAGATATACTTTAGCCAATCATTTTGCCTGAAAATGCATGAACAGAAAAAAGGTTTCATTATTTAATGCTGTATTCAATTCTTAGTAAGATTCAATTGATTTGATTTGGGAAACAAAAAAAAACTATAACCAAAAATATATATATATTTCTTTCGCTTTAGGCTCTTGCATCTCTCAGATTCTGCACACTTGAAACGGATTTGTTTCAACAGAATATAGACCTTTTTTAGATATATATATAATATATAACTTCGTCAAATTGCCGTCATGCTCGGAAGTTTAGTTCCTTCTAAGCGGCTAAGAAGGAAGTAAACTTCCGAGCATGACGGCAATTTGACGAAGTTATATAAAATATTTGATGAAGTGTATATAATATATATACATATATCGCCTATGTCAAGGAGGAATCCACCAGGCATAGTCCTAGCACGGCGCCACTGGATTGAAAATTGTATATATATGGATCCTCTAATTTGTGGAATTCGTTATTACTTATCGTTTTCATTTTTGCTATTATATTTTATTTTACACAAGCTGTTTCTATATTGCGCCTAATAAGCTGGCATACGTATTTTTGAATTTATGGCGTGCTTCATATTTTGCAACCATGTCTGCAAAACTGTTCGCCCAAAAATCCTATCGACATTTTTAGAAGACAACGCGGTGTCACTTGGGTTGGTTCCTTTTACCTCAAAAATGCAGGATTCAAATTGGCATGTTGCTATGTAACCTCCGTTGCTCCGGATGACCGTGTATATTTTCCATTTTTTTCAATTTTGAACATATCATTTCAATTTCCAACCCATATTCACTTTTATATCTCTTAATAACGTTTATTAGTAGTGTTTAACCGATTACCAAAAATGGTCGCAGACCGATTACCGGTTATTTGAGCTCACAATCGGCCGATTCTGATGCCGATCCCGATTGTAATACCATGCACTACTAGACAAGTCGAGGCTCGAAAGAACTACATTAAACTAAACCTTTTTCTTTATTGACTGGAGTCGTAGTAAAATTACCAGTCGCGCAAACTTGGGCGGTAAACATGGCTCTCACAGAGCCACGTTTACCGCCCAAGTGTGGGCGACTGGTAATTTTACTGCGACCTGAGTCAGTAGAGTACAATCTTCTTCACTTTCCTGGTAGGAACTGGCGATTGCCGCAAGTACGTTCAATTGTGAGCTTCACTTGTCGTTTAACTTGTGTATCCCGTAAAAGGGGCGTCTGGAGAGATTAAGCATACACACTGTGGTTCTTTCTCAACTTTATTGAATGGTATCATTGGCATCATTTTACATTAGCAGTTGAACGAGATAATAAAATGCGATTAATGAATCATTGCAAAATGCTTGGCAACAATCGGTTGAACCGATGTACCAGGAGCCGTTGCCATTGTCATCCGATTGCCAACAATCGGCCGATTGTGGTGACCGGTTCCGATCATCGGTTGAACACTATTTATTAGGAATCATAGTCAAGTTTCAGGAATGAGACTTGAAACTTGGTCGATTAATTAAAAAGCAAATATAACTACGGAGGAATTTTGATTATAGAAATCCACTTTTCATAATAAGGAAACTTTTTCCCTTCGTTATGTCAAGAAATTAAATCTTTGTGAGCAAAATGTTGATAGATGCTCTAATGGAAAAAGTGTTGACTCTATTACAAATTTTATCGGCCGTGTTCGGATAGAAATTTTTAACTGGGATTCATCGTATTCAATGCGACCAATGTTAGTGTTGTCGTGTTATGTACCTCTAATTGACTTGGAACGAAAATTCTGGTGGCCAAGCAACGAATGCAACGAATGCAACGACGCAAGATTTCAAATTACGTATTTCCGCATTAGAAATACCTTTAAAACCATTTTTTTGTTGCGATATATCGGCCACCGATTATATTAGATAAGATGTCTACGGGAATATTTCCCCCAGTTCGTGATGTGTCTGCAGAGAGCCTTCACGCTGCGTTCGAAGACCGAGAGAATATTAATGATATCACGCATTCCTCGTTAATTATCTTTCAATTATCTCTAACTCTTTCTCTAAATTTATATTTGTTTTTGTTTTGTTGTTTCTACATGCCTGTAAATTGTAACCGAAATTGTGTGACCTGTTTCTTATCATCTCGTTATGTTTTTGATTGCAGACTTCCAGCCAACGAAATTATTTGTGAACCGTTTCTAACTTTGACAGTAGCCAACATTTAAGCATTCTACTTTGTTTGTTTTTTTTTTTGTTTTTTTGTGGAGGGGTGGGAGGTACTTTTCCTAGCTCTTTTTCGGATGAAGATTTTAACCTCAAAAGTGTAGCGCCTCCCCTCCTCCCCCTGTTCAATAAGACGGAAATTCTTTTTAAAAAGGTTTAGGTTTCGAGAACCACCACTGACAAAACTTGGAGACAGTTCAAAACCACCTCGGCACAGGCGTTTCGTCCCATGTCAAGTTTCGTACCGGGACGATTCGCCTAAAAAGCTGTGTGGGAGGGGTTATCTTTTCAAGTGTTTTCGAATGAAGATATCAATCCCCATATTTTGGAACACTGTAAAATAAACTTCAAATTATGGGAAAATAATTTATTGAGAACCACCAGTCGGAATGCTTTCCGGTGTGGCATTCATCTTCTCTTGGTGAGGGTGATTCAAGTTTGTTCACAGATATTTTCTTCTACATGTTCTAACACGAAGAGATTGCATGATTTATGCACAAACGTTTTCTTGTTATCTGTTGAAACTCATTTCAAAATAAGTAAACGACTTTTTCACAATATTTTGATGTTCTGTAACGTTTTATTTTTTCTTCTGTTCATTCTATCAACAGTGTGCGCATCCGGACATTTTATACATATATTATCCTTTCCATTAACCCCGTGAACCCTAGTGGTATCTTCCATATCAGTCCAATGGCAGCAACGGGAAGAGTCCATATTCTTTATTTGGGGGTAGACCAATTAATATTTTCAACGTGCAGCCTTGGGGCTGCACGTTGAAAATATTGATTAGTCTACACCGCATCTTCACTCAAAAGTTAACCTACTTGATAGAATTATGAAGTATCATGTTACTGGGCCGGAAAAGCGACCTCTGGTGTTCAAAGGGTTATCATAAAAGAGTAGGAGGTGAGATTTGTTCATTTTTTCAGTGAAGAATAAAATCTTGCAAATTAATTACTGTTATTATTATGGGCGAAACCTGGATTTTCAATTTGGGGGGAACAAGTCTCACTGGAGGTAGTTCAGCGATCTGAACGTAGTGGCTACCCCTCTACGTTCAGATTCTTCCCATTCAATCCTATAGAAAAAGTTCCCATCAAGTTTTTATGGGAACTCAAAACTCGAAATTAGGAATATATATCAAGCTTTCGCCCTTATTACCGGCTGCAATCGATAGTACACGTATTTCCTTATATTTGGGCAGAGTTTATTAATCCAAACTAGGCTTTATCCTTTAATTGTCGTCATTTGTGTACTCGTGAGGCGGCGACGGAGATTTCAAAATCGGCCATGTTTTTGTTTAAATATAAAAGAGCAAAAACGATAACCCGGTAATGGCGCCGAAACGAATAGACCTTTTCATCGATGCGGAATCGGAAATTCGATCTCATTCGCGCAGAGGAGGTCATCAAACCCGGTCGCATTCGCACAGAGCAGATTATCAAACCCATTCTGCGCAATTGCGATCGAATTTCCTGTTCCGCATCGATGAAAAGGTCTATTCGTTTCGGCGCCATTACCGGGTTATCGTTTCTACTGTTTTATATTTAAACAAAAACATGGCCGATTTTGAAATCTCCGTCGCCGCCTCACGAGTACACAAATGACGACAATTAAAGGATAAAACCTAGTTTGGATTAATAAACTCTGCCCAAATGTAAGGAAATACGTGTACTATCGATTGCAGACGGTAATAAGGGCGAAAGCTTGATATATATTCTTAATTTCGAGTTTTGAGTTCCCATAAAACTTGATGGGAACTTTTTCTATAGGATTGAAAGGGAAGAATCTGAACGTAGAGGGGTAGCCACTACGTTCAGATCGCTGAACTACACTGGAGGGTACTACAGTGACATACCGTGTCCATGTCCCGAGGGCCTTACCCCCGGTCTCTCTGTGTCTACGCCACTACGTACTATCATAGACCTTGTCTAAGTCAATCATTTCTATTCTTGATCTTGGAAATAACGAAACAGAATTACAGAAACAATACCTTAAAAGTGCGCGCTGAGTCCGCCTCTCGAACTTCCTAGAATATTCCACGGCTATTTGTAGAAAGTTTATAGTGCATGGTTAGTTTTATTATTACACGCCTTAAATCCCCGTCTATGTCAACACTAAACCATGAGGAAAATCAAAATCCGTTCCGCACTCATGTGCCGAACGGAAATTGTCGACGAATTATTTTTTATACAGAAGCGAAAATTCACTGGAATTTTTTACCAGTCGTTCACCGCAATTACTATTTAAATCGCTAACGATATCTAAATATAGTAACACGGGTTTTCCTCGCAATTTGGTTGGCGATAAAATGCGTTCTTTTTTTTTTGATAGTAAATCTTGTCAAATGAATTGCTGAGTGCCTTTTTAATAATTGCAGTCGTAGACGTGAAGGAGTGTAATAAACACAGAATGACACACACGTGGGTCGTTCTGTGTATTGCCGTCTCGATGGGTAAAACTGCCGAAAATAGTATAGAATATATCAACCAATCAATGGAGGGGAAAGATTCGCGTGAGGTATAATATATTTTCAAAGAAATATTAGGGAAGGAATTCAGATTTCAACGACGATTGTGTGAATTTAACACTTATGCCGCCGAAAGCGAGTATTGTCGCCTATTTTATGATAATTATCTGTACGCTCTGGCATGCGTATATGAAACCTACCATCTGATTAATTGTTGGAAAAGGCTCAGAGAGCCCTTTCTAACAATTAATCAGATGATAGAGTTTCAAGTATGTCATAAATCTTATTAAACGTCCTCGCATACAGGTGTACATAGAGGTCCTCCATATATGGTCAAAGTGGGCGTCGCAGTAAAAGGGTTAATCTACACGTGGAGGTACTAGTTAAAAACATTTCAAAGTCCGTTTATTTGTCATATTACACCATGTGAACGAAGTCTTACTGACATTTTACACTTTCAACCACTACACCCTGAGTGGTATCATCTTATATCCTATTTTCGATGTAGAGTTGGGAGGTACAGTAATAATTTAATCCCACAACCCCACATTACTCTCCTTTCGCAATTTAGTGTTTATATTCTTCACTGCTCATGGGCGACTAAATCTTTTCTTTACTCAAACATTTGTGCATTATTTGTTGAATGGGTTAACATGTTAGATTTTTCTATTGAATTGATTTTTGTAACTGATACCTGTGATTTATACGCTTTAGGAGGTTATACGATTTTCTCCTGGAGCGTTCGCGTGCTTTTGAATCATTACACACAGCTATCATAAACAAATGCTTACAAACAAATAGGGAGGTTACACGTCTCTTCTCTTTTATAGACGGTTAACCCATCAATTAAACCAAATACGATAGTAATTTTTTATCCCCCATACAAATGGAAGAATTGTTCATCTCCGTACATGGTAGGTGTGGGGTCATTAACCCTTTACCGAACGTAACGTCCAAAACCGGCCAGCTCTATTCTCAAAAATCGCCAATAAATTTTCATTATTTCTTTCATTTTTTTGTCTTAAAATCATAGGTTATGATCCCTCATTTGGAACGAGCTCGTCGAACTCGTTCCAATGAGGGGTCATAACCTATGTTTTTGAGACAAAAAACATATAAAAATTAGTTATTCAAGAATATTTTTTGCAAGTGTTATCTGCTTTTCATGTTAGGTAAAGGGTTAAACATTTTTTATGCCCAGCTAACTAAAACAAACATTTTTTGGTCAATAATAAATAAATCTCGACTTCTTGTTAAGGTGGCGAGAGTGTCATGACAGAGAAAATTTTATATATAATATGAATTAGATTAGTAACGTTCAAGTATAGCATAAGGCGTATCAGATCGATCCACAACTCAAAGAATCAAGCGCCATATTTGTAAATTTCCTGTGCATGGCGGGTAATAAGTTATTGGCTACTACATGTGCAGGTTATTTGATGGTTATTCTCAGCATCTGATCTATCTTGGGATGAAAGCAGTATTGTTGAGAAAATGTTGTTCGGTGAGGCACTGTTGAAAAGACTCGCTCTGGTCAATAGTGAATCATATGGTAGTACACCATCAGCGCAGTGGGGGTGGGGGGGTGGTTGGTGGTCGTAAAATAATCTGCAGTATTCTGGGACGATCCAATCAACACCAGAACTGTTATCTCCAGCCTACCTAATACAGCGGAAATGCCAAGCTTTGTACGAAAATGGACGCTCAAACTTTATGGTTGCTTTCAGTTTTTTTTTAAATCCAAAACATGGCTTGTGATCCCCGAAAATGAGAAATTTTACAGTTTTTCCTGAAGTTTCTTTTTGAAGTCTAATGTGAAAGTTTTCAGTTTTTTCCTGAAGTTTGTTTTTTGAAAGCTAGTGTTGTTAGGTAAAGGTTTAACACATACAGTACGTAACGTTGTGCTGAAGAGTGATGAGGGGCTGTCGGAGAGAGTATTTTGTTGATTTATCAATCTACCAGTCTTTATACAACTGAATCGCGAGGACGTCATCGAAAAAAACGTCACAACTCAGTTTGCCCCCCCCCCCCCCCACCCTAAAGATGTTGTCAAGCCTATCAACGTGGTAACTCCTATGAGGGAAGGAACTGGTCGCGAAGATATTTCGTACCGGGTATCTCATTCCACAAACTACTGAGACTAAAAGTCTTTACACTACGTAACAAATATATTAACTGGACTACAGCGTACATGCAGTCCAGTTTAATACTAATTACCCTCAAAATATGGCAAAATCAGGTTTTAACCAAAATAGGCACTCGAACTGGCTCTCGATAACTGTAATGTATTTGTATTCAATAGCAGGTGGTAGTCAGTTGTTCATTTGTTCTGAGCCCACTATATGTACGAGTGTGTGAGGGTTTATTAGGTTGTATGCGAGGATATGTGCGTGTGTGTGTGTGTGTGGAGGGGGGGGGGGGGGGGCGTATGTGTGTATTGAGTGTTTTTGTGTGTTTGTGCTTCTTGCAACTACATAAATCTGATTTGCATATCATTTGTATGATTGTTATTCTTATATTTTATTGTTTTCGAAATGTCATACCCATTCTTTGTAGTGTGGTTGTGCAATAAAATTATTCTATTCTATTCTACATGTAATACAAAGTGTTGACGGGAGCGGTTACCAAATTCTACAGCCAACGTTCTTGCAATCGGTTATCCGAATTACCAAATTTACAGAGTTAAGATGTTTTTATATGTACAATTTCCAAGTAACATTATTGAAAAAAAAAACAATCAACATTTATAAATCCTTTATTCTCAAAGTATCTGAATTAACTCATTGTTTCTAGACTCCACATTTTAGCCTGGTGATAATATTACCAGGATTCAAAGGAGTAATAAACATATTTAAAGATCAAATGCACCGAGATCTTATGTAATACATGCTGCTAGGTTTTACTTTTTTATTGGCGTTTAACGACACTTTCGACATCCAAGGAACCTCGTGTCGGACAGTTTTATGGGTGGAGGAAGCCGAAGTACCCGGAAAGAACAACCGAGTAGCGATGAGCATGCTGCTAGTTATTGTTTGGTTTTCAAATCACTACCCGTGACCTACTTATTGACCGATGTTATGGTCAAGGGCGGTAACTCTTTACCTAACATGAAAAGCAGACGACACTTGCAAAGAAAATTCTTGAATAACTATTTTTTTCATTTTTTTTGTCTCAAAAATACAGGTTATGACCCCTCATTGCAACGAGCTCGACGAGCTCGTTCCAACGAGGGGTCATAACCTATGTTTATGAGACAAAAAATGAAAAGATAATGAAAATTAATTGGCGATTTTTGAGAATAGCGCTGGCCGGTTTTTGCCGTTACCCTGTGTAAAGGGTTAAAGACCAACTTCAAAATTAACATTTTCCCGTGAAACTATTTTAGATTCATGTCTTACATTTTATGAACATTCTGCTAAATATATTAACGAAAACGTTGGGAAAATGCGGAGATTGAAAACATTTTTGTGTAGTTTATATCGGATCGTCCCCTCGACTTTATAAGGAATGATGATTTAGTTTATACACTTTGGTATTATCGTCATTCTATCATTCCTTTTCATTGTTTTCTTTTTTCAGGCTGAGTACGATAACACTGAAAGACACAGACGGTGCCCATGTCTCTTTGACTCCCACTATGCCGAGTAATTTAGCAAAGTAAGAAAAGTTATGTCACTTAAGCTGCAACTATTAGAATATCAGCCCCATGTATCCTGCCCAGTGATACTTACCGAAGTTAACCGTTTACCTAACATGAAAAGCAGACGACGCTTGCAAGAAAAATTCTTGAATAACTATTATTTTAATTTTTTGTCACAAAAACATAGGTTATGACCCCTCATTGGAACGAGCTCGAGGAGCTCGTTCCAATGAGGGCTCATAACCTATGTTTTAGAGACAAAAAATTAAAAATTAATGAAAATTAATTGGCGATTTTTGAGAATAGCGCTGGCCGGTTTTGGCCGTTACGTTAGGTAAAGGGTTAAGAAGTAGAGAACGGCGCACGTTAGACATCACTGCGCATTGAGTGCCTGTTCGGAACAGGCGCTCAATGCGTAGCATTGGCGAACGCGGTATGCGTCGTTGGGAGAGAGTATCCGCGTCTCGTAGTAGTAGGGGGTGGGTGGGGTCCGGTGTGTGGGGTCCAGCTTCGTAAACATATTTGAAAATCTAGTACCCCTGCTCATCAAAAGAAGTGGCCATTATTATCCTACAGGGCTGTTAGCTACAGACAGCTAAAATGGGTTAAGTGCAGCGAGTAAGATGATCGAGTTCTCGCTATGTTGAATATTCGCGAAGATCAAGCTATTTCGGTTTTTGAAATTGTAGGAGAATAGTTGAGGAACGGTATTCCACCGCGCTCTCCTAGGAAACCATCACGGAGGCTGCCTGTCGCACCCGTACATATGTAGCAAACAGTTATCAGGGAATCTCTAATAACGATATTATGCTTAACCTTTTACCTAACACGAAAAGCAGACGACACTTGCAATCAAAATTCTTGAATAA
The DNA here is from genome assembly GCA_031216915.1 of Pictodentalium vernedei. Taxonomy (NCBI): domain Eukaryota; kingdom Metazoa; phylum Mollusca; class Scaphopoda; order Dentaliida; family Dentaliidae; genus Pictodentalium; species Pictodentalium vernedei. The sequence continues at coordinate 41,486,183 of CM062288.1, forward strand.
CTAATTTTTTTCATTTTTTGTCTCAAAACATAGGTTATGGCCCCTCATTGGAACGAGCTCGATGAGGGTGATAATCTATTTTTTTTGAGACAAAAAATGAAAAAATAATGAAAATTAATTGGCCATTTTTGTGAATAGCTCTGACCGGTTTTGGTTCGTTACGCTGGATAAAGGGTTAATGGTATTACTCAGCCTAATCAGTTTAGCTTCAGCTTTAGTTAAATGTCAAAATGTGAGATTATTTTTTCACTTAATATTTCTGTGGAAGGCTGAATAAAATGAACTGCTGGTATATTTGTTCTCTTCCACAAGAATCTTCTGCATTTTTTTTCACCAATATTTCTGTGGAAGGTTGAATAAAATGAAATGCTGGAATATGTGTTCTGTTCCAAGAGTCTCTTCTACTCAACTGTACGTTGAAGTAGATTGATCTTGCGATAAAATAATTAACCGCTTAAAATGATGTCAGAAAATGGAACTTTCAACCAATTCAATCTTGGCTGAAAAAGTTCAGTGAGTTCTGCTACACAAGATTGAATGGATTAAGTTTCTAGTGGCATTATGGGGAAAGGTAACAGCTTTGAATTTTGATATATCAACATCATCACACAGAAGGTTAACTATTATGCAGCACATTTGTTCAACATCACGAGAGATCAATATTTTTTGTCGTTCAGACCACTTAATTATTTTCAGCCAGCGAATTGTGGTTTCAGGAAGCAGAAAGTCTTAATTGATCTAAAGCGCATATCATTCGCGGTGACTTCCAGGATATCTCATTGAAAAGGAAATATATATCTTCGGATCACGTAAAGTTATCTTTTACGCAAATGTTTTAACCTGTTACCTCACGAAAGGACCAAAAATGGTTAACGCAATATTCAAAATCGACATACAAATTTCATAATTTTTTTCTAATGTTTGGCGTTAAACATAGCTTTTACAAATCAGTGAAACTAGTGCGTTGATCTTGTTCCAGTTATGGATCAGAAACGATATTTTAGGAAAAAAATGAACTTTCCTAGTTCCAAGCTGATTTTTGTAAGCGTCGTCTGCTATACATGTTAGGCAAAATCAAGTGCGCCGAAAGCATCCAAGGTCTAGAGGACAGGGTATCAAAAAGTTCACACTACTCGGGGTTTGAGTTAACACGAGCACTTTACGTCGATTTATTTATTTATTATTTATTGATGTTTAAGGTCACATATTTATGCACAATGGCTAATCATGAGCGTGACAGTTTTACGGGTGGAGGAAGCCGGAGTACCCGGAAAGAACCACCGAGCATCGACGAGCAACTGTCAGTTCCTCAACATTCTAACTCTGTTCAAGCTCCGCTCAAGCAGGGTTACAGCGGTTGAAGGCATGTGCACCATTGACGTGCATTAGGCCTTAGTACACGGAGTCATCGTCTCCCCATGTAGGCAACCGGGATAAAGTGCCTTGCCCGTGGACACAACGCGGGTCGTCCCGGACGGGGATCGAACTCGGGACCTCTAGCATAGAAATCCAACAGTCTACCACTGAGCCACCGCGCTCCCAGTTTACATTGAATCATAAATTCTAATGTGACACTCAGTAGTAGGCATTATATATAACGTCACTTGAGTGCAACAATGTGGCATCTGCAATGTTTGTGCATTGCAGATGGCGCCTTGTTCCACTCAAGGGACGATATAGAGGTTTAGAACTCACCCCGCTGAATGAAAAGCTTTATTGGGTCTTTGTTTAATTATTATCGATCACATACCTGATACCACCCCCCTCCCCCCCCCCCCCTCCCCTTCCCAATTGCCACAATAGATTTGAGATGAATACTCGAAGTTTCTCAATTATAGTTTTCGGAAAGTAATGTCTTTTTCTCTTATGCACGTCTGGCGAAAAAAGGATACGCCCCCCCCCCCCCCATTCCGTCAAGGAGTTGAGTTCGTTCCAATGAGAGGTCATAAGCTATGTTTTTGAGACAAAAAATGAAAAAGTAATAAAATTTGAATAGCGATTTTTGTACATGGCGCCGGTAGGTTTGGGTTGTTTTGTTTGATAAACGGTTAAGCGTCTTATGAGAAAATAAAATATCAACTTACCACAATAAAAAAAAACCCCGAAAACTCCCGACCGAACGACCGACCGACCGAACGACCGACCGGCCGAGAGACCAGTGTTTTGTATGTAACCTGGAACCAAATCATTTATATATTTTTTTCGCCTAATCTTTTTGTGCTATAACATTACTTATACTCTTAACTGTACGATAACCTTTATGTCACATTTCCTCTGTACGCTGATTTGCTGTGTAACCTCCATTTGAATGAGTGTTTCTGTTTTTCAGTCATGCATACAAGGTCACCATCAAACCACCAGCCAATAGTGAGTATATACATATATCTAAATCTTAAATTACTGTCGATTGGGTTGATGTGTGTGGCTAGTTTCTCTGTATCTGAGAGTAAGGCTGGGTATGAGGTAGATGAGAGTTTGTAAACAGAACCGACGTCGTTCGTCAGTGTTAAAAATAAAATGTATCTGGGTGAACGTGTTACGGCTCTGTGTTGTCAGGTACTTTTTTTTTATTATTATTAAGTATTCTTATAAAGTGCTTTATCCCCACTTTTGAGTAAGCTCAAGGCGCTTTACATAATAGCTATTCATCCTTTTGGGCGTTGAAAGCAGGTCTTATTGTGGGATGACCACCGCAGTGACAACCTAATGGTCTCGCTCTTCCCGAATACTAGGAAGGAATCTTTAGCCTGCGCGAAGTGTATCTTTCTACGCCGGGGGACAACCATTTTCGTCCCCGCCCGATAGGACAGTGTGCCGTGACAGCATCAACCCTACATTTGATGTCACCCGAGAGTGTTCCGACACATAGAATACTTCCCCCAGCCGGGGATAGATCCCATGATATTTGGCTTGAGAGAGCAGTATACTTATCCACTTGGTCTCCACATCCGTGCGTTGAAAAGCTTCTACGATTCGCGGAGAGTTATTGACAGGCATATTTTGAGTAGTTGTTTCATGACTGATGGTGGTGGGTATGGCCAATGGCCTAAATCTTGAAGGGTGGGGGGTCCCTACCCAAGAAAAGCAAAACGATTGTCCCGCGTGGCAGTAACCAACAGGTATTACTGTCCCATAATTCAGCCCATGGCGAAAGTCTGTCTCAGTTGGAACAGTAGGACACAGGCCGAAGTTAAAATACGTCTCCCAAGACATTTATATGAAAACCCAGCTGTCCAGGGTATCCAGCTCTTACAAAAAACTGTCGTAGCTTGGCTTGTTTACACTTTACCTAACATGAAAAGCAGACGACACTTGCAAACAAAATTCTTGAATAACTAATATTTTTCTATTTTTGTCTCAAAAACATAGGTTATGACCCTTCATGTGTAATAACCAGGCTGCAAGCCGAGAGGTCCTCGGTTCGAATCCCACCTGCGGCAACCACGTTGTGTCCTTGGACAAGACACTTCATCCCATTGCCCACGTGGGGGCATGGTGACGTTGTGTACTAAAGCGTACGGCACGTCGATGGTGCACCTATCTTAAACCATTGCTAACCCCGAGGCAGCGTCCCTGCATGTGTGAAGTTAGTGTGTTGTGCAGTTGACAGTTGCTCGCCGTTGCTCGATGGTTCTCTCCGGGTACTCCGGCTTCCTCCACCCGTAAAACTATCGTGGTCATGATTAGCCATGATTAGCTATTGTGCAGAAATATGTGACCTTAAACACTAATAAATAAATAAATAAATAAATAAATAAACCTATTCAGCAGTGTAATAAAATTCCATGAAAATCAATAATGTTTTAACGAAATTCCCGAATGTATTTTTTTTTTGGGGGGGGGGGGGGGGGGTGGCGGGGGGAGGGGGGCTCAAATTAAAGTTTTGGTACATCTTATTGATTTCATCGTAAGTCTGCAGAAGTTTTTTCAGGTCAAATATAATTTGTTTTGTTCAATACCGTACCGGCCGATGTTTTCACCGCTGAATGAAAACTAAAAACACGTGACAACCGTCAAATAGGTTATTAGGGAAAATATCGTTCACAACACGTGTAATACGGGTTGACGTCAGAAGTCGACGTCGCAACGTTGAGCGTGAGTTGGTTTTGGAAGTACAATTGAATTAATCTCTTATTTTTTCATTAACTATCTACCAAAGACATTCGTAGAAAACATTTCCGGAAAAACTACATATTTTTTTCATTTTTGTCTCGAAAACATAGCTTTTGAACCCCCCCCCCCACCCCCCACCCACCCACCGCCACCACCCCTCCACATTGGGACGAGTTCGTTCCAGTGATGATCCTAAGTTATGAAGCAAAACTGAAATAATTGAAATTTGGCATGCGATGTTGTTGAACAGCGCCTGTCAATTATAGTTGTTCCGTTATCTAAAAGTTTAAAATGCTCATTATGTGATAACAAGTTCAAATTCGTCACGATTTGACATGAAATTTCTTAACGTCGTTCACTGAAATCGACCTGGGCCTCGGTAAAACCTCGGTAAACCTCGGCTGAAATCCTTTTAATAAATAGAAATTTATATGAAATCGTGACTCATTAGAAAGCCTCTATTTATACACACATTAAAAAGTTAAAAACCATTCCGTTAGAATTAAATAGAGAGTAATCGCTTGACTGGACTGGTTAAGTGAAATAATTCATGAGAGGTGAGGGACGTTGTACAAACTCGAGTGCGCGAATTAATTTTCATTATTTTTTCATTTTTTGTCGCTGAAACATAGGTTATGACCCCTCATTGGAACGAGCTTCCAATGAGGGGTCATAACCTCTGTTTTTGAGACAAAAAATGAAAATAATAGTTATTCAAGAATGTTTTTTGCAAGTGTCGTCTCTTGTTCATGTTGGTAAAGGGTTAAAAAAAAAGAAAAAAACAATGAAGTCCCCATTACATCCACGGCAAAGCGTCTTCGTTTGCGCGCACGGATACATGACACAATTGTTGATTGCATAATTCACTTGTGAAGTTATCGTTTATAATCAAACCCGGGAATCCCAATATATCACACTTTGGAAAGTAATAAATTAGATTTGACTTATTTAGACTAATGATGAAATAATTAAAATCTGTCAAGGTGTACGAAAACTATAACTTGAGCCACCCCAAAACGTTTTTGAAATTTCATTGAAAAAATGTTGATCTTCGTGAAATGTTTTTACACTTACTGTTAAATTTATAACTCATAATTGTTATTGCAGTACTGGCTGATTTCTACTTTTTATTGGGGTTTAACGACACTCTCGACAGCCACCTCGTTTGGGACAGTTTACGGGTGGATGAAGCTGGAGTACCCGGTGAGAACTGCCCAGTAGCGTCGATCAAGTGTGAGACTTCCCATCGTACTAACTCATCACAAGTAGGGTTAACCAGTGGCGGCGCTACGGGGGGGGGAGGGAGCATGGAGGGCATCCCCCCAACGAAGGCTTTGCCCCCCCCTCAGTTGCCCCCCCCCCCAACCATCTCGCATGCATTTCCAACCACTCTCACACACAAACACATTCAGTCACTCTCTATCACACACACACACACCCCTCTCTTTTTTTATTCCCATACACACTTAGCCCAAAGCCTCAGGCTAGCCGATGAACACATCCAGGCAGTAGAGATTCTCTCTCTCTCTCTCTCTCTCTCTCTCTCTCTCTCTCTCTCTCTCTCTCTCTCTCTCGCACAGACCCACCAGACGCGGATTTTTTGAAAGGAGGACCGCTAATTACCATTACATTTAGTCGAAACTTGGACCCAAAGTTCGTAATATAATTTTTTGGTTTGGTACGTCCTCAGGACGTACCAAACCAAAAAAGTATATTACGGACTTTGGGTCCAAGTTTGGACTACCTCATAATAAAGTAATGATATGATCCTTTACGTATTTGCCCCCCTTCATGGGAGTCTGCTCCACAAAAAAATTTCTGGCGCCGACACTGGGGTTAACACTGGTTTGAAGACAAGTGCACCCATTTCAGCGATTGATTCGTGCTCCCGCGTTGTGTCCTTGGACCCCGATTGCCTACATGTGGGCACGATGACGCTGTGTACTAAGGCGTACTGCACGTCGTTGGTGCGCATGTCTTCAATCAATCTAACCCTGCCTGTGCCGCGGTGTAGAGCTCAGAGTTACGATGTTGGAGAGCTGACAGCTGCTCGTCGTTGCTCGGTGGTTCTCTCCGGGTACTTCCGGCTTCCTCCACACTTAAAACTGTCAACAACGTGGTATGACCCTGGCTGTTAATGAGTCGTTAAACCCTAATAATAATAAAAATAGACAAGTGCACCATCGACGTGCAGTACGCCTCAGCACATAACGCCATCGTGACCCCACGTGAGTAGTCGAGATTAAGTTCCTTGTCTAAGGACACAACGCAGTTATACCTGGTGGAAACTGAACCGTGGACCATCAGTTTGAAGTCCATTGTCGTAACCACTCAGCCACCGCTCTTCTCGGTTGATTTCTAGTGATTAACCGATATTTGGTTATCGCATCTGACATCGGCCGATTTTAAGCCATCGGTTGACCATCGGCAGAAGTGTTTGAACATCGGTCTATGCCAATGGTTACATGGAACACCATTTGATCAAAATTGTTTGTATTTATGTTTGATTCATGATTTCATACAAGCAGTATCAAGCTTAATAAGTTGCCACAAGAATTAGCAGGAATCATGATTGGTCTTATCTCACTGATTGGTCTGATCTCCCCCCTTAATTGCTTCTCAAGACACAGGTGTCACGTGTCATGTGGTGACTCTATGAAATACGACATCGGCAGAAACAAATTAACCCTTTACCCAACGAAACGGCCAAAACTGGCCAGTGCTATCTAAAAATCACCATTCAATTTTCATATTTTTTTTTATTTTTTGACTCAAAAACATAGCTTATGACCCTTCTTTGAAAAATGAAAATATTTAGTTATTCAGGAATTTTGTTTGCAGGTGTCGTCTGTTTTTCGTGTTAGGTAAAGGGGTAACAGCATGGCGTCTTTGATCAAAGACGCTGCGCTGTTAATTTCTTTCCGATGATGTCGTATTTATTGAATAAAGAGTGCATCCATATTCGTACTTTTATTTTAATACACACAGTGACATACTCCTGAGGTCAACGAACCAATCAACCTGGCTGTATTGTAAAATTAACCCTATTCTATGCATTATTGAGCATACTACTTCTTTTGGTTGTGACTAGGACTATCACGATTTTTCAATTTAGGAATCGATTAATTGTCGCAGATAATCGATAATAATCGATTAATCGTACCTAGATGTCCCTCTTCCTCTCTTTGAAGTCGATAAAAATGAAGTTCAAGTCAGCTGACCTACCTCAAGTAAACAACGAAGACGATCAAGTTTTAGGTACATTCAAAGCTTTGATGTTCTGAACTTTTGAACCGTCAGTGTAATAATCAAGATCGGTCGGCAGTTGCGATCTTCGCAACTGCCGACCGGTCTTGATTATTACACTGACGGTTCAAAGATTCAGAACATCAAAGCTTTGATGAATTTACTTGGAAGACAAATGCTTCCAACGGCTTCTTGGGGTTTAACATCCATGTTCTTAACTCAATACCTTTAGAAACAATAGTTTTTTCATAAAATTTTCTTTTAATTATTAAACATCTAAAACGGGATACAATTTACCCATTATTCGACAACGAAAAATACTAATCGATTTCGTCGTGACCGATCAACAATCGATTAATCGATTGATCGTGACAGCCCTAGTTGTGACTATCTGACACCGGCACTCACTACCGGCCGATTGTGCGCTCATCTAACCGGCAAGCAGATGACGATCGCAAATCCTTATCGGTTAATCACTATTGATTTATATTACATTACTGTTTGATTATTGATGGTCAAATGGTTGATTATTACATATTAACTAACGTCTATTACATTACTGATTAATATTACTCTATCGGATGATTATTACATAACTGGTTAAGTTTATTTCATTGCTGGTGATTACCCTACTGGTAAATTTTTTTGTACATGACTGGTTAATATTATTACACTATTTGTTGTTATTACACTACTGCTTGTTATATCCCCTATTCACGTTCTACAGTTAAAACTAGAAGTCCTGTCATGAAATGCGCACAAATAGCACGTCGGTCTGCGCGTTAATCTGCGCGTATGACCATAGTAAGGCTATCAAATTCTGTACATATGGCCTGTGCACAAGCAATATTTCAGCCAATGGACCTCCGGGTAACCCGGAGGTCCATTGGCAGAAACATCGCCTGTGTTTGCTATAAACAGGAGAACCTGCCGTGCTTTGGATGCCATTCGATACGGCAATTGCGCGCAATTCATACGCGCAATTAAGTCTAGATAAGCGCACAATTCGTGACAGGACTTCTAGTTTTAACTGTAATTGTGCAACTTTTTGGTCGTAACAGACCTTCGCTATCCATAGAGTGAAAAAATCGCTTCATATAACACGAACAGAACACACACGTATGTGTATGTAGACACTCGTAATTTGATATGTATTGACACGAAAAGTAATTTACATTGAAACCAATTTCCAATGTCCTCAAAACATGTTGGACATGTACATATATCACACTTTTTCCTGTTTAATTTACGACCCATGAAATCAAAAATACCCCACAGTATTTAATTACTAATGGATAATCAATCATTTACTTTACGGTGGTAATATAAAGGCGTAAAAGATTACTTTCTATATATGGTAAATCACTTTACAATAAACTTTCTTATTGACGATATAATACATATTAGCGGATGAGTTGATTTAAATATGAATGGTCACTAAAACCGGAAATTTCCAGACAAGCTTTTCTCCGCAATTAGTAGAACAATATAATAGAAAAAAAAATCTCCAATGCCTCTATGAAATTATTCAATTGATGTGTTGCCTTGGAAACATATAACACTTAACAGCAGACTGAACATACAGTGAAGATTTCTCCTAACCCTGTGCACACAGGCGTGAGAAGATCAAAAGTCGTATTTTCCCCATAATACAACCAGGAATCTTACTATAATTTAAGTTATTTTGCTTGTCGTGTTGTACACACTATCACACAACCGCCTTTAGAGGACTGATCGACTTGAAACGAAAGGAATGGTTTCAAATTCTGTACATATGGCCCGTGCACAAGCAATGTTTCAGCCAATGGACCTCCGGGTAACCCGGAGGTCCATTGGCAGAAACATTGCCTGTGTTTGCTGTGAGTAAACAGGAGAACCTGCCGTGCTTTGGATGCCATTCGATACGGCAATTGCGCGCAATTCCTACGCGCAATTAAGCATAGATAAGCGCACAGTTCGTGACAGGACTTCTAGTTTTAACTGTAATTGTGCAACTTTTTGGTCGTAACAGACCTTCGCTATCGATAGAGTGAATAAAATCGCTTCATATAACACGAACAGAACACACACGTGTGTGTATGTAGACACTCGTAATTTGATATGTATTGACACGAAAAGTAATTTACATTGAAACCAATTTCCAATGTCCTCAAAACAGGGACGATATGGGCAACAAGCCCTTTCCAACCTCAGTGACTGTAGGTGATGGATTTCCACATGTCTAGGCGTGTTGAAGGAGGAAAAGGAAGGAGGGAAAAGGTCCATCCCCTTCTGGCCTTTTTGCGGCTCTTCTTCTTTGGAGGTTGGCATGGTGATGGTGATGAGGCTGGTGGTGGTGGTGTAGAGGTGCGCACGTTATGCTCTTTTAGGTACTCTCTTACTCTTGTCTGTGCTGCTTTGGACAACTCTATCTCTCGCATAACGGTCTCCATATAGATTGGTGGCTGTACCGCTCCCGGGCTTTCCGGTAGTGAAGGAAGGGGGGAGTGAGGGGTGGGAGGCGGTGAAAAAGCAACTTCCAGTTTCTCCTCAGTCTCCACTGGATGTTCCTCATCCAACTCTACCGGCTCAGGAGCCGGCAGTTGATTGGGTGGGAGGCGGTGAAAAAGCACCTTCCAGTTCCTCCTCAGTCTCCACTGGATGTTCCTCATCCAACTGTACCGGCTCAGGAGCCGACAGTTGATTGGGTGTACCAGTGGGACTAGGAGGGGAACTGGCGGCTGCCTCCAGAGCCTCCACCCCCTCACTCAACTCTTTCTTCCTATTCCGGAATGCCTCCAAGCGCCGGGCGTCCCTGCGCTTGGTTGATGGACTCTTCTTCTTTCTCCTCTTTACAGGGCCTCCGTGCCTCTTCGGGTGAGGACCAGTGGGAGAGGAGATCCTCTCTCCAAAGGTGCTACCTCTCCCCGAAGAGGGTGGTGTCTTGGCTGTTTCAATCTCAAACTCCAGGTTCAGATGGACTCTCTTGCCTGTCTCCTGGACAGTCCAGGTAACAGGGCAAGAGATGCCCAGAGCTGAAATGGTTTTGATTAATGTCTCTGGAAGTTCCAGCTTTTCCATGATTCGAAATCAGGTGTTCACGCTCTGAATTCAGACGTGTGAATGGTGAAAATGACTTAAAACTCAGCAGGTGTATGCATTTATATCTTACCTCCTACAAGTATCTGGGAATTTCATTGGTTCAAAGACGTCACATGCAGACTGCATATAAAACCATATACTGCCTGTCAACATCAATATACGCCGACAGCTATGGGTAATCTCCCCTTTGTTCATTGATTATTCAAAATGGCGGCAGCCGATAAACGCTTCAAGTTGAAAGATTGAGTGTTGGAAGCCCATATTTGGTCTGAAGTGCAGGTTAGGCAACTTAAAAGGCTTCATATTCTGTGGATGTGTGTCATGTTACCTTCGAAATGAAACTGTTTGGTATGTATGAATTTGCCTTGTTACAATTTATGAGAGAGTGCCTGTAGGCACTCTCTCATAAATTGTAACAAGGCAAAAACACGTGAACACATTGTGAGAATTCTCTCATTTAATTTTGATCGCTGTTGTTATTAGTTCTGATGCAGCAGTCGGTAAGATATATTCGTTACACAGTTTGTTGGTGGCCTAATATGGTATATATGGTGTCAGTTAATTCCATATTGGACTCGAGCTTCGCGTACTGCACGCCGAAGGTGCACATGTCTTCAACCGCGAAGGCGTACAGTTGCTCGTCGATGCTCGGTGGTTCCCTCTGGGTACTCCGGCTTTCCCCACCCATACACCTGACACCATATATACCATATTAGGCCACCAACAAACTGTGTATCTAATAATATCCTATACAGATAAATCAACATCTTTGGTGGAAGTATTTTACGTTATTCTGAAAAAAAATCAGCAACTATGTCACATCTTATTATGTGTGCAGACATGAGTCGCCATTAATGTGACAGAATGACTCAAAAAGGCAATGCCCGGAACTTAACCCTTTGAACCGCGATTGTACAGTCCATACCAATACACGGTTATCATTTGGAAAAGTCTATATTCGTAAGGCTAGATGTACGCTGCGTCCGATTTATTTTGCGTTCCGTCATGCGTTGCGTCTGAAATAACGCGTCCTGCAGTTTTTTGTTTTTTTTTCATTTGGATATACACAGAATGACACCCGTGCGTGAATAGGTTAATCGATATGGCACGAGTGCTGGCGAGGAAGGATAAAACGAGAGGCCACAGATTCACCGGTCAGCATCCTTTTATATTTGGTATGTGACATCTCTGGGGGTGGGGGGGGGGGGCAGATTCAAGTTTGTTCAAATTGTGTCTCTGGGTTAATATTTGGGGTCTTTATTGTAGCTCAAAATTTAATTTAGTGCAATATAAGAAAATTTCTTTAAAAATCTTCTTCTTCTTCAGACCCACCAGTCAGAATCCTTTCACATTTGGTTTGTGACATCTCTCGAGGTGTCAGATTCAAGTTTGTTCAAATCGAGTCCCTGGGATAATATTTGGGCTCCCTATGAGGGCTCGAATTTTAACTTAGTGCAATATGGGGAAATTTCTTCAAAAATCTTCTTTTTCAGATCCACCAGTCAGAATCATTTCATATTTGGTATACAACATCTCCTGGAGACTTAGATTCAAATTTGTTCAAATCGGGTCCCTGTGTTAATATTTGACCTCTTTATTTGAGCCCAGAATTTAACTTAGTGCAATATGAGAAAATGTCTTTAAAAACTCTTCTTCAGATCCACCACTCCGAATCCTTTCATATTTGGTGTGTGACATCTCTTGGGGTATCAGATTCAAGTTTGTTCAAATCGAGTCCCAGGCTTAATATATGGGCTCTATTTGCGAGCCCAACGTTTAATTTAATGCATGATTATTATTTCAAAACTGCACGGACGAGAATATTATTTTTTGGTATGAAGCTTCCTTTGGTCCAGTGGAATCAGACGGACCAAACAAATTCCTATCGGTTTTGTCATGGGGTGCTGTATGGGAATGCCAATTTTAACACAGCTGGCAATGGAAATGGAAACCATCACTCACTCACCCAGTCTTGTTCAACCGCTCTTATGGGAACTTTTTTTTTTGTTCTTGGTGACATACAATTCCACACAATCTGTAAGACAAGCGCTAACCCATTATTTTCGTCGCGAGGACTCCGAGAAAAGAAAGGAAATCTTTGTGGGAACCGAAACTTTATTGTCTTCGTTCTCACAAAAGACAGGCCAACCCTCAACATACACGTACACACACTAACACTTTCATTGAAGTTTTGCTGTTTCTTGTTATGAGATCATAGATTTCATTAACCCTTTGAACCGCAGCGGCCGCTTTTCCGTCCAGGAACATGATACGTCATAACGTCATTATATGGGATGTCTGTTCAGTAAATATTGTGGGGTAGACCAATCAGTATTTTCAACTTGCAGCCCGATACTGATTGGTCTACCCCAAATAATCAATATGGACTCTTCTAATTGCTGCCTTTGAACTGGCATGGAAGATACCACTAGAGTTCAAAGGGTTAAACGCTGTTTTATACGAAATTTAAGAACCAGTTGGGTGCACCGTATTTCATTCGAATCGAGGTTTATCCATGATCGAATCCGGTTTTGTAGGCGGCATTCATAAATTTCGGACGGATGCGACGAATTTTAGTTTGTTCTCGACACTTCAAAACGCCGTTAAACACACATTGAGGTTTGAACCGAATGGATTAGGGGAAAAAACTGATTACATATGAAAATTTCATCATTCTTCTTCTTTGGTGCTGCACTACTGCAGACCGCAAACACAACGTGTCTTGTCGAATCGTGCGTACCTGTAGTCAAGTTTTTAATACTACATCCAATGGACTTGACCGCTGTTTGGAACCATATTCTTGAACATCGCCAAGTCGATAGTCTAGTGCAGGTCTGCAATTTTAACACATACAGCTATTATTAGATGGACAAACTTGTATTTGTACGCGCCCAAGTTGGGAAATGGCGATAAATAACTTTCCACCTCATTCTGGTATTGTAAATTCACAAATATAGCATCCTTTATCCACCATAACTATCGTATTTATTTATTTATTTATTTACTTATTTATATATTAGGGTTTAACGACACATTAACAGCCAAGGTCATGTCGTGTCGATTAAAGTTTTATGGGTGGAGGAAGCCGGAGTACCCGTAGAGAACCACCGGGCAACGACGAGCAGCTGCCAGCTCCCCAACATCGTAACTCCGCATTGCAGCACATTCAGGGTTAAACTGGTTGAAGACAGCCACACCATCGACGTGCAGTAGTCTTAGTACACGGCGCCATCGTGCCACCATGTGGACAATCGGGGTGAAGTGCCTTGTCCAAGGACACAACGCGTGTGTCCGAATCGATCAATCAGACGGTCACCCATCCATGGACTAACCGGGCGCGTCGTTGTTTAACTTCAGTGATCTGACGAGAACCGGTTACCGCAAAGCCACCGCGCCCCCATAACTATCGTAATGGCCATGTCCGTCTGCCGAGGTATTCACAAAAAAATCGTCATCAAATTTCATTATTCTTGTTTTAAATGTTTGCACCCCGAGCATAGTTTATGACCCCTCATGGGAATGAGTTCCGCGAACCCGTTTCAACGGGGGAGGGAGGCATAATATATGTTTTGAGGCAACCCAAGCATAGTTTATGACCCCTCATGGGAATGAGTTCCGCGAACCCGTTTCAACGGGGGAGGGAGGCATAATATATGTTTTGAGGCAAAATATGATTTTTTTTAGTTTTTTCGGATTCTTTGTTTTTTTTTTTTTTTTTTGCTTGTCTCGACTTTTATTGTGTCAAGTGATGGGTTAATTGTTTTATCATTGCTTTCGGTCAGTAACGCTAATTTTCTATCTTGCAGATGAAACTGAAACTCTCGGAAATGTTATCACTCAAGTAGCAGAACAATTCAACAAGTAAGTACTTATCTTTCACCATGCCCTGCACCAATTGTTTATTTGTTGGTGTGCTGAGGTTTAACCCTTTACCCAACGCAACGACCAAAACCGGCCAGCGCTATTCACAAAATTCACCATTCAATTTTTATTACTTTTTCATTTTGTCACAAAAACATAGCTTATGACCCCCTCATTGGAACGAGCCCAACGAGGTCGTTCCAATGAGGGGTCATAAGCTATGTTTTTGACGCAAAAAATCCCCAAAATTAGTGCTTCAAGAATTTTCTTCACAAGTGTCGTCTGCTTATCGTGTTAGGTAAAGGGTTAAAGTTACTTTCAACAGCCAATATCATATCGTGTCGGATAGATTAGCGGGGGAAGCCGGAGAAAACTACCGATCATCAGTGAATACTAGTAACTGTCGCTCACTCCAACTTACTAACCCGACACGAGTTGGAAGAGAAGCAGCTGAAGCCAAGTGTACCCTGTCGTGCCCTATCTCTAGCACACAGATCCACCCACGCTATCGGGATGAATAAGCCTACCCCATGATGATGCAATTTTTTTAAAATAAAATACATGCATGGACTGCGGCAACGCGGCAATGCATTAGCGGCCCATAAATGTGGTTTCCAGCAACTGGGGAAAAAGCACTCAATGACCCCTTGATGATCTTTACCCAAATTATTGAACCTCCATTGAGTTTCACCTCATTTGGTGTTGTTCCCAGGTCCACACATCATACAATGCTTAAGATATGAGCATGACCTACTTACAATATTTTCGGCCCATCCGGTTTTGACTGTGAAAATTAAGTTTGAATGTCCAGAATGCATTAGGGGGTCAAACAATGTGATTTCCAGCAAATCTAAAAAAATGCACTCAACGTCCTCTTGGTGAATTCAGTGACCTTGACCCATATTTTAAACCTCCATTGAGTTTCAACTCATTGGGGTTGGTCCCAGGTCCATATGTTATACCATACTTGAGATACGAGCGTGACCTACCTTCAAACTCTTTAGCCCCAGTCACCCTTTTTAGTGTAAAAATGCATTATGAACATCGGGGATGCAGTAGGGGTCATAAAATGTGATTTCCAGCAAATCAACAAATGCACGAAATGAGCCCTTGGTGATTTCAGTGACCTTCATTGAGTTTCGACTCATTTGGTGTTGGTCACAGGTCCATAGGTCATACCATGCTTGAGATATGAGTGCGACCTACTTTTAATATTTTTGGCCCTCACCCACTTTTTGAGTATAAAAATACATGTTTGAACTTCGTGAATGCATTAGGTGTGTGTGTATGGGGGGGGGGGGGGGGGTCATGAAATGTGATTTTCTGATTTCCAGCAAACCAGAAAAAAATCATTCAGTGACCCCTTCGTGACTTCAGTGACCTTGACCCATATTTTGAACATCCATTGAGTGCCGACTCATTGATGTTGGTCCCAGGACCGTAGGTCCTATCAAGTGTCATATATGGGCGTGACTCACTTTTAAAACACCCCCATGGACACCCCCAATGCCCAGGAATCTGAAAAACAAGAAGAAGAAGACGAAGAAGATGAAAGAAAACAGAAAAAGAAACAATATAAAAAAATAGTCTGTATGTTTCACACAGACAAACTATAATTGTCGGAACACCAATCGTCGTGTGAGAACAAAAAGGTTCTATCTTCCACTGGAAGATAGAACCTTGTGGTTCTCGCGCAGCGAA
This sequence comes from Pictodentalium vernedei, assembly GCA_031216915.1. NCBI lineage: Eukaryota > Metazoa > Mollusca > Scaphopoda > Dentaliida > Dentaliidae > Pictodentalium > Pictodentalium vernedei. The sequence continues at coordinate 41,502,185 of CM062288.1, forward strand.
ATGAACAAGATGGGCGTTTTTCCGTCAGAATGTTCTCTAAAACAGTGTCATTGATATGTGGATCAGTATCGCGTTTCATGCTCCAGTATTATCAAGGATGTTGTGATTCTGAATGTATGTGGGCGAACCTATCTTGGATGGCAGATGGATTTTGCGAATTAATTCTTAATAATCTTCTTGATAAGTACCTGATCGATTTGATCTCATTATTCACTGTTACGTTTTACTCGCACAAGAATACATTGCAGGTGGCACCTTTATGCACTCAGATGATGGATGATGTGTAAACCGAAATTAACTCTATCGGCGCCATTGTCTCTTATCCCTTTGATACTTTTGCGCGTCTTGTGACGTACGAAGTCAAACAGTGCGTTGATACTTTTGTACGTCTTGTGACGTACGAAGTCAAACAGTGCGTTGATACTTTTGTACGTCTTGTGACGTACGAAGTCAAACAGTGCGTTGATTTTTGTACGCCTTGCGACGTACGAAGTCAAACAGTGCGTTGATACTTTTGTACGTCTTGTGACGTAAGAAGTCAAACAGTGCGTTGATACTTTTGTACGTCTTTCGACGTAAGAAATCAAACTGCGCGTTGATACTTTGTGGTCATTTATGTTATTATTTTTCGATTTTTTTTAAAGTTTTAGCCTCAATTCCTATTTTCTCCCGTATAGTGATCAGTGACAACCGTTGAGCCAAATGTTATCGCAGCTTAAAATAGTAATATAGTCCTGCTGTCAAGACTTCTTAACTGGTTGAGCGCAAGAAGCCACATCAGGGCTTTCATAAAATGAGGATACCAGAACAAAAGCCAACATTTCCCGTGCTTATATTTCATATTCAGTTAAACACGAATAATATTTTGTTTATATAAATTTGTTTTATGACAAATTATTGGATCGTGCTTTAATTGTTGCTATTCATTTGGCGGAAATTCTGTTAAGATATAGACGGCATGTCACTGTGTCTATATATGAATGCAAAGTGCAATCTTTGAGCTGAGTTTGGTCCAAAAGAATGCAATTTAAGTAACCCCCGCGTAACCTAAATGAGCGTTCGTGGGTTATTTCCAGGTCTGAACTTTATACTCATGTTGTGGTCACGATATTGACATAGATGCCAAAAGTGAATTTAACACCCTTCAAAACCATTCAGTCATTAGATTTGAATGAACTCTGAACCGTTTTTCACATTACATTATCCCACATTTCGTTTCAGAGTATTCAAGGTAGAAGAACTGAGAAACGACATAACACACAGGTTACAAGCACTTGAAAAACGAATGGAAAGTAAGTACAAAACAGGTGAAATTCTATCGTCGTCTTCTGCGTTTCTTCTAACGTTCGAGTATTGCTGTCGTAGTTTTAACCCTTTACCCAACGTAACGGCCAAAACCGGCCAGCGCTATTCTCAAAAATCGCCAATTAATTTTCATTATTTTTTTCATTTTTTGTCTCAAAAACATAGGTTATGACCCCTCGTTGGAACGAGCTCGCCGAGCTCGTTCCAACGAGGGGTCATAACCTATGTTTTTGAGACAAAAAATGAAAAAAATTAGTTATTCAAGAATTATGTTTACAAGTGTCGTCTGCTTTCTACGTTAGGTAAAGGGTTAATAAACAAACCAGACTTCACTTCAAGGGCTCTGGAAGCGCAAAAGTACAAGCTGTGTGTGTGCGGGGAGGAGGGGGGGGGTGTGGGGGGCGGGGCTTTTGAGAGGGCAAATATTAAATTGGAACGAAATGATACATAACTCGCCAAACCATGTCATTTGCAAGACATTTTCCCACCAACCGAGGTAAATGGACGCAAATTTGATTTGATCAGTGATATGTGAAAAAAGGCGATTTTTTCGACAGCTTTTCCCCATCGAAAAGGCCTACACAAATCCCACATCCATCATGTTTAGCTTCGGGTAGAGGCCGAATTCATTCCCAAGACCTCTCGCCCCAACGCACCAGTTTAGTACACAGAGGGTTTGGGCGTGGCGGCCTTCGTGAAAACGTTTTTCGCGGACAGCGCTAAGCTCTCTGGCCACCAGAGCAATTCTGTTAGGAATTCGTTACAAACGTATGCAGATATTTTCTTTCCTAATGCAGTTATAGATATTTCAGCCAATAAGTATTTAATTCACCATCCAGACATCAAGATATTGACACAATTAGTGGAGGAACTACGGTACATAATGTTGAAACTACGGCAGTTGTGAGTCTCGGTTCCTTATGTCATGAAAATTTCGGTCAATTAAGTCTCGACTAACTGATAGAGTGCTATAAGTCCATATTTGGGCTTAAGTTTGCAGTGCAGCCTAGAGGCTTCATATTATGTGAAAGTGCTTCTTGTTATCTTTTAACCCTTAACCCGGGGGCGTGGTGGCTCAGTAGGTAGAGGTGCAGGCTGCAGGCCGAGATGTCCTCGGTTCGAATCCCACCTGCGGCAACCGCGTTGTGTCCTTGTGCAAGACACTTCACCCCCATTGCCAATGTGGGGGCACGGTGACGCTTTGCGCTAAGGCGTACTGCACGTCGATGGTGCACCTGTCTTCAACCAATGCTAACCCTGCTTGTGTGGAGTTAGTATGTTGCGGAGCTGACAGTTGCTCGCCGTTGCTCGGTGGTTAACTCCGGGTAATCCGGCTTCCTCCACCCGTAAAACTGTCGTGGTCATGATTAGCCATTGTGCAGAAATATGTGACCTTAAACACCAATAAATAAATAAATAACCCTTAACCCAACGTAACAGCCAAAACCGGCCAGCCTTATTCACAAAAATTACCATTCAATTTTCATTATTTTTTCATTTTCCCCCCAAAAACATAGATTTTGACCCCTCATTAGAACGAGTTCGTTGAGCTCGTTCCAATGAGGGGTCATAAGCCATGTTTTTTAGGCAAAAATGAAAAAAAATAGTCATTCAGTAATTTTGTTTGCAAGTGTCGTCTGCTTTTCAAGTTCGGTAAAGGGTTAAATGAAATTATTGCAGGCTGCAAGCCGAGAGGTCCTCGATTCGAATCCCTCCTGCGGCAACCTCGTTGTGTCCTTGGGCAGGACACTTGAACCAAATTCCCCACATGGGGACACGGGGGCTTACTGCACGTCGACAATGCACTTGTCTTCAACCAATGCTAAACCTACTTGTGTGGAGTTAGTACGTTGGGGAGTCTGACAGTTGCTCGCCGTCGGGTAGAGGCCGAATTGGGCTAACGCCTCGGTCAATATAAGATTTTTAGGTTCATATCACATCATATTCACCACCACAAGTCCATAATTGTATATTATTTAGCTTATAAACATGTCTTTCGAATACTATTGGTAATATCATTTAAGATTCGGCCAAATCAAGTCCGGCCTGAGAAACAGCTCTCGCATAGATACAATTTTTCGCCCAAATGAAATATTACAGCCACTTGAATATAAACAAAGGAAATCGACTGTATCCCTGCTAGACTGGTTCCTTGCTGCCACATCGTGCCTTGGGACCGCAGTGGCTCAGTGCTTACGGCATTGAACTTCGAAACGAGAGGTCCACGGTTCGATTCCCGCCAGGGGCAACTGCGTTGTGTCCTTTGACGAGGCACTTAATTCCGAATGCATACGTGGAGGCACGGTGGCACTGCGTACTAAGGCGTACAACACGTCGATGGTGCACCTGTCTTCAACCAATGCTAACCCTGCTTGTGTGGAGTTAGTACCGTTGGGGAGCCGTACAGTTGCTTGCTCACTGTTGCTCGGTGGTTCCATTCGGGACTCTGGCTTCCTCCGCCCTGGCTGTCAGCAGTGTCGTTAATCTCCAATCAATAAATAAATAAATACATAACAACGTTCCTTACAGAATTTGACGCGTGGCTTGAGAGCTTGGACGCGTGTATAGCGCACAATGGGGTGGCATTCTTCACATTATTACACACAGAGTCAAAGAAAGAAGACAAGTTCTAATCATAAAATTGTTTTGAACATCCTCTCAAGAGACATGCAACAAACAGTAAGTATTTGTGCAATGTTTGGCCAATTTCAACACATTTTATTCACATATCCCGTATGGGTCATTGCGGTGTGAGAAACGTTACTATAATATTTCATTTTTTTTTCATTTTTCCCCCAAAACATAGATTTTGACCTCTCATTGGAACGAGCTCGTTGAGCTCGTTCCAATGAGGGGTCATAAGCCATATTTTTTAGGCAAAAATGAAAAAAATAGTTATTCAGTAATTTTGTTTGCAAGTGTCGTCTGCTTTTCAAGTTAGGTAAAGGGTTAAGTGAAAGTATTGCAGGCTGCAAGCCGAGAGGTCCTCGATTCGAATCCCAATTACGGCAACCTCGTTGTGTCCTTGGGAAAGACACTTGAACCCAATTACCCGCGTGGGAACACGGTGGCGTGGTGTACAAGGGCGTACTGCACGTCAACAATGCATTTGTCTTCAACCAATGCTAACCCTGCTTGTGGGGAGGCTGACAGTTGCTCACCGTCGGATAGATGCCGAATTGGGCTAACGCCTCGGTCAATACAAGGCCAAATTGCTTCCTCGTCCAGTGCTCTTTTCAAGCACAGAGTTAATTCGAACTGACGCCCCTGAAGTGCTGTGCGGGGTATGCTGTTTCAAAGAAAGGGATATGGAGCACAGCATAATGAAATGTTACAAACACTTCAAACAATATAATACTTGTTATTCTATTGCGTTTTGCTTTATGCCGATTGGGTTTGCTTTTTGATGAACGTGCTCAGAAAATGAAGTCTTCAGTTTTGACTGTGCACTTTGGAGGGAGGGCCAACTTATCGTTGTTTTATTTTTCATCGGAAAGTGTGTGTAGTGTTTTTCAAAAATATAGAAATTGTTTTGTGTCTGTTGTAGTATGCTTATAACTTTTCTTCCAAAACTACACGAATTATAGTATTAGCTCCCAACCAGGCAGAAGGCTAGAAAGTCACGTGAGCTGCAACAGTAACTGGAAAGTCAATTAATATTTTCAGTCTGTTTGAAATATCAAAGTTTAGTCAGTGGTCAAAATATTATACCAGGTGTTCATTCCAACACGTTGCTTGCCGACTTAGATATTCTTCTCACAGAAACATAAAATTTACTGCTCTGGTGAATTTCCACTTTCAGATGAGGAATCTAGAAAGTATTTTACAAAAATATGGAGACGATTAAAAAACTTAATACTAGTAGACTAATAGAATTAATCTCTACTCTATACAACACAACTGGATTTCTGGAGTGCCCATTGGTCACATACAGACAAGTCGTCCCTTGAGTTTCAATGTGTTCTATGTGCCAGTAGGCACACAGAACACATTGGAACTCAGGGACGAAGTGTCTCCACTACTGATCTCTATACAACTGGATTGCTGGAGCGCCCATTGGCCACATGTAGAAAAGTGTCTTAACTACTGATCTCTGTACCACTGGATTTCTGTAGCGCCCATTGGTCACATATAGAAAAGTGTCTCAACCACTGATCTCTATACAACTGGATTTCAGGAGCGCTCATTGGTTACATATAGAAAACTGTCTCCACTACTGATCTCTGTACCACTGGATTGCTGGAGCGCCCATTGGTCACATACAGAAAAGTGTAACAACCACTGATCTCTATACAACTGGATTTCTGGAGCGCCCATTGGTCACATATAGAAAAGTGTCTCCACCACTGATCTCTGTACCACTGTACTTGCTGGAGCGCCCATTAGTCACATATAGAAAAGTGTCTCAACCACTGATCTCTATACAATTGGATTTCTGGAGCGCCCATTGGTCACATATAGAAAAGTGTCTTCACCACTGATCTCTGTACCACTGGACTGTTGGAACGCCCATTAGTCACATATAGAAAAGTGTCTCCACCACTGATCTCTGTACCACTGTACTGCGGGAGTGCTCATTAGTCACATATAGAAAAGTGTCTCAACCACTGATCTCTATACAACTGGATTTCTGGAGCGCCCATTGGTCACATATAGAAAAGTGTATCCACTACTGATCTCTGTACCACTGGATTGCTGGAGCGCCCATTGGTCACATATAGAAAAGTGTCTCCACTGCTGATCTCTGCACCACTGGATTGCTGGAGCGCCCATTGATCACATATAGAAAAGTGTCTCCACAACTGATCTCCACACAACTGGATTGCTGGAGCGCCCATTGGTCACATATAGAAAAGTGTCTCCACTACTGATCTCCATACAACTGGATTTCTGGAGCGCCCATTGGTCACATATAGAAAAGTGTCCCCACTACTGATCTCTACACAACTGGATTGTTGGAACGCTCATTCGTCACAAGTAGAAAAGTGTCTCCACTACTGATCTCTATACATCTGGATTGCTGGAGCGCTCATTGGTCACATATAGAAAGTGTCTTCACTACAGATCTCTGTGTAACTGGATTGCTGGGGCGCCCATTGGTCACATATAGAAAGGTGTCTACAAACGATTTTTAAAGAGTACAGCATGGCCACTGTGAATTGGTCACTTCCCACTGGCGGGCAATACTTTCAAGGATGCAATAATATTAGACTCCAAACACAAATTACAGGAATAATCGTCAAAGCGTTAATTAATGAAGCACCAGGTATAACCCGATGTTTCATTAATTGAAATTTTGCTGCTGCTGATGATTTCTATTACCTGGTAAACACGTGCATGGGTCATATTTGCCCACGCGTGGATTACGACCAGTTCACGGCAACTGTACTGTAGACTTTGTGTGGAAATGAATATAGAGAAGCGTCCCGCCACCACCATATTAGGTGTGCGGGTGGGTGCTGATATAAATAAACGAAATCTCAACAATAAAAAAATAATCTTGAAGGTTCCAGAGCTGGACTGGCCGTATGGTCTAGCTGGAAAAATGCAGCCCAACACCTCTTGGTGCCTAAACGTTTGTGAAAACGCCCAACAGGCGAAATGGATCTGATTGCATAGCATGCCGGTATTTTGAAATATTCTCTATGTGGACTGCCAATGGCAGTCTAGTCTGCCACTGGTCGCTCAGATCCCAGGAAACAGCGTTCTTTTAATATGAAAAATCAAACTTTCTCCCATTGGGCCGAACTAGGGCCGACCCGATGGGTCCCCGCTCCCCATGATGATGCCATTCTTGCCGAATGAGTGATGAAGATGAGGCAGAAATGCCATCGAAATGTCCTCTGTGTGAACTGACATTGATCACTCAGATGCAAGGAACGAGCGAATGTTGAGTTCAAAAAATCAAAATGTTCTCCGGATCGGGGTCCGCCTTGGTTCATTTCCCCGTAACTTTTCTTGGAAGCTTCTCAGTTTCCTAACGCATCGCCACTACTGATCACTCTTTAACCCTTTACGGGTTAAGAGTGGAAGGGGAGTCATCAATCTGACAGGTGAGTACACAAGCGCTCATACTGAATTGGTTTACTCAACGAATCGCCCGCACCCGTCCGCGTAATATGCAAATTCAGCAGTTGAAAAAATATTATTTTTCAAAAAATTTCAACAAAACCATATCATGTGACCCCTCTTTGGAACGAGCTCGTCGAGCTCGTTCCAACGAGGGGTCACATGATATGGTTTTGTTAATATTTTTCGAAACTTTAATAAAATTATATTCAAAATAATAAATTTTGATATCGTCTGCGTTGGGTAAAGGGTTAACCCTTTACCCATCGTAACGGCGAAAACCGGCCAGCGCTGTTCACAAAATTCACCATTCAATTTTTATTACTTTTTTCATTTTTTGTCACAAAAACATAGCTTATGGCCCCTCATTGGAACGTGTTCAACGTGCTCGTTCCAATGAAGGGGTCATAAGCTATGTTTCTGACGTAAAAATATAACAAAATTAGTCCTTCAAGAATTTTATTTGCAAGTGTCGGCTACTTTTCTTGTTAGGTAAGTGGTTAAGAATATACTTATGTCTGGGAAAATTGAACATATTGATGATGTACACGTTCTTCATGGCAATGCATACTGAAAACTTACTACATATTTCAGTTTTTATTATTGACAAAAAACAAGCTCCGTGATTGGAAAGTTGATCTAGGGTTATTAGTTTTCGCACAGGGTAAAAGTTTGATAGCTTAAGGGCCTATATAAGGAATGAAATTCTGTATATTTTGAAAATTCTCAACTCCAATATACCTTCAATTCAAATTAAATATACACAAAATGTACATCAAAGTGAAGGTTGGGATGTATAGAACACGAAACACATGTGTAATCAACTCATAGAGTCGAATGTAGGCACCACTGTTTCCTGGAAGTCTGCTGCCGTATTCGCACCAGAACTGATAATTTAATAATATTTCACGAAAACAACTTGTGGCCAAATGTGCTTTACATATCCAAGAACAAAGCTAGGAGATAATTTTTTTTCAAAACACGGCGACAGAGCTGCATTGGGGAAAATTCCAAAGCCTTTGCTTTTGTTTACGTATGAGCATACTTTCGATTTCCGGTCAACGTCATCGGACAGAAAAAGCATGTAAAAACAACGCCGTCAAAAATCAAATAATGAAAAAGATCGCCTTCACACAGTATACTGTTATTAGATAGAGATTGCACAGTTGCCATATTCAATGCAAGGTATCAGGATACCTGTTGAAATTTCTTAGAATTACGATTTTGTTTTTTGATGGAAATTCGTGGTAACGAGTGATTTGCGCATGTCTGTCGAGCATGGAAACCATCTTCAATAAAAAATGCAGACAGTGTTGTTCTTTTCCAAAATGCAGACCTATCGCTGTATTCGAAAGTGTTTTGAATGCCTAGCTTTGTTCTTGGATATATGAAGCACATTTGGCCACAAGTTGTTCTGATGAAATATTATTTTATTATCAGTTCTGGTGCGAATACGGTAGCAGACTTCCAGGAACCAGTGGTGCCTACAGTCGACTCTATGAGTTGATTACATATGTGTTTCGTGTTCTATACATCCCAACCTTCATTTTGATGTATAATTTGTGTATATGTAATCTGCATTTAAGGAAGATGAGAGGTGAGAATTTCAAAACAAACAAAATTCCATTACTTTTTCAGGCCCTTAACAACTTTCTTTCGCGTCACCAAGCGCCATTGAATGGAAGGAATTACGGCGTTGACTGACTTGACGCCATCTTAGGACAGATGGGAGCGCGGTGGCTCAGTGATAGACTGTTGGACCTCTATGCTATGTTTCCTACATGGGGGGCACGATGTCGCCGTGTACTAAGGCGTACTGCACGTCGGTGATACACATGTCTTCAACCGCAACAAGCCTCGGGTCTGGTTTAAATATCTTGCCCCTCGGGTGAGATTTCCCCATCCCACCTCCACACTCATCGAGTCACGTGACTATCCTCATTTGAATATTTAATAATCGCCTGACGTTTTCATCATTTTCTGCATTTTTGTAAACAAATACTTCATCCTGCTTCGCTTCAATTGACACGGCTTCTACGGCAGCGTAGAACCGCCACACCGTAGTATATTTCCATATCTGTTTAAACAGATTAGTAATGTGTTTAAACAGACTATAAATCCCTGGAAATATACTATGGTGTGGCGGTTCTACGCTGCCGTAGCTTCCCATCCCAACCTGAATCACTCAATGATAATTTTTCTCTCACCGCACACGTGGCGTCATCGAAATCAATATCATCAAAAGTGACGTCAACAGAATGTCTGCTTTTTCAACTGACTTCAGTGCGTTTACCAGTCTCTAACATTCACTAACATGAGATGTAACCAGTAAATGATTGAAGTTATTCAATATTCCTAATTTAATTGGGGAGATTGATTTTATCATTGTTGGTAAAGCAAATCAAACCCATTTAATTACAATTTATTTATTTGGGAACTAGAATAGTCAGATTATAAATTATATTCAGACTGTTTAATACATTACTTCGCTCTTCATTTTATCTTCATACACCAGAAAATGAAATGGGAATAACATTTTATATACTTTTATCATATGACTTTCTCCGTTTTCTCGGCTTATTACCGTTTCATATTTCCAATAATATTAATTAGTGCTTCATAAAACATTCACTTGATTTGATTGGTCAATTTTAAAAGAACGCTTTCTGATTGGTTAAACTAATGCTGATCTTGCACTCATGTTATATTGAGATATGACGCATGATGTTCAAGATGAAAACCATTCTTTAACCCTTTTCTATCTAAAACACGTGTTTTGGGTAACTCTGGTGTCATATGATAAACAGAATATGAAATTCGTGATTTGGTCACTCGATATTTATGAAACTCGTCTACGAATTTTCCGTTTTGCCGAGCCTCAGGCTCGGCAAAACGAACAATTCTTAGACTCTTTTCATAAATATCGAGAAAACAAAATACACATTCGATACCCTCTATTTACTAAATGTACGTTTTCATTCTAAAAAAAACCCTCAGGCAAGAACAGAGGGATGTACGAAGCATTTCGAGTGTCTGGGTGTGTGGGCGATGGAAGGGCCTGTGGGGGTACACAGTTAAAGCAGGCACCCACTCAGTGTTGGACAATGTGCCTTGGCGGGAGGGTCGAAATTAAATATCCAAAAACTTCGATTGGAATTAACCGATCCCCAAAGTTGCGAAACTTGTACCTTTAAGGCGCCTTATTTTTATTTTTTTTTTAAATAATTTGTTTGTTCACTTAACAGGGTTATTCAATTAAGTGATATGCAGTTAAGCGGGCTAACTGGTATTATTATTGTGCCGTGCCGGAAATGTGATTGCAATAATACAGTTATCATTGCCTTCATCTCCAGCATTTTGTTAAATCTTCACCTTCAGTTGCTTTGTACGGTGTTTATCAACCTGTATCTCGTCGTATTTTCTTACAGAATGAAATCTAGTAATTTCATTGGTTGAAAAATCTGTGGTAAATAATGTCTCAAACTGTCTTGAATTATTTAAGCCCGACGTCAGCCCTATGTAAAATATGAAAATGCAGATAATGTATTTTAATTTAAGAATCGTTTCAAAAACTGAAAATATGATAATAGTGTGTGCAAAACACTTAATAAATTTTAAATAAATAAATAATGAAAAATACATCTTCACTATTTTGCTGTCTTAGACGGGGTCTTCTCGTCCCCCCCCCCCCCCCCCCCAGGCTTTTATTCTGCAGATAGGTGTGATAAATATAGAATATATCCATAGTAACTTGGTGTACCGAATGTTCACCACGAGTGGTGAAGTGATATTAACCGCGAGCCTTTGGTGAACGGTTAACACCATTTCACCACCAGTGGTGAACATTTGGTACACCAAAACTACTTTGTGTAAATTTTATTTATACCATGATCGTCAGATTATTAAGAGTCGCTATTATTTGTTCTCGGTTTTACTGAGCACCAGACGTACATACGTGCGAATCAGTTTTTGTTTACACGAGCATTGGTGGGCGGTACTTCCGCTATCAATTTTATCGCCGGAACGAAATGGAAAACGACACGAGGCCTTTTTCATTTTAACCCTTTACCCAACGCAGATGATTTCAAAATATATTATTTGAAATATTATTTTTTAAATTTTTAAAAAAAATTTCAACAAAACCGTATCATGTGACCCCTCTTTGGAACGAGCTCGTTCCAAAGAGGGGTCACATGATATGGTTTTGTTGAAATTGTTCGAAAAATAATATTTTTTCAGCTGCTGACTTTGCATATTAAGCGGGCGGATGCTGGCGATTCGTTGGGTAAAGGGTTAATAACATAATAACATACTATTTCGAGTTATGGATGCTTTATTAACACGAGACAATGCACATTTGTTAGGTTTTGGTTTCTTATGGTGTAAACTCATTTAAAAACGTAATAAATAATTGTTACTTTCATTTCACTCTTCGTGAGGCGATGTGCGATAAATTTAGACCAGTGCATTCAGGTCGACGTCTCCAAAGGTCAACTTGGATGTAGTTCCACTATAGGTGTAAATTTCAACTATTGAAATCCGATTGCTGGCGTGTTCACCACGGTTGGTGTATAAAGCTAAAATTTATGTCATAGGCTTCTCATATATTGTAGAATAGGTAATCATGGTATTAATACCCATATCAAACGTTTACCGACTATAGTCTGTTCTGGGTGACGGTACATTACATTGTTAAGACATATGTAGGATGAACCAGGGTGAACGAAAAATTAATCTCGTCTGTAGTGAGTAATTCAAAAAATAAAACAAATAAATCTTATTGTTCTCTTAATGTGCCCGTCTGTTAAAAAATATTTTTATACCATGATTACCTATTCTACTATAAGCGAAAAGCCTATGGCATATATTTTAGCTTTACACACCAGCCATGGTGAACACGCCAGCATTGCGATTTCAATAGTTAAAATTTACACCAACAGTGCAACTGCATCCAATTGACCTTTGGTGATGTCGAACTGAATGCGAACTTGTTTAAATTTATCGCACGTCGCCTCGCGAAGAGTGAAATGAAAGTGACAATTATTTATTACGTTTTTAAAAGAGTTTACCCCCATAAAACACCAAAAATTAACACACATGCATTGTCTCATGTTGATAAAGCATCCATAACTCGAAATAGTATGTTATTATGCTATTAAAATGCTAAAGGCCCTGTTTCTTTTTCTGTTTCATTTTGGTGATAAAATTGACAGCGGAAGTACCGCCCAAACAAAAACAATTTCGCACGTATGCACGTCTGCTGCTCAGTAAAATCGAGAAAAAATAATAGCGACTCTTAATAATCTGACGATCATTGGTATAAATAACATACACGTCCGCTGAGAGTTTTTGGTGTACCAAATGTTCACCACTCGTGGTGAAGTGGTGTTAACCGCGCGCCAAAGGCTAGCGGTTAACACCATTTCACCACTCGTCTTGAACATTTGGTGCACTAAGCTACTATGGGTATATTCTATATATATATATGCATATGCATTTTTCATGCCAGTTACATTAAAATTTAATACATCACTTTATTGATAGAATGTGTAAATTGAAATTGGATATGTTTCGAAAACGTAGCTCATGTTTCCCAACTGGAACGGTTTCGTCCCATTGAAGGTTAATACGCTATGATTTTGAAGTGAAGAGCAAAGTAGATGTTTAGCCTGAAGCAAACATTTTAATGTGGTTGACGATATTTGTGTAAATTAGCGCTGATTTTGTTTTAAATTTAGTTACATTCTTGAGGCAAGTTGGTTTCAATTAATTGGAACGTCTTGGGAACCTTCCCCGAGAAAATTTGGGAGGCCAACTGGGCGATAGCTTCAGTTTTATTCAGTCTTGATTGGCCAGGTAAGAAGGTAGAAACCCCTCCCCCACCCGCTTTCCTCGCTGACACTTCGTGGCTCAACGTGAGAGGGTTTTTTTTAGTACATTTTATGATAACATTACTTATAAATATAAGCAAGGCTATTCTGCAGAACTCATTGTGTCCGCGCAAACAACGCTCAATATCCTCTATCCATTTTAACCCTTTACCCCACGCAGACGATATGAAAATTTATTATTTTAAATATCAATTTTTTTCAAATTTTTCCAAAAAATTCAAGAAAACCATATCATGTGACCCCTCGTGGGAACGAGCTCGATGAGCTCGTTCCAACGAGGGGTCACATGATATGGTTTTCTTGAAATTTTTTAAAAAATAATATTTTTTTCAACTGTTGAATTTGCATATTACGCGGGCGGATGCGGGCGATTTGTTGGGTAAATGTTTAATTAACCAATTCAGTATGAGCGCTTGTGTACTCACCTGTCAGATTGATGACTTCCCTTCCGCTCTTCTCAAACACTGAAATGAGGTCAAACAAGAAAACGTTTTGTGCAAGCACATAAGCGCCCGATAAAATGCCATTGAAAACACTTATTTTGTGCATATATCATGCAATCGTGCAATCATGCAATCGTTTCGTATTGGAACATAAACAAGAAACATTCTGTGAACAAAGTTGAATCTCTCTCACTGAAAGAAGGTAAATACCACATCTCAAAGCATTGTGACTGGTTATTCACAAGACATTAGTTTAAAATAATTTCAAGTTTATTGGACAGGGTTCCAGGCTATGAGGGTTAATATCTTCCTTTGAAAACACTTGAAAGAGCACCCCTCCCACCCCCACCCCCCCCCCCCCCGAAAAAAAAGACCAGCGTTTTGGACGAATTGTCCATTACGAAACTCGAATTGGGACAAAACGCCCTTGCCGAGGTGATTGTGAGATGAACTGCCACGGCACCATCTCCAAGTATTGTCGGTGGTGGCTCTCGAAAATTCTTTCTTTGAACGCTGGAGGAGCGGGGGGGGGGGGGGGGGGTTACACTTTGGGGTTAAGATCTCCGTTCAAAAAAACCCTGGAAAACTACCCCACCTCTCCACACAAAATAAACAAAACAGAATGCTACAGGCATGTCGCGAATTGGGAGAAAATATTCACGCAGACATCTCGTGTAACATAATCGATGGTGGATGTATCATAACAAAAATGATTTTAAAAAAGTACTTCTAAGTTTGGAGGTGGCATAACACAACAAGAATATTGATAACATTGAATACGGTGAATCCCAGTTTAATAACGAATTCCGCATATTAGTGGATCCGGAAAAAAATATATATACGGTTCCATTTTTTTGTTTTCCCAGTCAGTTGAATCGACTTGAGAATTCACTACTGCATGATCTTGGGCAATTATGTCCCAATATACACGCGCGCACGCGCGCAAAGTAACGTGTCTGTGTCCCTGATTGGTTGCTGCTACAATTTGGCTTGACCAATGAGAGTGAAGATGCTAAATTATAGATACAATTAGTAAATTGTAGCTGCAATTTAGCTAAATTGTAGCTGCAATTTATTAAATTGTAGCAACAATTTAGCTAAACTGCAGCTACAATTTAATAAATTGCAGCTGCAATTTAATAACTAAAAATTACGTGGCGCTAATAAGCCGCCATAGCAAAATTTCTTTCACATTTATTTTTTTTCTGAAAACAATATCGAAACTATAAGTAGGTAAACCTCAAGCGAAGCTCTTGTCTTTTATATTTTTACACCGGCTGGCGTATATGTTCGGCACATATTTAATGCATCCTCTAGGAGCTATGGTGTGCATGCTGTGGGACGCAGAAGCAGCTTCGTGGTCTTGTTATTTTCCAATACTGCGTAGGAATCTTTAACCCGCCCGAAGTGTGTCTCTCCCTTCACAGAGGTCCGAGACATTGCGCCCACCCCACCCCATATGACTATACCCGGCGAAAGTAACCATCTCATGGCGGTAGACCGGGCACAAGAAATCTTTTCCAGCCAAGGATGGGTCACAGAATCTCTGGTTTGAGCACATCGCAGTTATCCCCCGGTGGAGCCCGGTTTTGTTAGATCATTTGCTTGGTATGACAAAAACATTTTTGGAAACGTAAAATGATAAGTACACTGAGGTGTGTGGTTGATTTTATTTGGTCCGATGTGAAAATTAGTTTGAATTCTTTTGAAATGTCTAAGTATTGAATATATTAAGCGTATTTCTTACTTCAACCCTTTATCTAATCCGTATCGAAGGCGACACTTGCAAAAAACATTTTTGGAAACGTAAACTGTTCTATTGTTTGCCTATAAAAACATAACTCACGGTACTTTACTGGAACGTGCTCAACGAGCACGTTCCAATGAGGTTACATGAGCTATGTTTTGGAGACAACAAAGATGAAAAATATTAATATCTGAATATTGAGTTTTGTGAATAGCTTTAGCCATTTTGTAGCCTTCGCATTGGATAAAAGGGTAAACGCCGCAATAGGCAAACATCGCCTCATCATCATCAATCAATTCCTCTGTACCTTGTTGATCTATCATTACAGTGTAGTGTTTACGACTTAATCTCATCCGACGTTGAAAGCAGTTTCCTGCATTTGCGCGGTTTAGATAACAAAAAAAGTCTGATTAATGCTATGGTTTAAGCATGGCTCTTTGTTCTTTTTTTTATATGTTTTCTCTTTATTATTTCATATACAGAACAGAATCAAGGTATGAGTTATACATTTTCAGATTACGCATTATCAACCACAAAGCATGGCATTAATTTTAATTACTGGATCAGTAATGTGTGCACCTTTTGTTTTATTTTCTTTTTGATCACTAACAAGCCTTATTTATACCACAGTTATTCCCTTTAAATGTCGCCCGCTTTTTGTGTTGCTTGGTAATGGGGTGTAACCCATTCAAACCCGAGTTCCCCAATAAAGGATATTTGCTTTAGAAATTGGCGAATACATTTTGTATTAACCTTTTGAGCACTGGTGGTATCGTCCAAGTCAGTTCAATGGCAGCAATTGGACGAGTCCATATTTATTATTTCGGGGTAGATCAATTCATATTTTTAACGTGCAGCCATGAGGCTGCACGTTGAAAATATTGATTGGTCTACCCCACACATCAACTCAGCAGTCATTCTACTTAAGGAAATTATTACGCATCATGTTCATGGGCCTGAAAAGCGGCCTCTCGTGTTCAAAGGGTTAATGATATATATGGTCAAAACAGACCCTTTTTGTTAGAGGTTGATGAGGAATTGGTTGCCACATTTAAATTTAAATAATATAATTTAAATTCAAATATAAATTTGAAAATCCATTCTCGATCCGTGAAATGGGGTTGATGTGACCATATATACTACATGCATTTGTGGGAAGAAGCAGTAATATTTTGATCTTACAGTACGGTAGGATTACAGTTTTACTGACCGTTTTTAACTATTCGCTGTTTGTTTTTCGTTAATCAACCATACATTATTTTTTTACGGATTGAATGGGTTAATATCATCCTATTGCTATCAACAGTTCGTCACGTGTGGAGACTACACATAGGCAGGGTTTAAACTATTCAACTGCAACAACCACTTAATTTTTGTTTCTGACCAAGCACCAACTAGAACTGTCATCTGGTGGCAATAACTTTTATCAAAAGATCAATACCCATGGACAGTGGGCTGGACATGAATCTAATGTCGGATGAAGAATATATATTTTCTGTTAATTAGCATTCCAAAATTCGAAGTTAAAAACTGGACATTTCTCGAATCCATGAATGGCACGCGCAGAAACCGGGAACGTTCCATCGTATTATTCCGTCTTTATTTTTCTGTGCTGACTTCCACATTAGAACATGCTTCAAGGCCTTCTTCTGAAGTTCAAATATATATCATAAACGGAATTCGGTGATGGGCAGTTGATGACGTGAACGGCTTTTGGAAAATGTTATTAATATGTGGAATTATTGGATTAACGAGTATGATGACACATAGTGTTGTAATACCTAGATTTTTCAATTCGGAAAATTCGTTGACCTGTTCACAGGATTCAACATTTATTTGTTTGTATAAATCTTCAGGGTTACCTATTGCTGAACCTTCCAGCAAACTATAGATAGACTCGACCATTTCGCAGTATGCAGCAGTGTATGAGACGATAATATTCAGTGCTGCGATAGTTAAGTATTCACAGGAATCTAGACTCTCTATTCTATAGAATTATTTTGTCATGTTGAGGCCATAGAAAATTGCTCTCTCACGGTAGTCCCCATAACTCTCTTTATTACATCACAAAAGCAACACGACTTTTATTTTATTTATATTTTATTTGTCTAGCTGCATGAATAGTGATACTGCATCATACGTAGAGAATTATCTCAAGTCTGGATATTAACTTATAACTCAACGATCTATGAAATCATAATATAATTTGGTAAGGAATTCGACGGTGTTGCAGTCCATTCGACGTGGAGTATTCGTAAACCGCGTGTGGGCAGTGATGTCCACACATGCGTTTACCAGGTAATAAAAATCATCATCAGCAAAACTTGAATTAATGAAGCACCGCGCTGTGCCCGGTGCTTCATTAATTAAATTTTTGATGATTATTCCTTTAATTAGTGTTTGGAATCTATTATTATTGTGTCCGTGGAAATATTGCATACCTGTGGAAAGTGACTGGTCTTTGGTGGTCGTACTGTGTGGGGTGTTTGTTCACCCACCTTTTTGTGGAGCTTGTGCGTAGTCTACCGTTGATGTAATGTGATGTTTCTTCATTCACAGAGATATGCAGATATTCATTCATGCACCAGTTATAGATAGTCTAATTAATAAGTGTTTAATAAGCCTTTGGACCATCAAGACAGTAACACGATTAGTGGACCTATGCGACGTAATCATA
Source organism: Pictodentalium vernedei (assembly GCA_031216915.1). NCBI lineage: Eukaryota > Metazoa > Mollusca > Scaphopoda > Dentaliida > Dentaliidae > Pictodentalium > Pictodentalium vernedei. The sequence continues at coordinate 41,520,317 of CM062288.1, forward strand.
AATTTACTGTTGTGGTGTATCTTAATTCCTGAGGGGGCAGTGGCGTTGCGGTAACCGGTTCTCGTCAGATCACCGAAGTTAAGCAACGTCGAGCCCGGTTAGTCCTTGGATGGGTGACCGTCTGAGCGATCTATTCGGACTCCCGCGTTGTGTCCTTGGGCAAGGCACTTAACCCCGATTGTTCACATGGGGGCACGATGGCACCGTGTACTAAGGCGTACTGCACGTCGATGGTGCACATGTCTTCACCCAATCTAACCCTGCCTGTGCTGCAGTGCGGAGTTACGATGTTGGGGAGCTGGCAGCTGCTCGTCGTTGCTCGGTGGTTCTCTCCGGCTACTCCGGCTTCCTCCACCCATAAAACTGTCACCGACAAGATGCGACCTTGGCTGTTAAAGTGTCACTAAACCCTAATAAATATATATATAAATAAATAAATAAATAAATAATCTTAATTCCGAATGGTAATGCTATCAAATATTTGGCCAATCAAGTCTTGATTGAGCAACATTTTTTGCGTTGATTAAAAGAAAATGAATGTTCATGGTATTTGTTCGGGTTCAAAAGTTCATCTCTTGGGTTCCAATGTGTTCTATGTGCCTACTGGCAGCCCACTGGCACATAGAACACATTGGAACTCAGGGGACGAGTTGGCAATAATTTAGTTGGTCGTAAAAGCAACATACCGTTCGCTTTTCCAACCAAATGAAATATTCCATACAGTTAAAACTAGAAGTCCTGTCACGAATAGTGCGCTTATCTAGGCTTAATTGCGCGTTGGAATTGCGTGCAATTGCCAAATCGAATGGCATCCAAAGCACGGCGGGCTCTCTTGGTTACTCATAGCAAACACATGCAATGTTTCTGCCAATGGACCTCCGGGTTACCCGGAGGTCCATTGGCTGAAACATTGCTTGTGCACAGGCCATATGTACAGAATTTGATAGCTTTACTTGGGCCATAATGCGTACATTAACGCGCATATCAACGTGCTATTGTGCGTCTTTCATGACAGGACTTCTAGTTTTAACTGTACGACTGAATTTGAACATAGGCGATGGACTATTTAAGAGCTTGACTTTTTCCAGGCCATAACAGCGTGCGTCTAATTCCTTACAGAATAGGACAGGTCGGCCTAAGAGCGTGATGGACTTTGACGTAGAACCATTCCATACTACAATGACGGCTGTAAATAACGCTCTGGTTGGCCAACCAGTTTCTATAAGAATGGCAAAAAGAAAACTTTTTCGCTAAGAAATTCTCAGTCTAGCTGCATGAGAAAATTTGATCATCTATTTATTTTATTTTTTCCCAAAGCAGATGTGTTTCAAGCTGTCATTAAGGCACATCAGTTTTATAAGAAAAAAATGAATGAGATAGTCTGTGTTGTTAAGTAGCAAGAAAACGGAACAGACATGTTAAAAATTGCATGCTCGGGTGAATATGGAAACATTTTTGTGATGCTGATAATATTAAGTTCTCAAAAGTCAGGTCCAAGGTAACAGGTGTTGTCACAATACTGCTTTTTTCCATGGTGTAACAACTTTATAATAACTTACTTATGTTTTGAAAAAAAACAAACAGCCAGGAAGGAAGACTTTTATATTCCACGCGAACTGAAAAAAACGACTCAATGTTTTTTAGCTCACCTGACTTTCAGTCAGGAGAGCTATAGTGATCACTCACCGTCCGTCGTCCGTCGTCCGTCGTCTGGCGTCCGTCGTCCGTCGTCCGTCGTCCGTGAACATGGTGTTTGCGTCTTCTCCTCCCAAACCGCTGAACCAATTTAATTGATATTTGAGATAATAGTTTGTTATGACATCGCAATTTGATTTTGTTCAAATCAAGTTGCCCCGCCCGTGGGTAGGGCCACACCCAAAAAGTGAGCTGAAATCTTAAAAAATCTTCTTCTCATGAACCAGCAGTAGCAGAGACTTGATATTTGGTGTGCAGCTTCCTTTTGAGGTGTAGACTCAGATTTGTTCAAGAGAAGTGTGTGGGGCTATACTTGGCGTCGTTATGGGAGGGGCAAAATTTTTGGCCCCGCCCGAAATTTCTATTTTCCAAACCGAGAGGCTGATTTGAACCAAATTTTATGTGAGGGCTTATTGGGTCATAAGTACCTAATTTATGCTGATTTTTTTTCCCGTAGCCCCATGGGAACCGCAGGAGCTAAAAATAGAAAAAAATTAAAACGCCCATATCTCCAAAACTGCACGGCACCGAGAATGTTTATTTGGTGTGAAGCTTCCTTAGGACCAACAGAAAGAATTGGTAAAAAAAAATTGCCATCGGTTTTATCATAGGGTACAGTTTCGGGACTTTGAAAAAGTGCTGAGTCAGCACTTTTTAACACTGTAGGCAATGGGAAAAACATTAAAAAATCTTCTTCTCCAGATCCAGCAGGCAGAATCTTTTGATATTTGGTATGCAACATTGGAGGGTGGATCTGATTCAAGTTTGTTCAAATCGGCCCCCTGGGTTCATATTTGGGCTCAGTATAGGAGCCCGATTTCGAACTTAGTGCATTTCAGGCAAATTTCTTAAAAAATCTTCTTCTCCAGATCCAGCAGGCAGAATCTTTTGATATTTGGTATGCAACATTGTGGGGTGGATCTGATTCAAGTTTGTTCAAATCGGCCCCCTGGGTTTATATTTGGGCTCAGTATAGGAGCCCAAATTTGAACTTACTGCATTTCAGGCAAATTTCTTTGAAAATCTTCTTCTCCAGATCCAGCAGGCAGAATCTTTTGATATTTGGTATGCAACATTATGGGGTGGATCTGATTCAAGTTTGTTCAAATCGGCCCCTTGGGTTTATATTTGGGCTCAGTATAGGAGCCCAAATTTGAACTTAGTGCATTTCAGGCAAATTTCTTTGAAAATCTTCTTCTCAAGATCCAGCAGGCAGAATCTTTTGATATTGGGTATGCAACATTGTGGGGTGGATCTGATTCAAGTTTGTTCAAATCGGCTCCCTGGGTTTATATTTGGGCTCAGTATAGGAGCCCAAATTTGAACTTAGTGCTTTTCAGGCAAATTTCTTAAAAAATCTTCTTCTCCAGATCCAGCAGGCAGAATCTTTTGATATTTGGTATGCAACATTGTGGGGTGGATCTGATTCTATTTTGTTCAAATCGGCTCCCTAGATTCATATTTGGGCTCACTATAGAAGCTCGAATTTGAACTTAGTGCATTTCAGGCAAATTTCTTCAAAAATCTTCTTCTCCAGATCCTCAGGCAGAATCTTTTGATATTTGGTATGCAACATTGTGGGGTGGATCTGATTCCAGTTTGTTCAAATCAGCCACCTGGATTCATATTTGGGCTCACGATAGAAGCCCAAATTCGAACTTAGTGCATTTCAGGCAAATTTCTTTGAAAATCTTCTTCTCAAGATCCAGCAGGCAGAATCTTGTGATATTTGGTATGCAGCATCCTTAGGGGGTGAGATTCAAGTTTGTTTAAGCCATGTCCCTAGGTCCATATTTGGGCTCACTGTGCGAGCTTGAATTGTAACTTTGTTCGAAATGAGGAATTTTCTTAAAAAATCTTCTTCTTCAGATTCAGCAGTCAGAATGGTTTGATATGTGGTGAGTAGCATCCTTGGGGGGGGGGGGGGGGGGGAGGGGGGATTCAAGTGTGTTAAAGCCAAGTCCATGGGTCCATATGTGGGCTCCCTGAGGGAGCCCAAATTATAACTTAGTCAATATGAGGAATTTTTCTTTAAAAATCTTCTTCTTCAGATTCAGCAGTTGGAATGTTTTGATATTTGGCATGGAGCAACCTTGGGGGCTGAGATTCAAGTTTGTTCAAGCCAAGTCCCTTGGTTCATATTTGGGCTCACTATGGGAGCCTGAATGACAACTTAGTTCAAAATGAGGAATTTTCTTTAAAAATCTTCAGGTCCAGCAGATGAATGCTTTTGATATTTTTTATGCCGCATCCTTAGGGGGGTAAGATTCAAGTTTGTTCAAGCCATGTCCCTAGGTCCATATTTGGGCTGATTGTGGGAGCTCGAATTGTAACTTGGTTCAAAATGAGGAATTTTCTTTAAAAATCTTCTTCTTCAGATCCAGCAGTCGGAATGTTTTGATATTTGGTGCCCAGAATCCTTAGGGGTGTGAGATTCAGGTTTGTTAAAGCCAAGTCCCTGGGTTCATATATGGGCTCCCTGTGGGAGCCCGAATTATGACTTAGTTCAGTATGAGGAATATTCTTTAAAAATCTTTTTTTAGATCCACTGGTCAGAATATTTGGATATTTGGTTTCAGCTTTTCTTAGGAGGAGCAGATGCAACTTGTGGAAATCAATTCTCTGGGTTGATATTTAGGCTACCATGTCAGGTGAGCGCCCTCAGGCCCCCTGGGGCCTCTTGTTTGGTTCAAGTCGTCAAGTCACAGTCGTTAAGTCACACAATCTGCCAATTTCAATGGGAAACTCTTGATCAATGCATCTCAGTGGAACGAGCCTTTTAGCTATTTCCAAAGAGATGTCATAAGTTTCGTTTTTTGCAAATGTCCACAAAACCATACCAGGTGGGCTTCCCATTTGCAGGAGCTCGTCGACACATGACATGGTTTTCTTGAAACTTTTTACAAGCTTTAAAGAACAAAACTAACGTAACAAAGTTTGATATCGCGTGCGTTAGGTAAATGCTTAATCCTTTGAACACTGTTGGAATCGTCCATGTCAGTTCAATGACATAAATTGGAAGAGTCTATTTTTGTCATTTCAGGGTAGACTAATTAATATTTTCAACGTGCAGCCCGATGGCTGCATGTTGAAAGTATTGATTGGTATATCCTTCACATTCACTTATCAGCTACCCTACTTAATTAAATAAATTAAATTTTGATGTTTCATGTTCCTGGGCCGAAAAAGCGGCCGCTCGAGTTTAAAGGGTTGAAATGACGGGATCACTCGTGTAATTTCCGAGCAAACGAATACTCTACAAAGCAGCACTGTGATTCAGTGGTTACGTCATTGAACATCAAACCGAAAGCTCCACGGTTGGATCCCCGCCACGTGTAACTGCGATTTGTCCTTGGGCGAGGCACTTAATCCCGATTACTTACGTGGGGCACGGTGGCTCTGTGTACTAAGGCGTAGTACACGTCGATGGTACACTTGTCTTCAGCCAATGCTAACCCTGCGTACGCGGAGTTAGTACGTTGCGGAGTCAGACAGTTGCTCGGCTTTACTCAGTGGTTCTCTTCCCGTATTCCGGCTTCCTCCATCCGTAAAACTCTCCGGCACAATGTGACCCTGGCTGTCAAAAGTGTCGTTAAACCTGTTGCGAAATGTAGCCTACGAGAGGGTTAACAGTCCATGTGATTGAGGTCGACGAGGGGGTTAACCAGCCTCGCGGCCCGAGGTCATACAAGAGAGAACCTGTCCATGTTCCATGGGAGCGACAGGGAATGAGGGGATGGAGAAATAGAAAATTCATTTTACTTAAAAGTTGTTAGAATTCCGTTATTTCTAAAATCTCAAATCGTTCAATTATTGAACAGCAATAACAAATCTCAATAAATAAATAAATAATCTTTCTACAAACAGCGCCACCAAGTTCATTCATTTATTTGCCAGTACCATTTGATTCAGCCACAGAAAAATGGAGTTGTACTGATTCAACGCATAAAGAGAATGACGTTTTATTTATTTACCACTTTGAACCCGATAGGCCGTTTTTCTGGCCCAGAAACATCATACGCCCTAATTACATTAAGTAGAATGGCTGTTAAATGAATGTGTGAGGTACGCCAATCAATATTTTTAACGTGCAACCCCAAGGCTGCACGTTCAAAATATGAAATAGTCCACCCCAAATAATGAATATGGACTCTTCCAATTGCTGCAATTGAACTGACATGGAAGATTTTGCTGGTGTCTCATTCGTCCTGCTGTGGGGTTGGGTGGACCATTAACAAAACTAGATAGATTTACTAGCTGACGACTGCTTAAAGGTTTAGACAAAAGACGAATTCACAAGCGGTGGAATTAACTGGTGTCACTCGGTGGTCCGTTTACTGAATGTCTGCGAGTGTTGTATTTCGTTTTGTCTAAAACCTTGGATATTGAATGAAAAGCCCCATTCACGGGGTTTGAAGTCCACCCTATGCGTGTTTCTATAACTTGAAAAAATGGCATAGGTTTGTGCAAAAAATGTTTATGTTTAAATGTAATAAGATCTAATAAGTGTATTTTCGTTGGAACATAATTTGAACAGCTAAGAAGCGTTGCTCTATGGATATATTAATGGTTTGGTGGGATTTGATGTTTTGTGAAACGTAAAATAATCACAAAATTTATACGCAAAAAACAGTTGACAAGCACGAAATGATAAGAGTCTGGTTTTGTCTCACAGGCAGTGAAGACGTGTCGTTTATATATTAAAATGCCTGCAACGGAAAACAGTTTTTGTCCAATAATGAGAATTGATCATGTTTCCTGCTTCCTTGTAATGGTAGCTCAGAACGAAATGTCGGGGCATTCTGACATACATGTCTGACATTCTCGCCTGAATACAACAATTTCATCAAATATTTCCAGATGAAAAACCACCTTTTATGTCAAAAGGATCATTTTGAACTCATTTGTTTGCTTTTAGTATTTATTGGAGCGATTAAAATTGATGGGTCGAAATGGCAAACGTCTGGAATTTTCGACAGGTCAAAAATCATTCATCAAATCATATGGGATAATGTTTTAGACTCTAAATGACTTTGTCAGAACTTTTATTGACAAAGGAAATTACTGGCTTGCTCATGACGCACTTCCCGTAGAACATCCTGCTGCCTTGCAGTTTATAATAAATCGAATTCACAAAATCCGCCCAGCATTATTCACAATTAACTGTTTATTCTTAAAACTTCAATTTTTCCTTCCAAACCAACTCTTATGATTTGGTTTCCTTGCCCGGAATGAATACGTCTGTTTTGGTATACAGTATTGCGGTCGTGAATTGATACACGTGTGGGCATCACCTTATCCCCAAACTTACTAGACAAGAAGGGCATGAGACCTCAACAAGCAAATGTCTACAGTTAAAACTAGAAGTCCTGTCACGAACTGTGCGCTTATCTATCCTTAATTGCGCGTAGGAACTGCGCGCAATTGTCATATCGAATGGCATCCAAAGCACGGCAGGTTCTCTTGGTTACTCATAGCAAGCACAGGCAATGTTTCTGCCAATAGACCTCCGGGTTACCCGGAGGTCCATTGGCTGAAACATTGCTTGTGCACAGGCCATATGTACAGAATTAGATAGCATAACTTTGGTCATAACGCGTAGATTAACACGCAGATCGACGTACTATTTGTGCACATTTCATGACAGGACTTCTAGTTTTAACTGTAGTGTATGGACCGCCGGACATTCTGCCAGGTGGTCTATTTACGGCAACTTTGCTGCCAGGCCTTCAAGTCCAATTATGCTATTTTACAAAATAATCGGTTTTCTCCGGGTACTCCGACTTCCCCCACCTGTAAAACTGTCGTGGTCATGGTTAGCCATTGCGCAGAAATATGTGCCATTCAACGCCAATAAATAAATAAATATTACAAACTAATCACACAATAAAACAGTTTTATTATAATATGTTTAATATTAACGAGTGTTGCGTGTAATAAGCAACACTATTATATTTAACTCCATAATAAATATGTTGATGGTTATATGATATGGCATGGGGCGCGGTGGCGTCGCGATAACCGGTTCTCGTCAGATCACCGAAGTTAAGCAACGTCGAGCGCGGTTTGTAGTTGGATGGGTGACCCTTTCAGCGACTGATTCGTGCTCACGCGTTGTGTCCTTGGGAAAGGCACTTAACCCTCGATTGCCTACATGGGTGCACGATGACGCTGTGTACTAAGGCGTACTCCACGCCGATGGCGCGCATGTCTTCAGCCAATCTAACCCTGCCTGTGCCGCGGTGCAGAGTTCAGAGTTACGATGTTGGAGGGCTGACAGCTGCTCGTCGTTGCTCGGTGGTTCTCTCCGGGTACTCCGGCTTCCTCCACCCGTAAAACTGTCACCGACATGATATGACCCTGGCTGTTAATGTGTCGTTAAACCCTAATAATTTTTTTTTTTAAATATGGTATGCCATACAAACTGTACTATCTTCGTTATGTGACCAGCCTCACATGAGGTCTTAATTGCAATAAAATACTATTACTCTGACTGTAGGTAGATTTCCACCACAAGTCACTTGGGTATTATTAAATCGATGTGAACCAGGAACCAATACAATAAAAGCTTTTATAATTGTATTTTTCAAAATTGTATATTTTATCTGTCAATATAAATCACTAAAACAAATCATTAGCGTTTCAAAAGACGTGCCGGTAAATTGCTACATCGTTTGAAACACTAATGATTCATTTAAGTCAGTTATTTCCATAAACAGAAAATACAATTCTCGAAAATACAGTTGTAAACGTTTTATAGTATTGGTCTAAGGTTTCGGAATGTGGAAAAGCCTGGTATATTACCACTTTGGACCATGATGGTATCTTCGGCGCCAGTTCATCTGAGAGTAGATCAATTAATATTTCCAACGTGCAGCCTTGGGGCTCCACGTTGGAAATATTGATTTGTCTATCATACAAATTCACAGAGGAAACATCTATGTTAAGAACTCACATCGTACCACGATCCTGGCCGGAAATTCTGACCGGAAATCCTTGCCGGAAAACCGGTCTCTCCAGTTCTTAAGGTTAATCACGTATCAGACGAGTATTCTTTCAATCAGACGATATTGTTTGCCTCGTTGATGGTTTGAAAACAAAGTCGAGTGCCATTCTGTTATGTACGAACTGGGGGGGGGGGGGGGGGGGCGACTCGGTAGGTAGAGGTGCAGGCCGAAAGCCGAGACGTCCTCGGTTCGAATTCCACCTGCGGCAACCGCGTTGTGTCCTTGGGCAAGACACTTCACTCCCTTTGCCCACGTGGGGAGCACGGTGACGTTGTGTACTAAGGCGTCGATGGTGCACTTGTCCTCAACCAATGCTAACCCTGCTTGTGTGGAGTTGGTATGTTGGGGAGCTGACGGTTGCTCGTCGTTGCTCGGTGGTTCTCTCCGGATACTCCGGCAACCTCCATCCGTAAAAGTGTCGTGGTCATGATTAGCCATTGAGCAAAAATATGTGACCTTAAACGCCAATAAATAAATAAATAAATAAATAAATAAATAAATAAATAAATAAATAAATAAATAATGTATGAACTACCAAGAGAACAGCAATATGCTGAACTCTATTGTAAGTAATTTCCCGATTGCAAATGTATCAACATTCAATTTATGAAGAGACTCATCTGTCAGTCCATTGTGTCTGTTATTTGGATATCGTTACATCACGCGAATTAATAACCTTGTCACTACCCATTTGTATTAAAAGATTGAGAAAGAAAAAAAAACACGATATTTGTTAAAGTTCAAGCAAAGGTCGACGCATTGTATGAACGATTTACGGAAATAACCTATGTTTTGGAAGCAAAAATTGAAAATTTAAAAAAAAAAAGAATGGCATATTTCTTGCAGGTAAAAGATTAATACAATATAACCCACCCTAAATAGGACAGATAACGTAAATTCTCCCTACTGAAATTATGCAAATGTCACCCAGTTGTATTTTGTGTCGCCAATCAAATTGTCCAGTTTTGAAATTGACCAATGAAAGCTCCCAACTCTAATTATGCAAATTATGAAAATGTGGCCCAGTTTTATTTTGTTCAGTCAATCAAATTGTCTAGTTTTGAAGTTGACCAATGAAATTGACGGAAGGCTTTATTTATCACCGATTAATATGAAAACAAAATATCAAATGTTTTAAAGTGAACAAAACGGACTAGTCATGTGATAAATAAAACTATCTCATAAGTGGCGAGAATTATACTCCATTTTGCCTGTGTAAAACCTGTGCTCCGGCTGGAACGTAAAAGTGTACAAACACGAGATCTTGAAAATATTCTATTCTCTGCATCACCCGCCATGCAATATCAAATCCAAATCGTTTGAGAGGGTCACTTTTATCATAACTATATGACGGAAATATATTTCATGAATAAATAATAATAATCTAAAATGTATATGTGAAATGGTCTCTCGATAAATAAAATTGAATGTACAAGGTTGATTCAAGCCATTCAGGCCAAACAAACTGGCCTGTATTTCTTTTACCATCTGAGATGGTGTGACTTAAGAATAAGATGAAAGATTTATTTTAGTTTCTGCGCACGCAGTTCTTATTTGTGTTCAGATATTTTAGACATGTGAGTTGAGGATCTCCAATGATTCACTGGTTATAGCATTTCTTTTATGGAACAATTTCAGTTAATTATGTTGGGATCGATCCAGACTGAATGTACTGATCTCAGTTCGTAACTTTCATAACAACCTGGGAACAAGTTGACGATTGTGTATAACCATTGATCCTTTACCAAATAAAAGATGTCTTAACAGATCGACAAAGACACAGCGCCCCCTAGAAGGCGTCAAAATGTGTTGCTCGGGAGTCCTCCCCAAAACATAACCCACAATGACGTGGATTTTTTTTAACCCTTTACCTAACGTAACGGCCAAAATCGGCCAGCGCTATTCTCAAAAATCGCCAATTAATTTTCATTATTTTTTTCATTTTTGTCTCAAAAACATAGGTTATGACCCCTCGTTGGAACGAGCTCGTTCCAACGAGGGGCCATAACCTATGTTTTTGAGACAAAAAATGAACAAAAATTAGTTTTTCAAGAATTATTTTTGCAAGTGTCGTCTGCTTTTCAGGTTAGGTAAAGGGTTAAGCATTCAGATTTAGAATTTCATTGAGACAACGCTTCAGAACATAAAAAGTCTGAGTTTTTCTCTGTAGCATACGAAATGTCAAGAAATTACGAGGGGGTTGGAGATTTGGTTAAACGCAAGAATCTCCTGACAACCGTAACTGCTTCCGGAATACTGCTGAATGTAAGGCCCTGCGAATCACATATTTTCGATTCGAATCGATTCGAGTCTATTATTCGAAATAGAATCGAAGCGAACCTCCAGCTGAATACATGTGTCAAGAAGTCCCGACCGCGGTGGCTCAGTAGGTAGAGGTGCAGGCTGCAAGCCGAGAGGTCCTCGGTTCGAATCCCACCTGCGGCAACCGCGTTGTGTCCTTGGGCAAGACACTTCATCTCCATTGCCCGCGTGGGGGCACGATGACACCGTGTACTAAGGCGTACTGCACGTCGATGGTACGCATGTCTTCAACCAATCTAACCTTGCCTGTGCAGCAGTGCAGAGTTACGATGTTGGGGAGCTGGCAGCTGCTTGTCGTTGCTCGGTGGTTCTCTCCGGGTGCTCCGGCTTCCTCCACCCGTAAAACTGTCACGGCCATGATTAGCCATTGTGCATAAATATGTGACCTTAAGCATCAATAAACAAATAAATATAGTCACAACTGATAAAACATTCCAACTACATCTTCACGGCACGCCTTAATGATGTAGCTGGAATATTACCCAGTAAGTAGTTTTGTTCAAAAACAGAAAAGGGTGAAACTGGAACTAGCATGGAGGGTGGGATAGGAACAGATGCTTTTTTATGTTAATATAGCAGAAAATATACTCAGTCTTTATTTTCAACAAGATTTATGTACAATTTCTGTCTCAGCTTTTCATTTTGTGAGACAACTCAGGTGATCGATACCAGGTGAAATTCAAGTGAAAAGATTCGAAGGAAAATAAATTGGCCAGCCGATTGCGAATCTAATCGAATACCAACTTAAGATTCGAACGAATCGAATCTCGAAGCTTCACAGGGCCCTAGTTCAATGGTACGTTGCAGAATTTAATTTTTTTTTTATTTCCTTGCCAACACTGCAAAAAATATAGATTCTCTTTAGAACCAAAACTGGTTCTAATCTTGTCCCTGAGATGGAACCAGTTCTGTTTAAACAGTATTTATTTCAAATCAACTAAATTTATAAAGATTAATATTAAATATTAACATAATTAAACATAAATTGAGGGGGTTTCAGCCGTAAGTTTAGAGCTTATACGAGGTTGTCTCAAATCATTATTAAGCAAAGGAGATATGAACAGTTGGCGTATCGAACCAGTTTTGGTTCTATACAGAACCAAAACTGGTTCGATATGCCAACTGTTCATATCTCCTTTGTTTCAAAATGTTTGGCGACTTCGTTGAATAAGCCCCAAGTTTACTGCTGAATCTACTTCAGTTCATGTAATATTCTGTTAAAATTGAATGCTAATCTTGGTAAATTTAGTTGATTTGAAATAAATACTGTTTAAACAGAACTGGTTCCATCTCAGGGACAAGATTAGAACCAGTTTTGGTTCTAACGAGAACCTATATTTTTTGCAGTGTAATCATCGTCGCTCTGGCTGGAGCAGAAGGTGCAGACGAAGCTTCTCCAGCCATCGCAGTCCTGGGTGAGCCAGCTGACATCATTCCAGGTCTTTCTGCTGCTTTTATCTCCTTCTCCGAGTTCGTCTCCAAGTGTCCAGTGGCCTGTCTCGTCTTTTCCCTGGTGGTGTCCATCTGAGGGCAGTGTGTGGATGCCTAGTCTTGCTCATCCGCAGGACGTGGCATGACCACCTCCAACGTCTCTGTTTCACTTCCTCCACAATGTTGTTAATGTCTGTGCGACTGGTCACTTATTGTTTGTTGACGATAACGATATCTTCAGAAAATCAAACCTTATTTTATTTAAACATATTTTATTTGCATCAAAGTAGGTCGGGATTGATGAACGGGTTTTTAAACTGCGAGTTTAATGGTCGCAAAATGGTCAGTTCATGTGATAAGTTTAATTATTTCATGATCTTACCCTTTTCCGAGCAGTGATCTCCTACTTTAAAAGTGGTATAGCATGATATCTCAATAACATTTCGGAGTAGCACCAGGTACACATAGTTATATTTCTGCAGGGAATGTGAACACTGACCTATTCCAGTGACATCATTCAGGAGTTCTGGCCCACTGTGTGTTGATAAAATTTTATAACTACAATACGGCCGTCGTGGGCTGGTCACTTTCCATGGGTGGGCAATATTTCCATGGACGCAATAATATTAGATTCCAAACACTAATTACAGGAATAATCATCAAAAATGAAATTAATAAAGCACCGGGTACAACCCGGTGCTTCATTAATTAAAAAATTGCTGGTGATGTTTTTTTTTTACCTGGTATTTATTTATTTATTAGGGATTAACACCACATTAACAGTCAACAGCCAAAGTCATATCGTGTCGGTGACCGTTTTGCGAGTGGAAGAAGCCGGAGTACCCGGAGAGAACCACCGAGCAACGACGAGCAGCTGCCAGCTCCACAACGTCGTAACTCCGCACTGCAGCACAGGCAGGGTTAGATTGGTTGAAGACATGTACACCATCGACGTGCAGTACGCCTTAGTACACGGCGTCATCGTGCCCTCGTGTGGACAATCGGGGTTAAGTGCCTTGCCCAAGGACACAACGCGGGAGTCCGATTCGATCGCTCAGACGGTCATCCATCCAATGACTAACCAGGCTCGACGTTGCTTAACTTCGGTCATCTGACGAGAACCGGTTTATTTCTTATTTTATTTTTTTATTAGGGTTTAATGACACATTAACACAACGACGAGCAGGTGTCAGCTCTCCAACATCGTAACTCTGAACTCTGCACCGCGGCATAGGCAGGGTTAGATTGGTTCAAGACATGCGCACCATCGACGTGCAGTACGCCTTAGTACACAGCGTCATCATGCCCCTATGTAGGCAATCGGGGTTAAGTGCCTTGCCCAAGGACACAACGCGGGAGCACGAATCACTCGCTGAAATGGTCACCCATCCAACTACTAACCGAGCTCGACGTTGCTTAACTTCGGTGATCTGACGAGAACCTGTTACCGCGACGCCACCGCGCTCCCTACGAGAACCGGTTACCGCAACGCCACCGCGCCCCCATATTACCTGGTAAACCTGGTAAACGCATTGATTTTAACCCTTTACTTAACGAACAGGGCGCATCAGCTGGTGTGATGTACAAATTGTGAAGTTGAAAAGAATATTTTTAAACAAAACATAAATTGGGTGTTTTAATGCTAAACGCGTTCAAATTATTACGACGCTCTTGCTCTTCGACTGAAAACGCAAATAAATAACTCTAATATGGCAGTTCAGATGACTTCCGTCAAATGTGTTTTAACCCTTTGAACTCTGGTGGTATCTTCCATGCCAGTGCAATAAAAACAATTAGAAGAGTCCATATTCATTATTTGGGGCAGACCAATCAATATTTGCAACGTGCAGCCTCTGGGCTGCACGTTGAAAATATTGATTGGTCTACCTCACATGTTTACCGAACAGCCATCCTATTTAATAACGTTATGGCGTATCATGTTCCTGGCCGGAAAAAAACGGCCGCTAGGGTTTCAAGGGTCAAGTGCGTAATTACTGACGGGCAGGAACTTGATGTCGAACTCAAATATTTGTCCATCAGAGTGTTGCGAGAAGTGGTGAATAGTTTACGCGTTAATTGTGTTTTAATAAAAAAAACATCGTGCACAGTATTAAGACACCACACGATCCCAACTTTGTAGATATTTCTCTGGAGCTCGGGAAGTGATGCTCTCTCGGAGGAACGCAAGGGAACGCCTTACCCCTGTTTTCCTCTGAGGGGGTTACGCCGTTTCCCTACCATTTCGTATAAAATGTTCTTATAGGTGGACCCCCGGACCCCCTCTACTACTACGGCAGGTGGAGGACATTCTCTTCCAACGACACGTGGCCGACGCAGCCCGTTCCCTACTTTTCGGAAAAGATCACTGAGCTTGGGTAAAAGCACTCGTCCGACCGTTCATGATGAGTAAAACTCATATTTAGCGAATGAAGTCATGTCAATCGTTTATCTGACAGACGAGTTGATTTTTTATCAGAATTTTTAACCTTTACCTAATGTAACCTTTTATATCTGGCAAACTTTGACATTCAAATTGTATTTTGTCGTATGACTTCTCAGTTTTCTCGACTTATTACCGTTTCATATTTTCAATAAATATTAATTAGTGCTTCATAACACCTGTAGTTGATTCGATTGGTCAATTTCAAAAGAATGCTTTCTGATTGGTTATCACCGATTAGATCTGTGAGAAATTAAGGCGGCTGTGACGTATGATTGCGTGCAGCTGTGACGCGTTACAGTCAAAATATACGACGTTCAAGATGAAATTCCATTCTTTAACCCTTCGTTTCTATCTAAAAGATGTGTTTTTGGTAACTATGGTGCCATATGATAAACAGATTATCAAATTCGTGATTTGGTCACTCAATATTTATGAAACTGGTCTACGAATTTCTCAGAGGCTCGGCAAAGCGGTAAAATTCTGACTCGTTTCATAAATATATGACCAAACGGTCCGCCTGCAAAGTGGAATCACGCGTTACTTCCACTGGGGAATCACTCACTCAGGTGTCTACACAGGTGTTAGCACTTTCTGATAAATAGAAATTACCGTCCCCTGGAACGCCGCCGTGGCAACGTCTCGGAGAGAGTGAATATTTATTTGCCAGAGGGCGCTTGTCAACGGAGGGCCAAGGCTGGGGTTGATCAACTTTGCTGGGGACCTAAGATACTCTTTTACCGGGGACAGGGGATTTTCACTAGCTCACTTTTGCAGATTGCAATTGCTTATTCACAAGCCACAGAGTAGCGCCGCGCTTTAATCAATTGCTTTCAACGGTAATGACCTAGCATGGACTAATTTCTTGGCGGGGCTGGGGTTCCATCAATTCCTAGGGTACTCAGGGCTTCTTCATTAATAAGATAAAGACTATTAACAATCCAACAATTTTTATATATAAATCTTCTATATTCTTATTTACAAATAGCCAACAAATCCTAAATAAATAATCTCAACACTACTGAAATGAGTTTTGTGACTAGTCACTGAATCCCACCGAAAACAAGTACTAAAATATTATCTAAAATTAAATTGTTTCCCAAACTTATATTCGTAGAGAAAGGTCGAAGCTGCGACTACTGATAAGAAATCACGAAATCTTTCACTCAACCGCTCATGCGCGTATTTATCCTGTTGCGCCTACCACATTATGGGGAATTACCTTTAATACTAAATTTCACCCTTTAGAGTATCTTATCACCTACAATTCCTGCTAATAGTGCTTCTAACTCGCAATAATAACAACTGGTCATCTAATAACACAGATTCACTAATACACTTAAAACTGTTAACTAATAACTATGTAACTACGACGTGTTATCACAACTAAATACTATAAACTAAATACTACATATACTCATCGATTCTTCTTCGGCGTCTCCCTTCGATGCAAATCATCAGATCGGGAATCCTGTCGTCCAAATGACGGCTTACCGGAACCACACAAATACATTAACTCTTTATTACACCGCGTGAACTAACGATTATCCCATCCTACCGAGTCTGTGTTGAAGTTAACTCGAGGGGTCTTATATAGGCGCGCGCATCACCAATCAAAAACTTGATTTGGGCAAAGGTGCTAATTTAGAAAAGACGGCTTTGATGACTTGTAGTGACATGAACTGACTTTTCAATAAGTTCTAATTTGGAATGCATTGTTTACACAGTCCCTGCATGACAGCGACTGAACAAAGAACACTTTCCGAATACGAACTTAATTAAATTAATGAGCTTACCCAGTTTACTCACACTGATTATTAAAAACTTCCTTTCTTTCATTCATTCTAAATAACTCGAATTGTTTACTTATTTTAAAAATTTAGAATAAACTTAAAATAACACAGGGACTGTGTAAACAATGCATTCCAAATTAGAACTTATTGAAATTAATGAGCTTACCCAGTTTACTCACACTGATTATTAAAAACTTCCTTTCTTTCATTCATTCTAAATAACTCGAATTGTTTACTTATTTTAAAAATTTAGAATAAACTTAAAATAACAACCCTGTGATAAATATCGTGTGACCGAAAACTCAGTCCATATCCTCTATACCTCTCTACGTTTTTCCCCCCAAAACGTAGCTCATTACCTCTCATTATGGACGATCTTCTCGAGATCGCCTTAATGAGAGGTCGATAGTAAGTTAATTGTGTAAGCATGACAGGGCCGGCGGAACCGGGGGGGGGGGGCTTCAGCCCTCCACTTTTTTTGCTTTGCCGGGCCATGTTTTTTATGCGTATATCTTAACACAACCAATGACTGGAGAAACAAGGGGCGGATCCAGAGCCTCCCCGATATTCTCGCCAGCTATGTTTCTCTCGAACTGATTCAGTTTCGATGGATTTCGGATAATTTTTTTTGCAGCAAGTGGCAGCAAATGCTAAGATGTAAACAGTCTGTTAAAAAATCGGTTAACTGAAGTAGATCGTAATATTACAGACATACAAGTACAAAATCCACCCCCAGACAAGATAATCCACAGACAGTATAATTGCTGTAAACGTCTGGTAAAGCATACAGGTGAGGTCTATTTATCAGCTTTAGTCGTTACGACCAAAGCTGATAAATAGACCTCACTTGTTTGCTTTACCAACGTTTTTTAACGGCTCTCAAAGTGTGAAATCTTTCAAATCTCCTGAAAAATCTCAAAATATCCACTCAGATGCATGGAAATAGGGGTTTTTGGGACCCTGGAATTTAATTTTTTCACACCGACTACCATCCATCGCCCGATCCAGCCCCCACCCCCTCCCCAACTTTGAAAATCGTTCCGCTACCCTGTAAGAGAACAATTGTTAGTTATTCCAAGAAGTTCATTTGCGTGTTTCGTTTTCTATTCGTATGAGAAACAGTATTGTGATCGCAAAACTGGACAGAGAATATCGACCCCGGATCGCGATCCAGTTGATAATTCCTCATTCACTTTCCTCCCCACAACACTGTGAAAACCCACAGATCGAAGAGGAAATGGGGTAACATTGTATCCGAGATGCTGTGTTCGTTTGTTTTTGGAGATACGGTCTTGATTTGTACTATTTTATTGATAAATCCCGATCCACTTGTAAATCTGTGGCGACCCGATCGCAGGCTAATTTAGACAAATATAACTTTTTTATTATACGCTAGCCTGTGGATTATAGCAAATTAGCTAAAAGCTATTTCTCGATATCCATCGACACGATAGATATCGAAGAATATCCCACAGTAATTTCCTAAATGACGTCACGCTTCGGCGCATGATGTCGCCTTGAAGAAACGATCAGCTGATCTTTGTTATTGTTTTGAAACGTACGCGGATTGGGCTGAATATTGCGCAGTAAAATGTCACGTAGCATATAATAAATAGAGGATATGGAATGAGTGTTTTTCTTATATAATATTTATGAAACGAGTCTAAGAATTTTCCGTTTTGGCGAGCCTCTGGCAAGCCCAAACGGAAAATTCGGACGAGTTTTATAAATATTATATGAGAAAGACACTTATTTCATATTCTATTTATCATATGACACACACACGCACAAATTAGCCACTTAGTATGACTTTTTAACCCATCACCTAACTTGAGTTGCAGACGGCACTTGGAAAAAACATCCTCGTATAACTAAAAGTTTTAATTTTTTGCTTCCAAAACATATGTTATGACCTCTCATTGAAACGAGCTCGTAGAGCTCATTCCAATGAGGGGTCATAACCTATGTTTTGGAAGCAAAAAGTGAAAATATAGAAAAAAAATGAATGGCGTTTTTCTTGTCGGTAAAAGATTAATACAATATAACCCATTCTGAATAGGACAGACAACGTAAATTCTCCCTTCTGAAATTATGCAAATATGACCCAGTTGTATTTTGTTTAGCCAATCAAATTGTCCAATTTTGAAATTGACCAATGAAAGTTCCCAACTCTAATTATGCAAATTATGAAAATGTGGCCCAGTTGTATTTTGTTCAGCCAATCAAATTGCCTAGTTTTGAAATTGACCAATGAAATTGACGGAAGGCTTTATTTATCACTGATTAATATGAAAACAAAATATCAAATGTTTTAAAGTGAACAAAACGGACGAGTCATATGATAAACATATATATTATAAAACAATAAAACAAGCGCTCGTGAAAAATAAAACTTTCAGCTCCACTCTAATTAGAAAATTCACGATAATCACCAAAACAGCTAAGATATCCTCTATGTCATCACACTATTGTAATAGGTTAAAAATCTTGTTATTGTTTTATCTCTCTTTTTGTTCGGAATACTTAACCCTTTACCCAACGAATCGCCTGCATCCGCCCGCGTAATATGCAAATTCAGCAGCTGAAAAAAATATTATTTTTCGAATAATTTCAACAAAACCATATCATGTGACCCCTCTTTGGAACGAACTCGTATAGCTCGTTCCAAAGAGGGGTCACATGATATGGTTTTGTTGAAATTGTTTTTAAAAATTTAAAAAATGATATTTAAAATAATAAATTTTGAAATCGTCTGCGTTGGGTAAAGATTTAAAGGTTATTACTTGGTTAGTTTCATATCGACCAACATATAAACCCCATGTAACTTCATATCAGTCCGAGACCGACGGTCGAAGGCTGATGTAAAGTTACGGATGGCTGATATATCTGCCGATATGAAACTAACAAACAGTTAAACAAATTCTCAGATCTGTTTTTTGACAGTGTTATTGTTTCTCACTCTTTACACAAAGTCTGAAGTTTTCTGTTCTCCAACTGCTAGTTCGGTGGTCCGAACGTCTCGGCTTCCCCACTGGGCAAACTGCGACGTTCGGATAGCTAGATTACTTTTTCTCCCACTTCGACGAATTTCCGCTTACAACTCTTAATTTTAGTTTGCAATGAATGGTCTGTACAACTCTCTTCTTTCTTCTCTCCATCCACATAATCCTTACTTATTGCCATCGTTAACCCTTTACCCAACGTAACGGCCAACACCGGCCAGCGCTATTCTCAAAAATCGCCAATTAATTTTCATGATTTTTTTCATTTTTTGTCTCAAAAACATAGGTTATGACCCCTCATTGGAACGAGCTCGTCGAGCTCGTTCCAATGAGGGGCCATAACCTATGTTTTTGATACAAAAAATGAAAAAAATTAGTTATTCAAGAATTTTTTTTGCAAGTGTCGTCTGCTTTTCATGTTTGGTAAAGGGTTAATTCCCACCATACATAAACTACTCTCTTTTGCCTGGTAACGCTAATTTTACTGACTGACTGCGGTCGTCAAATAAAGGTGAACGATTTCGATGTACAAAATAGCTGCGCATAGTGAGGCATCTAGGGAGACAACTCTAGTTTGGTTCATGTCGACAGAGAGAAGCCGAGTCAGAAATCGTTTTAGCCAAACTCGATGAAGGGAAATTCTATGAAAGAAAGTCAAATCTGAGAAAACACTGCCTTGGCCAGCACTAAGTCCAGACCTTTCATCAATCGAGCACGTCGGAGATATACTTGGCAGGCGCCTGCGACAACGCCAAGAGCTCCCTATCAATGTCCAGGATCGCGCCGCTACACTGCAGGATGAATGGAATAACATCAGTCAAGCTGATATTGGACGTTTGGTGAGGAGTACGCCACGTCGGATCTGCGCTAGTATCGTGAACCGAAGAGGATTTACAAGGTATTGAGGTCTTGTACTGAATGTGGTAAATTCTCCATGTCTTCTACAGCACAATGCGTGGAATGCGTGCTTGTCAGAAACCCAACTGTCGCTGAAATCATTCACCAGATGTCACACTGCAATGCCTCAACTGTCTTTTTGATAAAAATATAAATAAAATTTCTTCATATATCTCACTTTTTTCAAATATCCCCTATTTTTTTGAATAGTATATTACTAAGTTTAATAAAGGTCATTTAGTTATGAATTGAGTGAAATGATATCACGAACTTATCTGTTTGGGTTTTTTTCCAACCGGTAATTTTTACACTACCCAGTGTTTTTCTAGTCTTGACATGTTTTGCGAGACAATTCGTCAATTTTGATTCGGTACTCTTTAGACCTACGCTGTTGAGAAAGTAACCCAACCTGGTGCAATTATGAAACATAAAAACACAACAAACTCGTATCGCCATATTAGGGGTTGGGCAATTTAAGTGGCGGCATTTTTTGTCACACCTTTTTAGTAATCCAGTTGTACAGAGATGAGTGGTAACCCTTTACCCAACGCAGACGATATCAAAATTTATTATTTTAAATATCATTTTTTAATTTTTTTCAAACAATTTCAACAAAACCATATCATGTGACCCCTCGTTGGAACGAGCTCGACGAGCTCGTTCCAACGAGGGGTCACATGACATGGTTTTGTTGAAATTTTGTGAAAAATAATATTTTTTCAACTGCTGAATTCGCATATTACGCGGGCGGATGCGGGCGATTCGTTGTCTCTTTGTATGTGAATGCTGTTTACAGTCACAGCGCAGCAGGTTTCACGATATCAAACGTCACGGGGAGGAGTTACCGCGTTAAATGACTTGACGCCATATTAGGGGTTGGGCAATTTAAGTGGCGGTATTTTTTGTCAAACCTTTTTAGTGCTCCACTTGTACAGAGATGAGTGGGTAAAGGTATTTGTGTGTGAATGCTGTTTACAGAATTACATCCCATATAAAATTCACCAATCGAGTTGAATAAATTCTATTAGAGTAGAGTTATAGTTAGCCCCGAGTCGAATTTATTTCAGAAGGTTCAATGCTTCTGCACTAATTTTTTTTAAATCTTAACCCTTTACCTAACATGAAAAGCAGACGACACTTGCAAAAAAAATTCTTGAATAATTAATTTTTTTCACTTTTTGTCTCAAAAACATAGGTTATGACCCCTCATTGGAACGAGCTCGACGAGCTCGTTCCAACGAGGGTTCATAACCTATGTTTTTGAGGCAAAAAATGAAAAAAATAATGAAAATTATTTGTCGATTTTTGAGAATAGCGCTGGCCGTTTTTGGCCGTTATGTTTGGGTAAAGGGTTAACTCAAGTTTATTCAGTTCGGTCAGAACCGAGGTGCAGCGAGGCGCAATCGAAATAAGTGGACGAGGTGGATCGGTTTTGTACAGATCGCGACAAATTTGATTTTTTTTTTATCACAGAAACACGCCATTGAAAAGTTGTCGCGCTCTCATCGGAAAGGTAGGGATCAAGAAGAAACCAATTCTATAATGAAACTACGTCATCACGCGCGATCACATGACACATGTTGTTTACTAACAAATACAATATGGTGTTTTGGGTGGTACTGATGCAATCAATGCAATCTACTTTTTATTCGCTTCTGAAATTGTGTTATTTTTTGTCCTCATTCGTAAATATTTTTGGAAACGAATATTCTCTGTTTATCGCGACGTCCCTTTTATTCTGTTTTGTTGAAATTTCTTAAAACATCAAACAGTGGTCGTTTTGTCCAGTTTGTTTGATTTGATCCAATTAAATTCCAGGCGATGGGGATCGGGCGTTTGTCTCAGCAATATTCAAATATTTTTGTTCGTCTCATAACGCCTTAATATCATCACAGGGCGAATATGTCGTCTGTTTCTCATATTTTCATAAAGCGTTTTGATGTTTAACCCTTTTCTATTTTACAGATCATTCGAATCTTATTTTCTTGTCAATGTTGTAATAAAAAAAACATACCTTATGGCCCCTTGTTGGAAATAGCTCGTTCCAATGAGGGTCATAAGCTGTAGCCATGTTTTGGAGGCAACAAAAATGCAAATTTGAGCCATTCCAGAAATTGTGATGCAAAGTGTCGTCTGCTATTCGAGTAAGATGAAGGATTATTTAGTTACAGGGTACATTCGAATGGGGTCCTGCGATATTTGAGAGTCGATTTGATATCGATACCATACCTCTGCTTTGACATCGATCCCGAATTATTCGTAAAATTCGATTTTTTCGAATCTCTCATACTAACTTCAGTTTGTTCCATTTCCCACAACAATTGCATAAAATTGTCATTAGACATTTCATTCATGTGGGCTCAATTCCTATTTAATTGAGAAATTTTGGGGCGCGGGGTCGTTGCGGTGACCGGTTCTCGTCAGATCACCGAAGTTAAGCAACGTCGAGCCCGGTTAGTCCTCGGATGGGTGACCGTCTGAACGATCGATTCGGACTCCCGCGTTGTGTCCTTGGGCAAGGCGTACTGCACGTCAATGGTGCCCATGTCGTCAACCAATCTAACCCTGCCTGTGCTGCAGTGCGGAGTTACGATCTTTGGGAGCTGGCAGCTGCTCTTCGTTGCTCGGTGGTCCTCTCCGGGTACACCGGCTTTCTCCTCCCGTAAAACTGTCACGGTCATGATTAGCCATTGTGCATAAGTATGTGACCTTAAACACCAATAAATAATAATAAATAATCGAGAAATTGAAAATGTTTAATTGTTACATAAGTAGTGAATTTTGCCCAGAAGATTATTCATAGTCTTAGTTTTTGAAGGCTTAACTTGTTACTATTCACGTTCTTAAGAACGTGAAAAGTGACAAGTGAAGCCTTCAAAAACTAAAACTATGGATAATAGGCCCAGCTGTTTCAGCAACGGTGCTACAGAGAAATAGAGATAATTACCATTATGTGGATGTACAAAATATGTATCCGTGTCGAGCTCCGTGTTCTAAGGGCAGATTACGACGAGCCGAAGACGAGTCGTGATCTACCCTTGGAACCCGGAGCGAGACTCGAATACATTTTTGTACATCCACATAATGGTAATAATCATTTTATCTTACAATATATTGGGGATAAGTCAAGAATGTAGACGAATATATAACGAACTATTTATTCGTATGGATGAACAAAAAGATGGAACTCATGCGAAAGGAACGTGCTTGTATCCGACCCCCTGATACAGATGTTTGTATAAGGGGTTCGGATACACGACAGTTGCGGGGTTAATAAAGACAAAATACATGTTGATTGTAAGATAATATTTATTTATTTATTGGTGTTTGAGGTGTTCACTCAGTATTGTAAGGGTCATCACAGTGCTCCGTAACTTCCGTTTGGTGCAATATGAATTAACTTGTCTTTTAAGATTCGATTCGAAAAATAATTTGGGATTCGCAGATACGTAAAAATTTGAATGATTTTTGTATTTTTTTCAGTAGAAGGTTTGAAGGTTGTTGAAATTGAGAAATGTAAAAAGGACATTAGTGAAATAAAGGACCAGATGTGGAATGCACAGAAAAAGTATGTTGATCATAGTCGAATAAGGTGGGTAACACGTGAGCCTCGTACTTTCGTCTCTGTTTTCATATCTCGAGCATGATTTATTGCTTGTCTACTGTCGCGTCCACAGGAACAGTTAAACTTTCTTCATGATGCGATCTCTAACGGCAATATTGTCAGTTCTTTGTCTTTTTCAAGCCAACTGTCTACTCTTCAACTTCATTTGTCAAGCACACCCAGCTGGTGTCTCGGTGAAGACACAAGCATTCTGTTCTAAGGTTTCACGACAACATGTGCGCTACCTTATCTGGCCTTTTTTTTATCCCTCCAGCCGAAGGATTCTGCAGGATATGACAATAAACACGGCTCCATCTGTCCGTCTGTCTATCAGTAAACATTTGATAAATGGCCATCACTCGTAAATGAAGAAACGAGAACGCTAAAAAAGTGAAAAGGGTAAGAGTTTTGGTCATTTCCATAAATTAATGACAAAGAAACGATGTAATTTCAGAAAGGCTCAAGTACAAAAATAAGTCACGTTTCACAATCTTGTAAGTCTTCTGTCAGTCACTCATACATACGACAGCAAAATTCTTAAATACAATTTTGCCTTTTACCGAACACCTCGGAAAACTCTGTCTGGCATTATACATATCAATCACCATTTGATTTTTTTTATAGTTTTCCAGTTTTCACCCCGAAACAAAGTCTACGACATCTCATTGGAATTGGCTCAAAGAACTCGTTCCATTGTGGAGTCATAAACGTCCTTTCAATAAGGAGTTATTCGCTATGTTTTTAAAAGCAAGCACGAAAAGTTTAAGCAAAACATTTGCAAGTGTCGTCTGCTAGTCATATTTGGCAAAGAGTTAGGTGCTTTTACATCTTTGTTGTTGATTTTGCTTCAATCCTCTTCGTTCGTAATGTGGATATATGGAATGATACAAAAATTTAACAACAAATTTCATTTTTTTTACTTCTTTTAATGTGGTCTTCGTGCGTGTGTATTTACGTGTGATAATCTCTTCCTTATGAAAATCCACATCTAAGCACCAGATATGTTTAACCCTTTACCCAACGTAACGGCCAAAACCGGCCAGCTTCTCAAAAATCGCCATTTAATTTTCATTATTTTTTTCATATTTTGTCTCAAAAACATAGGTTATGACCCCTCTTTGGAACGAGCTCATCGATCTCGTTCCAAAGGGGGTCATAACCTATGTTTTTGAGACACAATATGACAAAAAATAGTTATTCAACAATTTTGTTTGTAAGTGTCGTCTGCTGTTCATGTTAGATAAAGGGTTAAGTGACCAACATGAAACTAAATGTGAACTAAACAGTCAACTAAGTTATATTTTTCAGGTTTATTGTAAAAATATTTGAATAAGCTGGCCGTTTCCTTGCTTCACTGAAGTTACATTTCCTTAAAATGTTACTCTACTGCAGCCAAAAAACACCACGCTAATTATCAAAATACAAAAACATAATTTTTTGTAAACAATCAAAATTTCAAGAATTGTTGAAGGCTTTTCTAATGATTAGAAATGTTTTGGGTCCAAATACACTACCGTTTTATGTTTGCTTTCATCATAGAAAAGACGAAATCTTGGGCACCGAACGGTGCAGTCCTGGAATCGCCTGTCCGCAATTCGACCCCCATATTGCATCCGTTTACAATGATGTTAACAAGGCTCATGTGTTTACCACTTGAAATGTAGGTAGGATTTTTTTTTCAAAACGTCGCATGTGTATTAATGATGTCAGCTTAACACTCATGCAGAATGCTCTAGTTGTTCGACTTTAATCGGCCGCTTCAAAAAGATTCAATCGCTGTCGAACATTTAGATTTAACGACACGAACATGTGAAATTCATATATTACCACTTTTGCGGGCGCTCTCTAGTATATTAACGGAATTTAGCGGGGCGGCAAAACTCAGTAATTCACGACGTCATGCAACCGGATGCAGGTGGTGGTTGTTAATGAAAACAAAATTCATTAACAGCCCGCCTCCCGCTTTCGGTCATGGTAATAATAGTAATAACATGATTTTGTCGGACGTCTAAGTTTATTAATGGCCCTTGGGGACTGAATAACAGCCCTCTGGCTTATTAACGGCCCTCGACTTCGTCTCGGGCCGGTAATAAACCGTCGGGCTATTATTCATTCCTCTCGGGCCGTTAATAAACCGCAACGCCCTTTATCCTCATGTTATGATCACCGTTTGACCAGACTTTTAGAAGGAGAATTGTTATTCTACAAAATGTGATTCAACAGTGCTTTTTCTCTCCTTCAAACCCACAGATCGCTATATAACTGGATTTATGGAACGGTAACGAAATCATTGCAACTCAAGCTGCCTCACTCCTCTCATCCGTGACGTTTGATGACGTAAAAGCTGTCTCACTGTGGCTGCAGTCACAACGTAACATCTTTCACATCACTAAACATCAAAAGAGAACTAGGCATGAAAAGCAGTAACGCTTTATCAACTTCACAATGCCAGCGCTTGTTAATTGGCAACTAGCGGACCGTGGGAACCCCGAGAAGTAAAACAGGATCCAGTCACCAATGCTTGGAGTGGAAGTCCTCTATAATAAGCAACATGGGTATAAACGATTGACAAAACTTGACTTCATCTCCATGTTCCCGTAACGATTAGCAGGGACCGATCAGGACTATTTAAAATACGCTCTAGCCTCGGAGCCTATTTTTTCAATTCATGCGCCAGATTTCAATTTACGGAGTCACACTGCTGTTTGTAACACACACTGCAAGTATGTAATAGCTCTCATCATTTTCATTTAGTACACTATAGCAAACATAAATCTTCACTGTGGTTTCTGATCAAGTCTTGGCTGCCTATTTAGGCAGCCAAGACTTGATCAGAAACCACAGTGAAGATTAATGCTTGGTAATTAAGACTTGAAGTATTAACTTAAGCACTCTACAACAATGATAAATGATAATCATATATATAATACATGTAAGAGTGTCTCTCTCGATTATCCATCGAAAGAATATCAAAATATGATCTGAGAAGTTACGCGCCAACTGAGAAGCCTATTTCTGAGATTTACGAGCCAGGTCCTGATGTTTCAGAATGATGTTTCAGAACCAAATACGCACTGGCGCATGCCCAGGTCGGTCCCTGGATTAGCCATTGCGCAGAAATATGTGACATTAAACACCAATAATAATAATGGATAATAATATATAGCGGGCCGACCCGTCACAGGACAGGGCAATCCCTCACACGTGACGAAAAATTTCTAGTTGCACTGCATATCAAGGGAGATAATCAAAGCTTGATTTTCCAGCTGGACTGAACGGACATGCAGTCCCCACTAAAATATGCTGTAAATATTCAGTTTGTGTTGTCATGAAAATGGGCATAAGTAAAACAAACACGTATCACCCTAACAACACGCGCTACGCATGCGCACTAACAACACGTATCATTGTTGACGTCACAACATGGCCGCTCACGCGGGTTACCATGACAACACAACATGGCTCCACTGGGCCACGTGACTATGACGTCACATGAGATCATCCATGAGATCATCCAAATGAGAGGTGAAAACCATATTACATACTACAGGCATATAATCAGCGTATTCCTTATTCGCCGACGTTTAGATACATTCTTTAACATTCTTTTTATTAAGCATTATCTATGTGTAGAAGCAACTCCCACCCATCCCTAGGGAGGGTATGATACGTTTCTATTTGTTACCAGTGGCTTTTGAACATTCCAGTTATATAGAGATCACTGCCGAATATTCACATTTGTATGAGTCTACTAAATAAACAGTAATCGCATGCGAAGTTTTGTAAAAGATCAGTAATATTATCTTCGTTAACCCTTTGGACCATGATGGTAGATTCCATGCCAGATCAGACCCTTCAACTGGTTGAGTCTATATTCGTTACTTGGGGGGGACTAATCAGTGTTTCAAACGAGCAGCCTTAAGGCCGCACGTTGACAATCCTGATTCGTCTACCACACAAATTCACTGAGCAAATATTTACCTTATTAACCCTTTACCCATCATAACGGCCAAAACCGGCCAGCGCTATTCTCAACAATCGCCAATTAATTTTCATTATTTTTTTCATTTTTTGTCTCAAAAACATAGGTTATGACCCCTCATTGGAACGAGCTCGACGAGCTCGTTCCAATGAGGGGTCATAACCTATGTTTTTGAGACAAAAAATGAAAAAAAATAGTTCTTCAAAAAAAATTTTTGCCAGTGTCGTCTGCTTTTCATGAGAGGTAAAGGGTTAATTCAGGTCCTATCACGATACTGGGCCGGACAAACGAACTTTCAGTTTCAAAGGGTTAACAAATGTCATTCCATACAATTACTTTTAAATCAAATTTTATGATATAATATACTTTCATCATGATTTCATCTTCTGACGTGCTAAAGCTATTGCGCGACTTTTTCGAAACATCATTGGGAGTAATATTTTCACGCTAACAAGTCCTTCAAGAGTCAGATACAAACAGTGAGAATTAATCTTAAGATAACTCGTGTTAATTTTCTGTCTGTTGTATCCATTTGGTTATCTTATTTCTTTGGTCATTTGCTGTTTTTGTTTGTTACACCGCGCGTTCCAGAACACAACATAATATTATGCGAATATCGATGCCAAGATATCCTCTTGAAATTAGCTTTGCCATTCGAACCATTTGAGAAACGGTACGCTGTTGTCGCCCGTGTCAAAAGGCAGGAACAAAAAAGACAGGTATTTTGAGGCTGCCATGGCGTTTATCTATGATTTCCAGTGTATGAGTGTACGCAATATCGCGTGCGCGAGATATAGAGATATCGAGAGGGAGAGAGACAGAGAGGAAGAGAGAGAGACGGAGAGGATCAGTGAAAGGCTTTAATTTGTGTTGACCAAGAAAAATTAGCGAAGGAGAATCGCTTGTCACCACGAGGATCCTTTTCGATAATTGTTGAATTGTACATTTGCATACCAGGTTTGCCGTAGACACACGCGCACGGTATATGAATATTCGCGTACCAGGTTTGCCGTAGACACACGCGCACGGTATATGAATATTCGTTCAGTGCCTTTTGTGATATATCAGTCATTTGGGATGCCCCAGTGGGAACCTTAAGAAATGGAGCAGTGCTTGTTACTGCGGTAAAAATGTCTCCCTAACAGGTACAATAGGACCCGGTAACCAACGCATGTGTGGAAGTGTTCTAAAGTGGGCAATATAGGTATAAACGATTGGCTAACCTCAAATTTCATACCTATGTTTTGGTAATGATATAACCATAGATGCTAATTCTGACCTTAATCAACAATAGAAACATCGTCTTGACATTTTATTGTAAAAGTCAATTAACAGCTGATATTGTGCCAGACCCTCTGCTATAAATAGAGATGGAAACACTGCAATATCTATTGGGTATTTACACAAAATACACTCTAAAATCAGTTGGGTTGAAAATCAACCCAAAAACAACTGGGTTAATTGAATATGAACCCATTTGGGTTCATATTCACTCGACCCAATTGAGTTGGGTTGATTTCCAACACAGCTGATTTTAGAGTGCATAATTTTGATTTTTGATATAAAATTCACCACTCTATACTTGGCAGTTAATCAAGAAACTAGATAACAAAATAACCGAATAGTAAGCAAACGGGAAACATGGGAACAAAATGATGAAAGGAGAGAAACCAGACAGGTTCATTGGTTGAAATTCTCCACCTTAAACTTGATCTCCCAAGAAATGAAAATGGAATGAAATTATAGGAGTCATTCAAACGAAAAATATTTGGATTTAAACGTAAACTATATGTGACATGAGATATCAGCACGGCATTGTAATCACAAAAACAATATTAAAATCTTGATAAAATCGCGTTATTATTGCGACACACAACTCCACCAGTGGATCGAACTTACGTAAATAAAATTTTGCGAAATTAAGACTAAATTACGATAAACAGTTTTATTACACGCCTGTTCTGTGAAATTCGCATCTACAGCAACACCAAACCATGCGGAAAATGAAAATCCGTTCTCCGCACACATGTGCCGACTGGAAATCGTTCACGGACTATTTTTGGACGATCACGTCATCTGTCAAAGTTAACAAACCCCGCTTACTTGGAATTTCCTTTTTACCTGCAATCATGGAAGCCGTGCAGTTTTAACGAAGCGATTGTGCTCCAATAAGATATCGCAAATACAATAAACTAAATAAAAACATCTTAGTGTGGAATTGCTCCTTAATTTCAGATGGGAGAGTTCAAACCAATCATTATTAGCTGAATAATGATAACAAATTGAATAGAACTAGCTCAAATATGTATGTATTACGATAATACAAACAAACGTAGACCACATGTTGGGCCTATTTATAAATCTGCCCACGGGGATTCCCCCAAAATCGCACATGTCTTTAAAAACATTAGCAGACTATTGATCACCCGAAACTGAATCGATTGAGAAATTACATGATGGTAGTTGCCAAATCGTCCCCCGAGTTCCAATGTGTTCTATGTGCCTACTGGCACATAGAACACATTGGAACTCAAGGGACGAAATGAATTGCTGACTCTTCTAATAATTGTTTTTATAGACGTGAAGGCGTGTAATAAACACAGAACGACATGCATGTGGCCTTCTGTATATGAAAGTAGTTTCTGATATTATTGTTCTCGTATTTCTTTTTCTTCTTCTACAATGTTCTGGGGAGTAAAACTGACTGAGAATTTCGTTCGAATCGCGACTCAATATGGTCGAAATCGTCAGTCCGGTTTTGTAATCACACTTCCATAGATGACGAAAATACACAAAACGACACGTTCGTGTGAATGGGTTATTCGATATGCTACGAGTGATAGCGCGGAATGATAAAACGAGAGGCCGCAGGCAAGTGCCATGTCGATTAACCCATTCACAAGCGCGTTTCTTTCTGTGTTTGTTGCACGCCTTTACGTCTATAAAAAACAGTTATTAGAAGGATACTGAGCAATTCATTTGACAACTATCAACAAAAAGAACACATTTTATCGCCAACTAAATTCTTCTGGTGAGTCATTATCCCCTTTATATGTGGACTCTATTTCCTGTTCGCTTTTTTCTCCACATTAAACTCGCCATATCCTTCAATTTTAGATATGTTATTTAGCTATTTTGCAATCGGTACAGTTTCGGGTGATCTATGGTCTGCTCAACGATTTCTGTTCGGCACATGTATGCGGAATGGATTTTCATTTTCCGTATGGTTTATTATTGCTGTAGATGGGAATTTCATAGAACAGGCGTGTAATACAGTCTATTTTTTAAGGACGAAAATTACCTCTTGTCCTAGTCTAGTCTGAAGAGACAGTTGGTTGTTTCGTTTATTTCATTTCATATTTCTCCCGTGGGAACCCTGGGAAGTGAAGCCGTGATTATTTCCTGTGGTAAACGGACTCTGTTCTGCCGATAAAACGAGACCCAGTAGCTAATGCCTCAGATGAAATTCCTCTAAAATGGGCAACATTTGTATAAGCGATTGGCTGGACTTGACATTATATGCTTGTTGCCGACTCGATTAGCCATTGTGTGGAAACACGTGATCTTAGAGTATACCAATAAATAAATACATGGGGGATATCTACGCTATTTTAGTAAATATTGGGAATTATCTCATGAGTGTGGACCTGAATGTTTTATTTTTAACGAGTGCTTGCGAGAATGGTCCACACGAATGAGATAATTCCCGAAATTCACTAAAACAGCGTAGAATTTCTTTTTATTATATGCTACGTGGCATTTAACTGCGCAATATTCAGCCCAATTCGACTGCAAACAGTTTCAAGACATTAACAAAAAGCTGCTGATCTTTCCCTCAAGGCAACGTTCAAGGCGACGTCATGCGCCGAAGCGTAACGTCATTTAGGAAGCTTCTGAAAAAAATTCATCGCTTGGACCTGACGATATTATTTTTCAGGTCCACACCCATGAGATAAGTCCATATACTGACTAAAATAGAGTAGACTTTTTTTCTTTTTTATTATATGCTCCGAGACATTTTATTGCACAATATTAAGCCCAATTCGACAAGAAATACGTATGTTTCAAAACAAAAACAAAGATCAGCTGATCGTTCCTTCCAGGTGACGTGATGCGGCGTAGCGTGACGTCATTTAGGAAGCTACTGAGGGATATTTCTCGATATCTATCGAGTCGATAGATATCGAGAAATGTCCTTTAGACAATTTGCGATAATTCACAGGCTAGCATATAATAAAATGCAATAAATATGATGCTGTGCCATAGTGAAAAAAGTATTGATATTTTTTGTAAAGGTTTAATGATCTGCTAACGAGATGAAACAGAATGCCACCGCATACCATAAACTCTCCTTTCCAAAGTTTGTTCGTCAGTAACTAACCATTGATTAGATGGGTTTAGAAGTACTCTTGAAATATTGACTTGAGGTGTTTAGGATGACAAATTGTATACCTGAGTTGTTTTAGACGCGAAACTGTCTGAGTACTCCTATCCGTGAACCTCTGACATGATTCGACACTTGGGTCAATTGTTTCAGCCTCTTGTCCGGTTATATCAACGAGTGGATGTCAACACAATTTCAACTTCACGGAATAAACATGGGTTTGTTTAGTGTGTCTTACTTTCTTCTGAAGGGGGGGAGGGGGGTAATTCATAAAAGTGATGAAAATACCCGTCTCATCGAAATTATTTCTTCATAAGACTCGAATAAAGTGCGTGGCTTCAAAACAGATTCTCTACTTGCGTCGATTGGTTAGGTTTCCTGTTCTGACGTCAACGACGGAGTGAGTGGCAGTCCAGCTTCCACTCAATGAGAGAAACAGTGGTTTGGTTAGGATGTTTTACTTTTTTGTTTGAGAATAAGTATGTCGTTGTTCAGTGTAGTTAAAACTAGAAGTTCTGTCATGAAATGCGCACAAATAGCACGTCGGTCTGCGCGTTAATCTACGCGTTAGGACCATAGTAACGCTATCAAATTCTGTACATATGGCCTGTGCACAAGCAATGTTTCAGCCAATGGACCTCCGGGCAACCCGGAGGTCCATTGGCAGAAACATTGCCTGTGTTTGCTATGAGTAACTAGGAGAACCAACCGTGCTTTGGATACCATTCGATATGGAAATTGCGCGCAATTCCTACGCGCATTTAAGCCTTGATAAGCGCACAGTTCATGACAAGACTTATAGTTTTAACTGTACCTATCACATCGAAATTATTATTATTAATGCGACACGAAAAATGCGTTCTGAATAAAACAGTACAGCGCTATTTAGGCGGAATCATTCCGATTATGCTAAGGAACATCAGGCAGGAAACGTCTCCTCTGCCAATCTGTAACTGAGCCCATGAAGTTTACAGAAATGATTTGGAAACTTATTGGAAAATTTATAAGGAATACAATTTGTATTGGGTAATTAATTTATTTTGCAAAGCTGAAAAATAGGAGTTTCATCATATTCACAAAATTGACCAATATCAAATCATCTAGTCATCATTTATGATTTACCATTAGCCACGTCGTTGTTGTCTCATCTTGGAACGGTTTATAAATAACCTGAGTTATTTATTGCTGAGTAAACTCGTAACCCACCCTAACTCCCGACCCAGTCGTTTATTTTATAAGTGTCATAACCACTTGCTGAAAAGAATTGTGCATATCATTTATTCTATTGGCGGCATGTCGTTATGTCACACGGTGCTGAGAAGGGCTCTATGAGACCGTTCCAACACTGTATCACATACCAGCATTTTATCAGCGTATTCAGTGGCGTAGGGGATGGGCCCGCATGGCCCGCATTGAGGGGGCGGCTACAAGGGGGGCCCCGTCTTGAAGGACGTCCCAACGCTGGAAGAAAGAGGGAAAGAGAGAGAGAGAGAGAGAGCGAGACTGTGTACCAAATACACATAATTTCAAACTCTCACTTCCACACGACGTACTCTTTGTAGTGTATGTATTATTCTTTTAACCCTTTACCTAACGTAACGGCCAAAACCGGCCAGCGCTATTCTCAAAAACTGCCAATTAATTTTCATTATTTTTTTCATTTTTTGTCTCAAAAACATAGGTTATGACCCCTCGTTGGAACGAGCTCGACGAGCTCGTTCCAACGAGGGGTCATAACCTATGTTTTTGAGACAAAAAAGGAAAAAAAATAGTTATTCAATAATTATTTTTGCAAGTGTCGTCTGCTTTTCAGGTTAGGTAAAGGGTTAAGTGAACGCTACATCATTGTAACTGATAGGGGTGAGAAATGAACAAAACAATATACATACATGGTGCCTCTCAAGTCACACATGTGTGTATCGTTGGATGGTGGGGGTGAAACTTAAAACATGTAATGAAAAAATCTACAGAGCCGTACTTTTAGAATCGATCCTATAGGCTATACCTTCATTTAATTTATGGCGTATGTACTACGTGAAATCCTGTATGCTGTGCACGGTAACAACACTAAATTTGCTCCCGTTTTAAAGGCAACCACCATTATGAAAGGGCCCCCGTCTCTATCTCGCGGGGGGGGGGGGTGTGGCGGGGGCACACAAGATTTTCCGCTACGCCACTGAGCGTATTAAAATGAACTTTGGAAATTAAATTGGTGTAGACTCCTTCAAGTCGGATTTAGTACTGAAGCTGAGAGATATTGTCCAAATTCATCTTATCGTAGCTTTCACTGCATCCGACGCTTCGGGTGTTCACAGCTATCTTCTATTTTATATTGTAATTCTTCAGTGAATTCTGCAATACACTATTCATGTTTCTTCTCTAATTCTTAGTATTATTACGGTATACACTAGCAGTTGTGCGTAAATCTTTAGTAGTTGTTTGTTTTTTTTCAAGGCTACTTTTTCAGTTTGACTGAGGTTTGATTTTCAAAAGTATTATATTTGTGTGTTCTTATCTTTGTCTAATGGGAGTAGATATATTCGTTATGTCAGATAAAATATTTTCAGCCGTCGTCAAGAAAATCGAACTTTCGAACAGAGTTAAACTGTAAGGCAGTCTCACCGGACTAAAAATAATAAATGTTTTTGAACACGTTCAAACGTCAGGCTGGCCCGGAATCGACCCCTTTGATTGGTAATTTGTTTGTTTACTGATGGTTGCAACAATTTCTGGGTTTAGAGGTACATGGTGTTAAAAACGTTCAAGAAGGAGCCAGATTAGACCACCTGATCTCTATAAAACTGGTTTGTTGGAACGCACGTTGGTCGTAAAGAGAAAGCCGCCCAGCTTCCGTTATTTTGAGGAGGGGAGATTTGTTCATGTAAATCGACAACGCTTAACGAAAACGTTTTTCTCGATATGTGTGCAATTTTCCGACGCCTCGCAACAATATAAATGAATACTGTTTGATTATCTGCTAAAAATAAATGTGTTTATAGTACAATCGCCGAGTACTGCTCGTAATCCACGCGTGAGATTTTTATTACCAGGTAACAAAACTCATCGTCGGCAAAATTTGAATTAATGAAGCACCGAGTTGTACCCGGTGCTTCATTAATTAAAATTTTGATGATTATTCCTATAATTAGTGTTTGGTATCTAATATTATTGCGTCCGTGGAAATATTGCCCATCCGTGGAAATTGACCAGTCAAAGTGACCGTATTGTGAAAGTGTTGATTTGCACATTTATCACGCCAATGCGGGGGCGCGGTGGCTCAGTAGGTAGAGGTGCAGGCCGAGAGGTCCTCGGTTCGAATCCCACCTGCGACAACCGCGTTGTGTCCTTGGGCAAGACACTTCACCCCCATTGCCCATCTGTGGGCACGGTGACGGCGTGGACTAAGGCATACTGCACGTCGATGGTGCACTTGTTATCAACCAATGCTAACCCTGCTGGTGTGGAGTTGGTATGTTGGGGAGCTGACAGTTGCTCGCCTTTGCTCGGTGGTTCTCTCCGGGTACTCCGGCATCCTCCACCCGTAAAACTGTCATGGTCATGATTAGCCACAGTGCAGAAATATATGACCTTAAATCCCAATAAATGAATAAATAAATAAATAAATATCACGCCAACGCAAATTGAATAGTCACAACAAATTTTAATGATCATTATTTCAGTTATTGTTTACAAAGTCAAGTTCTGGTACTCGAAAGTTGATATCGTGTTAATAGTTTTCGAGCAAGAACAACATTACGTCTGGTGATGGGTAAGCTGTTAGGCTGTAACAGTATTCACCGTGTAACAACGTTAACGTCATCGAACGCCACAGAGTCAGGACTGGGAGCAGTTAACGTTTCAAACGTTAACGTGTTAAATTATTTTAACAACGTTAAAAAAATTTAACCAAGTTAATAACGTTTAACTTTGAAGATTATAATTGTATAATATGTAGCATTGCGTCGTTATCTTGTATTTACCCAAGCCGGATCGCGCGTGCCGATGATGTCGATTTTTGAGCCATTTGACGAAATTGAAGAAGACGAATAATTTAGATGTTCGTCAATTATAGACGACCCATTGACTTGGTGGAGAAATCACGAAGCCCTCCTACCAACGTTGGCGAAGTTGGCCCGCTGATATTCGGCGATACAGCAATATCAGCTTCATTCAAACGTCTATTTTCCATGTAAGGACTGGTATTCGAGGAACGGCGGATGCCTCTTTCTAAGGATACGGCCACAGCGATTGTATTCTTAAAGGAAAACATCGCTGAATGCTAGAATTTACGATAACCTGAGAGAACTATATTAAGTACAGTTACTGTACGTAAGTTCAATCATATTCAAATTCAAATCAATAGAAATGGCCGAAGTTATTAAAATTTTGTTCATTTTAACATTTAACGTAATTTAACTCGTTAACGCAGAATTATTTAACACGTTAACGTGTTAAAGAAAATTTTAACTCCTCCCAGCCCTGCATAGAGTGGAGTAGTTGCTCTCGTGGATAGATTTGACTCTATCTTGAGGGACTCCGATTGAATTGCAACCTTCTCCACTCCATGTGACGTTCGATGACGTTGAAGTTGTTACGCGGTGAATACTGTTACAGACTAAATGGCAAATTGTTAGATCTTTGAAATGTCAATGGTTCATTTCAACCCATTTAAAGTCATAACTAGAAAATACAATTCTAGAAAATACAATTGTATAAGTTTTATAGTTTTGCCCACTGGAGAGGGAGTGGATGCGTATTGGAGGAAACGAATCATATTTATTATTTCGCTGTGGGACTAAAGTACATTTTCTCAGAAATAATGATCGGAGTTCCAGTTATTATTTCTGAAGGGATGATCGGAGTTCCAGTCATTATTTCCGATGAGATGATCGGAGTTCCGGTCATTATTTCCGAGGAGATGGTCGGAGTTCCAGTCATTATTTCCGAGGAGATGATCGGAGTTCCAGTCAATATTTCCGAGGAGATGATTGGAGTTCCATTCAATATCCCTGAGGAGATGATCGGGGTTTTGATCATTATTTCCGAGGAGATAATCGGCGAATTGGAGGAAAGGAATCATATTTATTATTTCGCTGTGGGACTAAACTACATTTTCTCAGAAATAATGATCGGAGTTCCAGTTATTTCTGAAGAGATGATCGGTGTCCCCGTCATTATTTCCGAGAAGATGATCGGGGTTTCGATCATTATTTCCGAGGAGATTATCGGAGTTCGAAACATTATTTCCGAGATGATCGGAGTTCCAGGCATTATTTCCGAGGAGATGATCGGAGTTCCAGTCATAATTTTCGAGGAGATGATCGGAGTTCCGGTCATTATTTCCGAGGAGGTGATCGGAGTTCCAGTCAATATTTCCGAGGAGATGATCGGAGTTCCAAACATTATTTCCGAGGAGATGATCGGAGTTCCAAACATTATTTCCGAGGAGATGATCGGAGTTCCAGTCAATATTTCCGAGGAGATGATTGGAGTTCCAGTCAATATTTCCGAGGAGATGATCGGAGTTCCAGTCATTATAACCGAGGATATGATCGGAGTTCCGGTGATTATTTCCGAGGAGATGATCGGAGTTCCAGTCATTATAACCGAGGATATGATCGGAGTTCCGGTGATTATTTCCGAGGATATGATCGGAGTTTCGGTGATTATTTCCGAGGAGATGATCGGAGTTCCGGTCATTATTTCCGAGGAGATGATCGGAGTTCCAGTCAGTATTTCCGAGGAGATGATCGGAGTTCCTGTCATTATTTCCGAGGAGATGATCGGAGTTCCAGTCAATATTTCCGAGGAGATGATCGGAGTTCCAGTCATTATAACCGAGGATATGATCGGAGTTCCGGTGATTATTTCCGAGGAGATGATCGGAGTTCCAAACATCATTTCCGAGGTGATCGGAGTTCCAGTCAATATTTCTGTGGAGGTGATCGGAGTTCCAGGCATTATTTCAGAGATGATCGGAGTTCCAGTCATTATTTCCGAGGAGATGGTCGGAGTTTCGATTATTATTTCCGAGGAGATGATCGGAGTTCCAGTCATTATTTCCGAGGAGATGGTCGGAGTTCCGGTCATTATTTCCGAGGAGATGATCGGGTTCCGGTCATTATTTCCGAGGAGATGATCGGAGTTCCGGTCATTATTTTCGAGAAGATGATTGGAGTTCCGGTCATTATTTCCGAGGATACACAAAAGTTATTGTGTGAGCCAACAGGGAAATAATAAATGCGTTTCGCTTCCGCGGACACGCCGCCAATCAATAATTAACAGCTGTCATTTTTGTCCTATTCGATTCGACATTCGGTTCGATTTCGAATGTCTTGCTTCATTCGTTTAGCGTTACGATTCTTCCAAGAACTTTTCGATTCACAGGGCCATATTTCACAATCATTATCTAATTTGGAAAAAAAAACTGGTGGCAAACTCATCTTCACATAGTGTAGAATACGGTATACATGGATTTGACAGATAACGTTTACCATTGTCTTGCTAATAATATGTTGCTTCCCCATGCTGCGAGGACTGACAATCCTCGAACCGAAATAGCCACCTAAACGTTCCTCGAGCCCTTGGCGATCCAGGTTCTTTCTGGACCGTGAAAAGTTTTATTAATAATACAATAGTTTGTGTCAGTAAGATATTTCTCGCCATCCACCATTTACAAACACCTTGTTCATGAACACTCTGTACTGGGACGTTTCGTTCTTGTAGAATTCCGACTTGTGGTGGGTTGTCAAAACGTAAAGAATCAAAACTTACTAAGGCTGAAACATCATAGAGCCACGGTAATCACCACAGGTGTATCGAGCGTGAAACCTTTAACTGACGTAAAGAGTATATTCGCCAACGCTATTGGCAATCCAGATGTTATTTTTTTCATTTTATCACTCAGAAACATAGCTTATGACCCTCATTGGAAAAACCTAGTCGAGCTCGTTCTGGTGAGAGATTATTGCCATTGGAACGAGATGGTGATCGGGTGGGGGATAAGCTATTCTTGTGGGGAGGGGGAAATTATACGTTTTAGTTATTTAACCGTTTTTGTAAAGTTTCCATCGCAATCGGGATAGGTGGAAGTTAACCACATGACCGGTGGTTATTCCATTCCTAAACTCACGTCTGTTTTTCTGTTAGCGATTTTTTTTTTTTGATGGGTAGGGGGGGGGGGGGGGGGCTTTGGGGGGGGGGGGCGGATCTGTTTGTTTGTTTTTTTTTTGTGTTGTTGGATCTACCGTTTTGAGTCCCGGCGTACTCGTTTGGGGTTGAAAGAGTCCTGGACCAAAGCATGAGGAAAATAATCCAAAAATCCAGCCTTTTCCCTTTTCGCTTGGTCCTTACATAAAGAGAGCTCTTTATTAATCTGTTTTGTATTTGTTGCAGAAAGGTAATATAATCTGTAAAATAAATAGGGATATAGCGCGCGTTTGAAAATAAAGTCAGTGCGCCTTTCCTGGAAGTACGATGGATTTGGAAGACTATTTTAATAATTTTATGCATACCATCTTAAAGTCCAGGAAAGGTAAATGTATTTATTTTCCTTGTTTTTTTCTCTCTGTTTGCAGTAAGGAAGAGGAAAA
The DNA here is from genome assembly GCA_031216915.1 of Pictodentalium vernedei. Lineage (NCBI taxonomy): Eukaryota > Metazoa > Mollusca > Scaphopoda > Dentaliida > Dentaliidae > Pictodentalium > Pictodentalium vernedei. The sequence goes on from CM062288.1 coordinate 41,560,466, forward strand.
CAGCATGTTAGTGAAGTACTTGAAATATTTTTTTATAATTCGGGCTCGTGGGAACCAGCGACGGAGGGGTTCCTTCAGTTTTTCTCTTGTAATATTCCTCAAAAATTGTATAAAATGTTGTTTTTTTTACGATGTCATGCCACGTGTCCCCACTGAAAGCGTAATTGTTCAGATGAGATGCTAAGCACCACACAACATGATAACCCTTTACCTAACATGAAATTCAGACGACACTTGCAAAAAAATTCTTCGATAACTAATTTTTTCTTTATTTATTGTCTCCAAAACATAGGTTATCACCCCTCGTTGGAACGAGCTCGACGAGCTCGTTCCAACGAGGGGTCATAACCTATGTTTTTAAGACAAAAATGAAAAAATAATGAAAATTAATTGGCGATTTTTGAGAATATCGCTGGCTGTTTTTGGCCGTTACGTTGGGTATAGGGTTAATACAGTCGTACTTCAGGTTTGACTTCGCGTCAAATCCGCTACTCATACATATCATAACATGGAGAAATTTGAAGAATTGCCGATCGTTATATCTTGATGACGGTCGACAGTGGGGCCCGGCGAATCATGATGTTTGTCTCGAATCGAATCTCCAATCGAATCAAGCAAATGGTTCGAAATCATATCGAATGTCGAATATAATCAATTTTTTAATTGTTACGATGCAACGGAATGCTGGTGCTGCAGGGGCCGCGGAGACGGGTTGGGTAGCTGGAGGGGGCTCCAGACTCTCTCCCACACCCCCACTTTTTACCGTAAAAAATCACCAAACATGCAGCTACTACGGGATTGTAATTTTGATGTTTTATGACAGAGTCATACAGAGCGAGATAAACGCAGTATAAGTATTAGGTTTCATAGTTTGTAGGATACATGTCCCAGCGGGAATCCCGGGAAGTGAAGCAGTGCCTGTTCACTGCGGTAAACAGGCTCTGTTTTACTGGTAAAATAGGACCCAGTCACCAATGCTTGGGAGGTGCAAACCCTCTCTAAAATGGGCAACATGGCTTATTAACGATCACACCTGGTCTTGAGTTGATACTCATGTTGTGGTCCTGATTAGCCATTGTGCAAAAATATGTGACCTTAAACACCCATAAATAAATAAATAAATTATAGGATACATGACTTCGCCTCCATAGGCTTATCTATAAGGGGACAGGTTGGGATATTGGCCACAATGTGGCCAATATCACAACCTGTCCCCTTTTATGTCAATCAATGACTTTCGCGTCAGAAAATTTGGTACATTCAGCGAGTCTGACTGTGAGACGTGACTATACATGAAATTGTCTGAATAATCTGGAATAATAATACATGAATATTTACAGTTTTTTTGTCTCTCGGGAAAATGCGTTTAAAAGAAGAAATTATAGATGTTTCTGTGTCTTTCCCTTTAAGTTTTGTCAAAGATAATTCCTGGCTATATAATTTTGTTTTTGTGGCAGAACAAAATAACAAATTTCAGTGTTCAGAATTCATGATTCTGGGTCGTTTTTTAAATTTTTGTTCTCCAGGATTCCGCGTTCGTGATGCAAGTTTGGCTTCGAAACAGGCTATGAACATATCCAGTTTTTCGGCAACTCTCGCGATATCTCGGAATAGAATACATCGTCTCTTGGGTGCACCAAGATGTTATCTGTAGTGCCAAAACATTCCAGAGGGCGTCTTGTTGTACTCAATCGACGACTTCGATTTCCCTGACAAAACTCAGAGCAAGAGACAGAGAAGGGGTGAACTATTCTCAGATGAAACAGCAGCAATCGGGTCCATTTCTGAACGAAACACGTGTCATCGCATCCGCTACATAACGTGGTAAAACGTAAAGCCGGTAACGTTATTGTTCAGCCGATTCAATTCGAAAAAAGAATCAATCGATTCGCGAATCTGTTGCTCGATTCGACTCGAGAATCGATTCGAAGTCAAATTTCGAGCCTGAAGACGCTAACTTTACCATTCATAAGTGGACGGTATGGTGTTCCCCACGGGCCTGACGTTATGTGTTTGTTTAACGAATTTAGTGCCCATGTCTTCCCGGGCAATGTAAATTATCACTTTGCATGATCATGTGTTGCACTCGGTTGGAAAGATCTCACAGCAGTACCCCAAACGGCGCGTCACAAGATTGTATTCCCTGTATAGAAGCCAATATACTCTGAATATTAACTGCTACCACGAAACAGATTATGGAACTGACGAAACGCACAAAACTCAAGATACACCAGAGGTTTACAATTAATCCGGAAGAGATTATGGCAAGACGAAAAGTGGAACTGATCCCATGAGATGTATTTTTTTTTTTTTTTTTTTCGGGGGGGGGGGGGGGGGGGAGTGGGGGCATTTCATTCTATCAGACAACAATCACGCACCTTCAATGTTAGGCTAGAAACATTTGTGGAATATTTTTTTTCCCCTCTTGACGTCCCTAATAACCGAATACACTGCAAACATTGAAAAAGCGGTCTATTTACCGATCATATGACTGAGGTTTGTATTCCTTTACACATCGAATCGGCAGCATCCGCCCACGTAATTTTCAAATAAAGCAATCGCAAAAAATATATTTTTCCAAAAATGTCAACGAAACCATATCATATGACCCGCTCATGGGAACGAGCTCGACGAGCTCGTTCCAATGAGGAGCCACCTGATATGGTTTTGTTGATTTTTTTTCCCCGCGGGAACCCCGAGAAGTGAAGCAGTGCCTGTTCACTGCGGTAAACAGGCTCTGTTTTACTGGTAAAATAGGACCCAGTCACCAATGCTTGGGAGGTGCAAACACTCTCTAAAATGGGCAACATGGCTTATTAACACTCACCCCTGGTCTTGAGTAAGGCTGTCACGATCAATCGATTAATCGATTGTTGATCGATCATAGCGAAATCAATTAGTATTTTTTCGTTGTCGAATAATCGGTAAATTGTATCCCGTTTTAGATGTTTAATAATTAAAAGAAAATTTGATGAAAAAACTATTGTTTCTAAAGGTATTGAGTTAAGAACATCGATGTTAAACCCCAAGAAGCCGTTGGAAGCATTTGTCTTCCAGGTACATTCATCAAAGCTTTGATGTTCTGAATCTTTGAACCGTCAGTGTAATAATCAAGACCGGTCGGCAGTTGCGAAGATCGCAACTGCCGACCGGTCTTGATTATTATACTGACGGTTCAAAAGTTCAGAACATCAAAGCTTTGAATGTACCTAAAAGTTGATCGTCTTCGTTGTTTACTTGAGGTAGGTCAGCTGACTTGAACTTCATTTTTATCAACTTCAAAGAGATTGAAAAATCGTGACAGCCCTAGTCTTGAGTTGATACTCATGTTGAGGTCATGATTAGCCATTGTGCAAAACTTTGTGACCTTAAACACCAATAAATAAATAAATTTTGAATTTTTTTAAAAATCAATAATTAAAACAATAAATTTTGATATCCTGTTCGTTAGGTAAAGGTCTAAATAGATTATTGCGAATTTAAGACTAAATCAGTAAAGCAGTGGGAACTTCTGATTGGGGAACATTCCAGGCATAACTCAGATTAACACTCCATCAAGCATCATTAGCAACTTCGTAGGTAAGATGAATTCTGTTGGTTTAAATTCTTCCTCTTTTTACAACATTTCGCATAAAATGTCCATTAAAAATAACTTCAAGCCCATCAAATTAAAAATCCCAACTTCCATTTTGAGAATTCTATTAAATAACCAAGACGCCTATTGAAAATGTCCAAGTCCGAGCAACCCTTAAAGGCAGTTCAGTTAAAAAAAAACATAGTAAATGTTTCATGTGTTGCAGATCATTTGGAAATGCCCAGAAATTGATGGAAACTATTCTATCTACTTAGAAGAATTCAATATAAAACAGCATAACATAACTCTGGTATACAAAAATAGCTATGTAATTTTTACAAAATGCTATTCATTTTTTGGAAATGTGTAGCATTTTGCTACGCAAAGAAAAAAAGTTATTTTGAGCACTGTTCACCCCCATTGCCCGTGTGGGGGCACGGTGACGCTGTGCACTAAGGCGTACTGCACGTCGATGGTGCACCTGTCTTCAACCAATTGCTGACCCTGCTTGTGTGGAGTTAGTATGTTGGGGAGCTGACAGTTGCTCGCCGTTTCTCGGTGGTTTTCTCTGGGTACTCCGGCTTCCTCCACCCGTAAAACTGTCACGGTCATGATTAGCCATTGTGCAGAAATATGTGACCTTAAACACCAATAAATAAATTAATTAATGAAGTACCGGGCTGTACCGGTGCTTCATTAATTAATGTTTGATGATTATTCCCAGCATTAGTGTTTGGTATCTAATATTATTGCGCCCGTGGAAATATTGCCCACCGGTGGAAAATGATCAGTCCACGACGGCAGTACTGTAGTACAGTATGAGAGTATTAAATATTTGAATTGTAGTTACCCGCCTTGAAAAGTTGCACTCGGAAATACTGCAATCTCCCAGAACTGAGCACTCTTGAGAAAACATAATGTTTTAATAATCCTTTGAAACATTTTACAACCCTTAGTATCATTGCTGAATATTCTTGAGAAACAAGCTGAGGTGAGAGTCACAGACAAAAATAATCAATGTAGCTGGGACTTCTTGCGCCTAAGGAGCTCCCTACATGGTAGCTGTCGTAAATGCGGAGCCAACCACGACTCATACATTTGCGGAATAGCGTTTTCACCCAGACAGTAATCATAACAGTGAAAAAGCTGAAATGTTTTAACACAGAGGTGTCCCAGTTCAGTGTGGAGATCCATTGTACAAGTTTTCCGTGTGCTCCTTGTCCTTTTCAACTCATTACCAAAAGTAGCAGGCATATCCGTATAATTGTAACCATTGGTGAGCTGTTTGTTGTTGTTCTGGTTTATTGGGGTTTAAAAACACTTTCAACAAACAGGGTCATCTCAAGACTGGCCGTTTTATTGGTGAAGGAAGCTGGAGGGAACCACCGATAAGCGGCTAGCAACTATCAGACTCTCCAACTTACTAACCCGTCATAAGCCGTGTAAGCTATGGCTGACATCAAGTGCATAATCGACGTGCAGTACACCTTCAATCACTGGAAACTCTGCGAAATAACTCATAGTAATAAGTTGGGGGTGACAGTTGCTCACAGCTACTCGGTGGTTCTCTCCGGTTAATCCGCCTTCCACCATCCGTAAAACTGTCCAACAGGTCATGACCCTGACTGTTGGAAGTGTCGTTAAACACCCAATAGACCAACCAACAATGGCAGACAACAAGTGTAAAACGATCTTGAACTCACAATGTTCATTCATTCTTTTTATCTACAACATCCACAACATATCGATGAGCTCGTTTCAATGAAGGGTCATAGGCTATGTTTTAAGGCAATAATTGAAAAAAAATAAAATTTGAATCGCGATTTTATGAACAGCACTGGCTGGAAATGACCGTTTTGTGTCCCGAAGGGTAAAACAAGCTTAAGTGGTAGCCGAGTGTGCTATTTTCTCATGCCAGAGATCCCGGGATCGATGCTCAGCAGGGGAATGTTCTTTAGGTGTCCCAACGCCCTTTGTCAGCATCAACTGTGGAGTTGATGCTTTCACAGCACATCGTCCAATCGGATGAGGACGTAAAGTGGCGGTCCTCTGTGTGGAGAGAGACACACTGAATGTAGGCTAAAATCCCTTCGTAGTATTCGAGACGAGCAAGGCCACAAAGTTGCCGCTACGAAGGTCACACCACACAACTGCGTCTTTGAGCCAAGGAGAGGCGTTAATACAAGCTGCATACCCAGCTCGCCAATCCATGTAAAACAAATAAGCTTAAAAATAACAAAAATAATGTTAATATTTTAGTGTCTTCGCGATTATGGAGCTCCTTAACACACACAGTATCCTTAAGGTGTTTCTTTCTTCAGCTTATGTCACACCATTAGAGACTGTTGGAATGGCCTCAAACTCATGTCGACTATTGCGTCTCACATTGAACTCGTCGCTGGTTCCTACATGGGTTTTGTATCTTTACTATATGCAACACACCCGATATACTACTGTACAAAGACTCACACTGTCCGGTTGAGGAAGCTGAAAATTACGACCTACCCGGAAAGTTTTTAGCAAGGTTATTTTGGTGTTATGCGATGCGGAATTATACCACGAACAACATATCCAAAATCAGCATCGGGAACATTTTTTAACCCTTAAGCCCCCATATAGCCCCAAACCGCCACTTTTATATTGCATTGAAGCAGGTTCTCCCTTGTGTAATCTTTTTTATTACTCTTGTGTGTAGACTGAATTTTTCCTGGCAGTGGTTCTACATCACTGCTGGCTGTCTGTATAGGCAGCCAGCAGTGATGTAGAACCACTGCCAAGTCATCAATAACTATGTAAGCAGAAAAAGGCCATAAATACTTTAAAATTAATCTGAGGACTTAAGGGTTAAAACGCTTTTAATTTGGTTGGTGTGTGACGCAAGTGAAACAGCTCGCCCACCTCAACACAATTTAGAGGGAATTTTCCGGGACATGATGTCACATGGTATCCCTCAGAATTGCATTGAAATGTGCGAACTGTTCTGTTCGTCAAACACCACGCAAATCCAAAACACCGCAAAAGATTTTCTCTCAGGCAGTTTTTAATGTGTTGTCCGCGGGGTTATTCTGCACTAGGCATGTCAAATACCGCCGGTACCAACATAACCGGTACGGGACGGGACAGAGCCTGTCCCGTCGAAACCGGTACCGGTACCAGGACAAATCCACAATTGGGTGACATATCACAATCAGATGGGAGAAGTTCGTATTTAAACCGACCCAGTCCCCAAGATCGCGTAGGCAAACATGGCATGGTACTAATTAATCTGCGGCGACATCAAAGTAATCGCAAAGAACGAAAATCGTGCTTTATGATTACTTTGATGTCGCCACAGAATAATGTCTTTGAAGGAGTCGATGACGGTACTTTCATTGTCTTTGATGTCACGTTTAGAAAGTTAAAATGATCGGCCTTATCGAGGTGGAGGTGCAGACAGAACATGCCCCGTTAGAGTGTTTTGTTATGTCCATTCACAAATAAGCTGAAAGTATGTCGTATAAGTGTGCCATACACAATTCGTCCCCTGAGTTCCGAGGTGTTCTATGTGCCTAGTAGGCACATATATCACATAGGAACTCAGGGGAGGAATATTAGCCCGTTTAACCTCGTTTAGTTAGGTATTTCCTCATAAAATAATTTTGTCCCGGTACCGGCGGGACACAAGCTTCAGTACCGCTCCCTGTTGGAGCATGAGAGAACCCGCGGTACCGGTACCGGTACAGCTACCGACTGACATGCCTGTTCTGCATCAAATAACACGAAAATTAGCTTGTTAAAATTATTTTCCGGGTTCGAACCTTCAACAACCAGATTAATATGTGACCCTGGATATCTATGACATCCCATAGTTTTATCACGCATGGTTGTTGCAAAGTAATGATTTACAGTTAGGGGGTGTTTTTTTAACAATGCATGGAACAGAGCTCTCAATTTCCCGCGTACAACGAATAATAATGTTCTTTTAGTTAAGTCTGTGAACCTCCGACACAATTTCCTTCTAACTTTTCCCTTCTTTCTTGCACAACAATTAGATTTTTTCTGCTAATGTACCCGCCACCACCAAACCTAGCTTCAGTAGCTGTAAAAATACACTAATGTTAGATCCACTCTATTCTGTGATTGCACATGGGGTGCTTTACCGCCTTGTCCAGGCCTGAAAGTAAAAAGCTTACATCCTAACCTGTTAGCGTAACCTGTTAGAGTAGCCGGTTAGCAGGTTACGCCATATGACATGGTGGTTACCTATAGGGAAAAAAGGTAATAGTTTTCCGCGTTCTCTTTTTACAGTGTAAGTCATGTTGTTTACATTTTGACAGAATGTCCGCCAGAATAAATAACAACAACTAACGCGGGATCTCGCTTTGACGAGATCGCGCGTTAGTTGGTGCTATTTATTTTGACGGAAATTCTGTTAGGATGTGAACTACATGCCCCTCTGATCATATTTGGATGCAATCTTTAAATAGAGTTTGTTCCGAAAGATGTTCATATCTGACTGGTACAACATGCGGGATTGGGAAGTTAATTTGTGTTGTTTTATCGTAAACCGTACTGCGTTCGCGTGTTTTGCAACTGATGTAACCCCCGCGTGACCCGAATGATCGTTCGTGTGTTATTTCCAGGCATGTTTATCTTTGTCGATTCATTCATTAATGGTTTTATTGGTTAGAGGCTTATCCGCTTACCCGGTATGTTTGATTTTGAGTGTTCTGGCTATGCCAGGAGAGATTATAACTGAAGTCTGCACTGTCTCAATGTTATCTCGGTTCTTCACTTTTCAAGTCACTCGCAATGCACTAATGATTGGTGACATCATAATGCATCGCAAGTATGGAATTTTTCGGACATAATGGAAAACTAAATCCTTCTTAAATGTGACGCACTATATTATTTTATTTCTTGGGTCTTTTGGGGTTGGGGGAGTGGGGGAGTGGGGGTCCTTTTTACATATGTTTTTTTTTATAATAACAAGACGAAATTCCAACATCGCTGGAGTCTTAGCTATCGACACACACCCAATTGGTCATCTTCGCGTTGGCCAGGAGTGGAACAGCCTGTGTCATTAAGCCAGAAAGTGATTAAATTCGATCAGTTTTTATGTTGACGATTGTTTGGCGGGCGAAAGTATTTTATATACATGCCAAGCGTGCCAGATGTCAGCTGAATGATATGCATGATCAGACCATTCACATCCCCTCCCTCCACCCCATCTCAGCATTTCACTGTAAATAGACCCCGGTAGGCAGACCATTAATCCACCCCCCCCCCCCCCCCCCCCCCCATCTCAGTAGTTAGCTGTAAATTGATTCCTGGCTGTACGGAGAATACAGAGGTGAAAAGGACAGACTACATAAAAAAAGTCTATATCGTTTTGTTAATTACCATCACGTTCATACGACACAGTGCTATTTCAATGGGTATCGCATACTAATTTTGATCATATCCCAAAATGCTTGGGAATCCGGTGCCTCAGAGATTAGAGCATTGAGCTTCAAACCCCAGGTTCGCGGTTCGATGCTGACAAGCGATAACTCCGTTGTATCCTTGGGTTAGGCACTTAATCCAGATTGCCTACGCTGGAGAAGGGTGGCACTGTGCATTAAGGAGTACTGCACGTTGATGGTGCGCTTGACGTCAACCAATGCTAACCCTACTAGTTCGGAGTTAGTCCGTTGGGGAGTCTGGCAGTTGCTCGCCGCTGCTTGGTGATTCTCTCCGGGCACTCCGGTTTCCACCACTTGTAAAATTGTCAGACACGAGGTGACCCCGGCTGTCGAAAGTGTCATTAAACCCCAATGGATAAATAAATTCGAAAATGATCAAGATCTTGACGGTATGCACAGTACTGACATAATTGAACTGTGTGGTGAAATAATGGTTCACAGAAGAGCAAATGTTTGCTCCAGGTATCCCTGCTCAGCTTATGTGATAACTGTACTAGTAAGGACACTGCTGAAGAAGTGGACGCATAATTTTCTGTCTGGTGTGCAAGTTATAAAATCACAATAGTCTCGTGATAATGTTTGATGATGTAATCGTGGACACCCACAACGATGTTTTCTCTATCACGGAGTTTGTCTTTATCTTACAATTAAGTTCCGAGTAACATTGCTTTCAGTGCTTGGCACTTGGTATCAGATGGACGTCGTTTTATAACTTAATGTTGTACGACAGGTCAAAACAGGCTCGTTCACACGGGTCCTTATCTATAGCCGTACTTTCTCCAGAACAAAAGTGAATGCTGTAACGTCCACATTTTGGCAATTTGGGGGATGTTTCAGGTGACATGTCTGTACCACATATTTCACTTACTGCATACACCACTGAATTGTACCACTAAAACTGTTTCAATAGAAACATAATCACTTTTTCATTTCTCTGAGATTTAACCCATTTAACTGGCTGAGTGCTGGAAGTCACTATCATGGCTCCATTTAAAAGTGCTAAATGCTATTTTAGAAGCTTTACACTGCATGTAATGGCTTGTTTACTTACCAGTGGGAAAATGATGTTTGCATAAAATTGTTTTGTTACAATTTATTGGGTGTGACACCGCACGTCCATGGAGCTCTTGCCTTCATCCAATGCTAACTCTACTTATGTGGAGTTCGTACGTTGGGATGTCTGACTATTGTTCGTCACAGCTGGGTGGTTCTCCCTACGTACCAACGTACTCCTGCTTCTTCCACCCGTAAAACTGTCCGACACAATGTGACTATTGATCGTCACGGCTGGGTGGTTCTTCCTACATACCTACAGTACGTGGAGGGTGGATTGTGAATGGGTGAATGCAAAACAATTGCCCTCCTCAGATTGCTTGGGAGTGCAATTGCACCTGGAATATTTTCAATACATATACTTGTATGTTGTTTTGGTAACAACACATAGAGGTGGATGGTCACCCAATCACCCATGGAGTGGAGGTATCACCCAAGGTACTACTCTCAAGTTTCGTACAGAAAGACAAGAAGCACAGGCCAAGTTTCAGCCAATGGACCTCCGGGTTTAACCCGGAGGTCCATTGGCTGAAACTTTGCTTGTGCCAATTACGCTTTGTATTGAATTAGCATTTATTGCTTGAGAGAAATCATCACTCCACAAGTGATTTGACAATACACTGTTTATGTACTGTACGTACTCCTGCTTCTTCCACCCGTAACACTGTCCGACACAATGTGACTCTGGAAGTCGAAACTTTCGTTAAAATCTCAAAATAGAAAACAAAATTACACGAGAAAGATACTGGTTTGTCACAAAGAGTAGACCAATTAGTATATTCAACCTGCAAATGGCTGAGGAATAACCCTTTACCTAACATAGCGGACAAAAAAAGTCAAGAAAAGTGACCAGAATAAGCCTACCTCAAATTAAAGTATCGCTGAATTTTCTCAATAAAATCATGCAAATATGGATATCATTGGTTCTAATGATATCCATATTTGTATGGTTTTATTGAAAATTGTCAAATTTGTTTTCCAAAAATGTGAAATTTTAATTTATTTTTTAAAAATGCTGTGTTAGGTAAAGGGTTAAAGATATTAATTAGTCTACCCTAAAAACTGAGTCTTCTAAACCAGGCACCTTTCGTCATGGATGACGCAATTTTGCAAAAGATGGAATTGACAAGGTGAATGCGTTCGTTCCAAAAAATACCACTCCATTGTGTATGAGCACCCTTCTATTAGTTTACATAATGTAAAACGTTAAGCAGTAACAGCCATTGCCGTAACATTTACGGCAGAAGTAATTGCAGCAATTGGCAGGCAGGATGTGTACAGTCATTTTAACGATAATTTTTTTTACAGTGTAGTTTTTAACCCTCTCATTTGAACGAGCTATGTCTTGGAGATGAGAACTGAAAAGTAATAAAATTTTAAATACAATTTTGTTGACAGCGCTTTACGGATATGACCGTTATGTTGTCTGAGGGGTTAAATGTCAACACAGCCAGCTGGGGGGGGGGGGGGGGGCTGTCTTTGAATCTAGTGCGATGTCCAATAACACCCAACACAACGAGGATGGAGTGCGAGAGAGAGGAAACAACGACCCGTGTTGGACCTGTTCCTGTATTTGACGAGACCCGAAAACGGCGTGAAATATGCCAATAAGTGTCGTTGGTTCAAACCTCCATAGTCTTCGTGAACTGTGTTCTGTATTTATACCAAAATTAAACTGGAATTAAGTGAATTTATACCATGATTACCTATCCTACTTTTTGTAAAAATCCCATGGCATAAATTTTAGCTTTACACATCAATCGTGGTGAACAAGCCAGCAATGGCATTTCAATAGTTAAAATTTACACCTACAGTGGAACTACATCCAAGTTGACCTTTGGTGCCTTGAATGCAAACTTATCTAAATATATCACTCGTCGCCTCGTGAAGAGTGAAATGAAACCAGTAATTATTTATTACGTTTTTAAATAAAGTTTACCTCATAAGATGCCAAACATTAACAAACACACATTGTCTTATGTTCATAAAGCATCCATAATTCGAAATAGTATGTTATTAAAATGAAAAAGGCCCCGTAATTTGCGCGTTTCGTTTTCTATTTCGTTTCGCAGATAAAATTGCCAGCGGAAATACCGCCCACCGATGCTCAGGTAAACAAAAACAGATCCGTACGTGTGAATATTGATTTATTTTACATTTAATCTGACAATCATGCTATAAATAAAATATACCCAAAGTAGCTTGGTGTACCAAATGTTCACCACGAGTGGTGAAGTGGTGTTAACCGGGAGCCTTTGGCGCGCGATTGACACCACTTCACCACGAGTGGTGAACATTTGGTACACCAAGCTACTATGGGTATATTCTAAATGAAGCTATTTTTAAAGAAAAATATCACCTTCTGCGTCCTGTTTCCTTTCTTGCATGACACTGTATTGTGCTAAAGCACTTCATTCACGTCATAACGTCACTCAGATACATAACGACCATTCATATGCGTTCTTACATGACGTTTTTACACGTAAGCCGGATTCCACGTGTGGTATATCTAACATATTTATCGATGTCTGTGAAATCATAAGGCTTGCTTCTTTGTGCATATAAAACCAACAACAATCTTTTACCAAATGGACCCCTGAGTTCAATCTTTGTACGTCCTATTTTTTCACTGAATATCACTCATTGCCTGGGTGGTTATATCACACAGGCGTTTAGTAGTAATCAGCACCCAGTTACCATATGAAATATTATTATTGAGTTTCTGTGAACTGAACAAGTCTTTTAGAGCTCTCGGGTAATATCATTTCGGCTGGCATTTAGGCTATCATGATTAACCGCTCGCTTTGTTCGGAAAGGCCTAGTTCACTCGCCTTGTACGAAATACCCATGTTTGCTCTGGATATTGGTATATCTAGCTACCAACAGACATTTAGTTCCATTGGATTTAAGATGACAAATGCCTGTTATACATAACCAACAATCACATTGATGTCCTCTTTCTTTACGACCTATACCAAGGTGGCTGCAGACGTTTACCTCTCCATGCTAAACAAGTAAAAAGTATCTCGTTTAGTATTCACGACAACTGCTAGTTTAGTTAAAGGAAGAATGGTCACTGAAAAGACGGCTTGCAAGATTACTGCTAAACTTTCAAATTTGAACCAAGAACATGGCCTTTTTATGGGTAGTATTTTATTCACCAAAAGTGTGTGTGGGGATGTAAGATCTGAAAACGGACGGAGCATCCCCTCCACCTCCCCACCACTTCACGTTTCCACCGGAGCTGCCAGCATAATGTCTGTGCTATCTGCCTATATGCTACTCTTACCTTATTGACTCAGTTGAGATCCAAGGGTACCTCTATTTTTCGGGTCATGAATATTATATGTTTCCTAAATAATTTTGTGGTGCTGCGTATTGTCTGCCTCAATAACATGCTGCACATGTACATATGTGAGTATTGGGGTTCCATCTGATAATGTTGTTGGTGGATTCCTGTCTTTGGAAAGATGTCACTCGATTAGTTACTAGACCTTTACCCAGCATACGGCCAAAAACGCCCAACTATTATAACTGACTAAAATGAATCATTTGCATTTTAAACTGGCAAATTGCCACATCTTTGAAAACGCTGATGGTTCATTTCAACCCATTTAAAGTCATAACTAGAAAATACAATTGTAAAAGTTTTATAGCATTGGCCCATGGTCGACATAATCTAATCAGTCAGCTGTTGTTCAGTCTTACAGGCTTGTCATTTTGAGGCGGGCGATCGCCCCGGGCCGCAGTCGCCCGCCTGAGTTCAAAATTCCGTGGACGATAAACGTCCGCCTAAACCCGATTTCTGCGGCTCATTAATTCAGTCGAAGGCACCTCAGAATCGGCCGCCTCAAATGGCAATTTTCGCGGATTGAAGGAGGTAAATGTAACAAAAGCGCAGTTTGTGAAGTTTGTAGTATGTCGTCAACGCAGTCACCCAGACACAGTAAACAACTTTACAAATATACATCACGTGATGGCGTACATCATAATTACACAAACCATGTACAGTACGTGGAGAGTGTATTATCAATAAATCACCCGCAGAGTGGCGATTCCACCCAAGCAATAATTGCAAATTTGTTGCAAGCCATAACAGGCACAGGCAAAGTTTCAACCAATGGACCTCCGGGTTAAACCCGGAGGTCCATTGGCTGAAACATTGTTTGTGTTTTTTGTCCATATGTATAAAACTTGAAAGTTATAGTTTGGGTGATAACTCCACTCCGCGGGTGATTTAGTTACAATCCACTCTCCATGTACTGTACCTTAAAATGATATTAGTTGTCTACCCATCAGTCTGAAACAAAATGGCCCCTACAAATCGTAAATGACCCTCCTGGGGTCATTCTATGTGACCCCAAAATGGCCCTCCTGTGGTGATTTGAGGCGAACCATAATGGCTCTCCTGCAATTTTCAAAATGACAAGCCTGGTCTTATATTTTTGGGGTTATACCTTTAGTGCGTACATTAATGAACTGTTATAGATTGTGCACCCCTCTTGATGAATACAATAGAAATTAGTTTGAATGTGAATGTGCAACATTTGATAATGGTAGATTCTCTCAACGTTTAATGTGTGTTTCAACAAGACTCGGGATGATAATTAATTCTCCCCCGTTGGAAGTTAAGCAGTGCTTGTTTACTGTGGTAAACAGACCCTGTGTTACTGGTAAAAAGGGGCTCATACAATATTTTTGGGGCTGGAAGCCCAACTGTATAACTGGGTAAACTGTATAAGTAATAACGCTCAACAAGAGAAAAATTACGAAATCGAATTAACAAGTCCGACTAAAAAATTTCTTCATTTAATACTTTGGTCCCTTTTTCTGGACCTTATGGAACAGAAAAATGATATCTGTTACCAGTGCAAACCAAAACAATTATCCAGAAACCAGACATGCCATTGCTTCTATGTTTCGGGTTTCGCAGGCGATTGTTAAAGCTAAATAGTTTTTGAAACAATTAACCCTTTTAATGCCACGCCCACTTTAGCAATATACAGTGCGTGGAGAGTGTATTATCACTAAATCACCCGCAAAGTGGAGATTCCACCCAAGCAATAATTGCAAATTTGTTGCAAAGTATAACCAGCACAAGCAAAGTTTCAGCCAATGGACCTCCGGGTTAAACCCGGAGGTCCATTGACTGAAGCATTGCTTGTGTTTTTTGTCGATATGTACAAAATTTGAAAGTTATAGCTTGGGTGATAACTCCAGCCCGCGGGAGATTTAGTCACAATCTACTCTCCACATACTGTATAGAGGACCTCTATGTACGTCTGTATGCGAGAAGTTTACTAAAATTTGTGACATACTTGAAACTCCATCGTCTGATTGATTATTGGAAAGGTCTCTCTGAGCCCTTTCCAACAATTAATCAGATGGTAGGTTTGATCTGCGGATACCAGAACGTACATATAATCACCATAAAATAGGCGGCAATAGTCGCTTTCGGCAGCGTAAGTGTTAATGTAAATATAACTGGTCCCATGTCAGAAAGAGTGGCAACAACGGATTAGTAAAAAGAAAGGACTTCTAGAATACTTGGTGAGATTTGTTTCAAACGAGTATGTTCGGAATGGAAGTGTCGGGTAAATTTAAATGCGTTGGTCTACTTGCAGGCCTCGTTTTGATTAAATAAAATTGATTGGCGAGTCAGTAAAAACATATTTCTGAACCTTAGTATGGCTACAGGAATGATATATTACTGATGTACTCCAACACATCCATGGCAGTTCAGCTCACAACATCCAGTTTGTATTTGTAGGGAGATTTCTATTGTACTAAAATAATAGACCTATTTTCTTCTAGAATCTTCTTCGCTTTTATGGGGGTATACACACCAGAAAGTGTTTTTCAAACTGGAAGTACGCCTACAGTAGGTGGTACTTTTATAGTACAGTCGCCATGAACTGGTCGTAATCCACGCGTGGGCAGTAGTGATGTCCACGTATGCGTTTACCAGGTAATAAAAATTATCAAAATTTTAATTAATGAAGCACCGGGTTGTACTCGGTGTTTCATTAATTATACCACCACAAAACGAAGTTGAGGGGGTATATAGGAATCAACTTGTCCGTCGGTCGGTTCGCTGTCGTCGGTCCGTTGCACATGTAAACTTCTGGAGCGAACGACTTCCACATTTTTAGCCGCATTTTCATGAAACTTCACAAAAATGATCAACATGATGAGGGGAAGTGCGTAACATGATTTTTTTCCTCGCTCGGTTTCAAGATGGCCGACTGGCGGCAATATTGGATTTTTTTTTATGTTAACTTGTGGAGCGAACGACTTCCACAGTTTTAGCTGCATTTTCATGAAACTTCACATAAGTGATCAACATGATGAGGGGAAGGAAGTGCGTGACATATTTTTTTTCCCTCTCGGTTTCAAGATGGCCGACTGGTGGCCATATTGGATTTTTTTTTACTTAGAAAAATTGAATGCCCCTTTTCAGTCACCTACACTAGGCGGTATGCCACGGTGGGGGTATACCGGGCTACAGACCGTCTCTAGTTAATTTTTTAATGATTATTCCTATAATTAGTGTTTGGAATCTAATATTATTGCATCTGTGGAAATATTGCCCACCCGTGGAAAGTGACTAGTCCATGACGGCCGTACTGTATTGCATAAAAAGCCGAAGATCATTATTTTGTGAAAGTAGCGAAACACAGAGGAAATTCCAATGTAAGCTGAGGGATTTTCCATGTACTATTTTTGAAGATAACTATGACGTCACGTGGGTATCTGGTAAATGAATACCGCTGTGCAAAACTGTTAGGCCTACGTTATCAAAGTCTATCGGCAGTTCGAATTCATCAACATGTTCATCTTCAAAATGAACAAAACCTCCGTGACCTACCGAAAGTATATTTTTACTGTATGTTTTGTTCCAAGCGAATTGTTTAGTGCAATTGGCACCATTGGCATAGAACAGCGTGGTCACTGATACCATCCCATAAGTTACACGTGTCATTAGCCACACATTCTAAATCACTATAAAACATTTCTCTTACAGGTCTCATAATGTTATGTTCTGATTATTGACTGGTCACTTGGTTATGTCTCGATTTGCCGGTTGCCTGACTTCTAAAAAGTCTTGATCTACCCGCTAGTTAATTAATTTTTTTCTCGGTTTGGTCGCAGCTGATGGAAAGTGTAACTATAGTTTGTTTTAAATAAGTTAACAGTGCAAGAATATCAATAATTACCATATATTAATGCTATTATTTCAATTAACACGTGAAGTTAGTTTGCGCTATATTCTTGGTGTCTTCCCACTAGACCAATTCCCTTTAGACAATTCCCTTTAGGCCAATTCCCAAAAGACCAATTCCCCTTAGACCAATTACATACTGTTATTGAAAGGGTTGATTAATGGTAATCAAGAAGACATTTATTTACTGATAAACACTTTATTTGATAGAAAAATATGTATATGCATAACATACAAACAAATAGGTTTATAACATTTCAGCATATCTCAGTACTTATAAAATTTTACAAAAAAAATATAGATTTATACCATCAGTACACACAAAGGATTGTGTTTGTTTTGTTATGGAAATCAGCTCAACATCTCTGTACTACCAAAAATAAAAATAAAAAGAATCGCAGCCTTTGAAAGTGTGTGATCACAAAAACAATTATTATGAAAAATCTGCCCAACATCTATAAAATATCAACAAGCCAGAAAATAAGCAGACTATCCTCTGAAAAATGAGGTGCCCAGAGGGTTAATTTGGAGATGCTATCCTGCACAGCAGGGTAGCATCACTAAATTTATCCTCTGTGAACTACAACCCGAATCTAGGTCTCAAACGTAAATAGAAAGAGGTACCCAGAGGATAAACTGGCCCACTGTATGGGATAGCATCAGCAAATTTACCCTCTGGGGACCTCACTCTTCAAATGACAGACTGCTTATTTTCAGGCTTGAATATCAATAACATTGAATAAATTTATAAATATTTATAAACATATCAAATTATTGATATAGAATTGTTTTAAAAGTAGAACACATCAGTTGGTCTAAGGGGAATTAGACTCGTGGGAATTGGTCTAAAGGGAATTGGTCTAGTGGGAATGAACCGTATTCTTGAGTGCAGATAACACAACTTGAAGGATTAACATTCAATCCATGTGATTCATATTATCTATGTATTTCATCTCTATGGAGTTGACTTTTTTCAATTGTGGTAGAATGCTTACAGGCACTCTCCCATATATTGAAACAAGGCAAAAACAAATGAACATATTTTGACGACCGAAAATAATTTAGCTCCCTGGCAGTTAATGCATACGCATACGCACACAGCCAGGGTCTTTTTGGCTCACCATTGGATTGCCAGAAGAAAAAAATTAACAAAAAATAAAATTCTCCCCTCTTTTCGCCCCAAATTTTAAAACAATTCCGACGGTAATCTGGGTATTGATGTTTTATGGCCTTATGTGGCTCATTCCCACTAGACCAATTCCCTGTAGACCAACTCCCACAAGGCCAATTCACAAAAAAAACAATTCCCCTTAGACCAACTGGTGTGTTCTACTTTAAAAATAATTCCATATCAATAATTTGATATATTTATAAATATTTATGAATGCATTTAATGTTATTGATATTCCGGCCTGAAAATAAGCAGTCTGTCATTTGCAGAATGAGGTCCCCAGAGGGTGAATTTGCTGATGCTATCCCATACAGTGGGCCAGTTTATCCTCTGGGTACCTCTTTCGGATTATGTTTGAGACCTTGATTCAGGCTGAGGTTCACAGAGGGTAAATTTAGTGATGCTACCCTGCTGTGCAGGGTAGCATCACCAATTCACCCTCTGGGGACCTCATTTTTCAGATGATAGTCTGCTCATTTTCTGGCTTGTCGATATTTTATAGATGTTGGGCAGATTTTTATAAATAATTGTTTTCCTAATTATCCTTAATCAGACCTTAATCAGAAACACTATGTAGTTGGTCTAAGGGGAATTGGTCTCGTGGGAAGACACCCCTTATGTCTGTATATTTTAATAAAACCTTCATCAACGAAGTTTCTTCGCATTATTTATTGTACTTATTAGAACTAGACTATAACAGTAATCCGTCTTAAACTTCCACAGCAAATGTTGTTTTAACCCTTAAAATCAGAGAGTCGAGTTTTCTTGCCTGTGATGTAATACGGCAAGTAATCTGGCTCTGACGGTTCGGCTATCTTTTGGCTGGGGAGGATTAAACACTAAGCAGGTGCTTCTAGTCAAATGTGTCGTCTGCCTGAATAGGCAGACGACACTTAACTAGAAGCACCTGCTTTACTGCAAGTTTTTCGCGGTATGGCCTGTTAAATTCATTCATTCTGATTCCCCGGCTTCTAAGAGTTAACAATCAACATGCATCACTGACTACTGCTTAGGAATCAATAGAAACCCGTAAATCGAGAACCCCTTTCCGACCAATTCCAGTTGCTTTATGGGCTATTGATGAAAAGCAAGAAAACGGATGTTAAGAACTGGGGTTCATAAAATATAAAAAAACATAGATGGGATGTTCTGGTTATCCGCTGGACAATCTCAGTTGTTTTGCTGTCTTGGAATGAAAGAAACAGGTGGACGGAAAAACATCTATAATGTTAAGTTAAAAAGCATAAAAATAAATAATGAAACAAATACACATATTTCATATAAATAAATTCAAACCACATGGATGCGATACACTTTAAAAAAACAACATACAAATATAGATAGAATCACAGGCTCACTCCAGATTGACAAATTAAGTCAGGCTTTTTAACAAAGAACAATGAATGAAAAAACCTGGAGAATGCAACTAAAAGAGATGCACCTAAGTCAATTATATCATATTTATTCATTTATTTATTTATTTCTTGGTGTTTAAGGTCACACACTTATGCACAATGGCTAATCGTGACCGTTACAGTTTTACGGATGGAGGAAGCCGGTGTACCCGGAGAGAACTACCGAGCATCGACGAGCAACTGTCAGCCCCCCAACATTCTAACTCTGTTCAAGCTCCGCTCAAGCAGGGTTACAGCGGTTGAAGACATGTGCACCATCGACGTGCAGTACGCCTCAGTACACGGCGTCATCGTGCCCCATGTAAGCAACCAGGATAAAGTGCCTTGTCCAAGGACACAACGCGGGTCGTCCCGGACGGGGATCGAACTCGGGACCTCTAGGATAGAAGTCCAACAGTCTACCACGCGATTCCCAATTACATCATACAACTCCAGATTCTTAGTTTAGTGAATAACAAGGCGGCCGACCCGTCCCTAGATGGGTAGCCCCACCCATGCGCTAGATAATTTCTAACTGTATTGCATATCATTTGTTAGTTGGACACGAATGGACTGATTCACGGAATCACACACTACACATTTATATAATAGATTCCCATTGCCTGTCAAGGGGACACATATTGTAAACACCGTTGAAATGGCCTCAGATGTGTTTGACTAATGGCATTTCTTAACTGTATGACAAATGACACGTATAACTATTGGGCGGGGCATTATGCGGGGAAGGACAGATAACTCTTTGAACCTGAGAGTAGGGCTGCACGATATTCAAAACTGAATACCGATATCGGTATTCAAAAAAATACCGCGGTATACAGGTATATCGAAAACTGTTCAGATATATGAACACAAGTACCACAATCGACACTCCAGGCATCACAGTCGGAACGAATTAGCATGCCTTGCTGATGCGATTCGAAAAACCTTTACCCAACGCAGACGATATCAAAATTTATTATTTTCAAAATTAGTTTATGAGATTTTCCCCAAAGATTTCAACAAAACTATATCGTGATCCCCTCATTGGAACGAGCTCAACGAGCTCGTTCCAATGAGGGGTCAAATGATATAGTTTTGTTAACTTTTTTAAAATTATTTTTTCAACTGCTGAATTTGTATATTACGAGGGCACAAGCAGGCCATTCCTTGGATAAAGGGATAACATTATTCATTCGGGGCTACTGTTAAAAAAAACTAAAGACATCTGGGTAATTAAATAATGACGATAAACCGATATTTTTGTAATTACACCGGTATCCAATCGATATTGGTTTGAATACCGGTATATATCGGTTTATCGATATACCGTGCAGCCCTACCTGAGAGTCAGTTTTACCGACCCACGAACACGATACGTCATAACTTCAATAAGCAGAATGGCTGCTTAGTGTACGTGCGAGGTAGACCAATCAATAATTACAACGTGCAGCCTCAAGGCTGCACGTTGAAAATATTAATTGGTTCTACCCCAAAAATTGAATATGAAGGCTTCAACTTGCTGCCACTGAACTGACATGGGAGATACCACCAGTGTTCAAAGGGTTATTCAGTAGCGAGGGACTGAAAACCAATTATATATTATTTAATAATATGAAATTTCTTTCAGACTTATATATGCATAAACGTGATATATCTTCAACTCCTGTAGTTTTATTTTTTTTTTTAGTTCCTACCTCTTGATAATATCGTTCACACTTTGTAGTATTTCTCCCTTCATTGGTTATTTATGTTATTTTTCCACACTTCTTTCTTTTCCACCTTTCTTTTTTTTTGTTGACCTATAGTTTTCTCTTTCTTCATTGTTTTCCATGCTGATTGCGCTGTGCGGCAAAATAGGCCTCTGTTTGGTAATCCCATTGAACGTTTTTATAGTTCACTGAGCGATGAGAAGAAGATAAGCTTAAAAAGAGATATACCAAGATACCCGAAGGTAAACATATGCTCCTCTGGTATTGTTATATTACTCGAAATGTTCAATGGCGCATGTATGTTGTGTTTTTTTACCCATATTTTTCTTTTATTCTGATAGATCACTGTACCGGAGATTTGTATGTGCGGGCCTAAATTTCCAAAAGATTCCAAGATGAATACGCGTCTCTGTTGTTAGACAATGAAGTGTATTGAAAAGAAAATGCAATTTTTTTATGCATTTACTCGAACAATACCCTCCCCACCCCTAAATGATGGCACTAGTGTGTAGTTTAAGTACCGGAAATTTCCATTTATTTTTAATCTTCTTAGGTCATGCCAGCCACACTAGCATTGTTTTCATGAAAATATCTCTGATTTCCAGAATCAAAATTAAGGCCGGTTATGTTAAATGAAGATGGGAGGGGTTGTTTTTCAGTGGTTAACGATAATTATGGTTACTAAAGATAAAAATGAAAGGATTTTAAATGATTATTAGCCATTTGTTTCATCCAATGGCTTATAATGATTGAGATCTCTTAACACCTGTCCTTATTTTTTCAATATTTCATTGAGCGGTCGGAATCCTTACCTCAACAGGTCTGTGTATTATCGGAGGATTACAGTGGCGAAGGAAATACCCGGGTACAAGTTTCAGAGTTTCGATGCACAGTACCCTGAATCTAGAGTATCAATGGAACGTCCATGGAGTCGGGCTTGTAATAGGTAGTAACTAAATTCCTTGGAAACGTACATGAGGCGCAAGCAAAGCTTCATCCAAAGTACTTCTTACACCGAAGGTCATTGGAGAAACTTTAACTGTGCTATGAAACCCGAAAGGAATGGTTTCGCGCGCCGAAGGCGCGCATGGACGGTATGGGGGATAAGCCCCTTTCGAGCCTCAGTGACTGTAGATGATTCATTCTCACATGTCTAGGCGCCATTCTCACATGTCTAGGCGCCTATACTTTAAGAGTTAATGCCTATGCGGAAACTCCACTCCAATGGTGTTTGACTGAACACTCTACCTTTCATGTACAAAATAAACGGACATCCAGACCTTGGTTAACGGTCTCGATTGGGCTATTAAAACAGAACGCGTTACCTATGAGCAGCGGCGTATCTACGGAAAATAGCGCCTGTGGCATACACATATGAATAGGACGGCATGCTGACTCCATCTTAAAAGAATTTCCTCCAAAATACATAGTTACAACTAACGTGCGATCTCGCTTCGGCGAGATCGCGCTTTAGTTGTTGATATTTATATAGGCGGAAATTCTGTTGAGACGTAAAAAGCATCACTGGCGTAATGAAAACAGAGCGTGCGGAAACGAAACACAACCTCCTTAGTTTGCGCAGGTGAATGGTCTTACTGGCAGCTAGCACTGAGACCCAACAGCGGTACTATGAAGTATGTGGTCATGTTGCTCCCAGCACTGTATGTTTAGCGAATAATTTGTAAAAGTGGTTTAACAATCCGGCCACCCTAGTGCTTCCTACCAATCATAATCAAAGACAGGTCATACATCTGAAGAAAATTATTTTTTCACCATTCGAGAATGGCCTGTCTGGCTTTAACAGAAATTACTCAGTGACGTGTCCCCCGCATACAAAAGTCCTGTACAGCCTTTGAGCTCCTTGCAATAGCAATGCGAGACGAAACTTCTCTCATCTGCAAATCATACTTGATATTCGCGTCCCGAATGCTGCGATCATGTTCTGAACAGTTATATCATTTGTTGGCATGATGGGATCTCATTATTTGAATATAAACATGTTTTATTACAGCCTAGATGGATTTTAAACGCGCACAAATAAATGAACTGTCAGAGTGGTTTCCTAAAGGTATTGTGGCAGGAATAGGTGTGCGAATATTAGCCGAAACGTTCCTCGCAATGTCCAATGGGAACTCCGATATCCGCAATGTTACCGTCTTTTTCGCTGCGATGGAGAGAGAAATGAGAGAGTCTATGTTGAACTTGTGGCGAGGTTCAGCAGTAATTTAATTCTACAGCTCTATAGAAAAATTCAATTATTACTGATGTATCTGTCCCGTTTGGTGTGTTTTATGTTGCCTACTCACGGACTGCTAACTCCTTTGTTGTTTTAAGCAGGCAGTTATATATGCCGAGGAGAGAGGAGTAAATTTTCGACCAACGAGTCTTACAAGAGTCGTTGGTGGCCAAATAACATCTTTCGCACCTGGGAGACTAAAATACCTTGTGGACGCACAGTGCCAGATTGTTTGGGGGATTTGTAACGTAAAGAGTAAAACATGTTTGTGAAGTGAACCCAACAAGATTATCAGTCTGATGTCTCCAATTTGAATCTAGTTTCAGAAAAAAAAAAACACCAATATTGACGCGCATGAATCCTTGCTTGTGTATAATTAAAGTTTAGTTCAGAAATAAGATGACTCGCAAGAATACATGTGGCAGATAATTAGCAGTGAATAACGAGCATATGTCGCGTTTATCTATCAGAACCAACGATTTACATGAATTAGAAAAGGTGGCCTGATATCGACGCGCCAGTCAATATTTTTTATGTTTTCCACTTCTCGTCCTGGGCCCTGTTCATTTAACAAGCAGCTTTTTTCTGTGGCAAGGCTACAACTAGAGTAGTGTCCAACCGATTACCAAACATGGTCACTGACCGATTACCAGTTATTTGAGCCCACAGTCGGCCGATTCTGATGCCTATTCCGATTGTAATACCGTGCACTACAAGACAAGTCGAGGCTCGAAAGAACTACATCAAACTGAACATTTTTTCAAAGTGTTAGACTTCGTTGACTGGGGTCCCAGCCAAATTACCAGTCGCGCACACTTGGGCGGTAAACGTGGCTCTCAGAGCCACGTTTACCGTCCAAGTGCGCGCGACTGGTAATTTTCCTGCGACCTGAGTCAATGGAGTGCATCCTTCACTTTTCCGGTATGAACTGGCGATTGCTGCAAGTGTGTTCAGTTGTAAGCTTTACATTCGTTTAACACGTATATCCCGTAAAGGGACGTCCAGAGAGATTAGGAATACACATTGTGGTTGTTTCTCAACTTTGTTGAATGGTATCATCGACATCATTTTACATTAACAATTGAACAATTGCAGAAAATAATAAAATGCGATTCAGAAAAATCACAAATTGCTTGGCAACAATCGGTTGAACCGATGTTCCAGGGGCCGTTGCCGTTGTCATCCGATTGCCCATAATCGGCCGATTGTGGTGGCCGGTTCCGATCATCGGTTGAACACTAATGTTGTCAACGAAATTTGACGGAAAATGTTTAAATCTATTTTGATTTTGGAAGGGGGTGTCATATAAATTTATTTTTGGAGTACTGTTAGAATGAATTACTGCTAAACCGCCTCAAGTCCTTGCATTTGATATCTATAGACACTTTCGTTTTCGTTATTATATAACTTCTCCTTTTGCGGAAAAATGGTTTTTAACATTTTGGTTTGCTGGCGTACTAAGGAGATGTTTGGAATGATTCTTAATGCGCCACTGTTCCAAAATCGACAACAATTCCCAAAGAAACCTAAAACTAATCAAAAATAGACTAAAATAATCTGTATTTGTTTGATGTAGCTTGACATCATCATGCTTGTATAACATGTTCGTATAATCTTGTCGTGAATTCACTTCGATACCTTCAAACCTGAATTTCAACAATTGAGATATGTTGTACTTTTATATTTGAATGTGACCAGCATTGTGAGAACACGAATGGAAAGTCCGAAAAAAGGAAAGTTTGCCTATGGGAGATCAGTTTCGATCGCACGTGGACATGTCCTCGATATGCAAACTAGAACATTCTGGCATCGGGCGATTTTATTTTTCTCACTAAAATGTGACTCCTCTGTTATTGAACTGCCGCATGTATGTTTCCCATGCATACACAAACAGAGCCGACCAAACGTTTCAAGGCGTAAGCTAGTGTATCATTGCCATATAATGGCCAAATAATATTTGTATTAATCTGAATGAACATTTACTCCTCCCCACTGTTACGCCCATATACGTATAGGGCTAATCACAAAAAACCACCATGGAACTTTTATTATTTTTTCAGCTTGTACCTCCAAGACATAGCTTATGGTTCTCATTGGAACGAGCTCCATGAGCTCGTTTCACTGAAGGATCATTTGTTAACAGTTATGTTTTGAACTCTACAGACGAAAATTCGTTGTTATTCTTCTTTTTTTGTGTCTCCAATCTGTGGAGGGTAGGGAGAAATTATTATTTATCCTACTGGACAATAGTTGTCTCCTGCACTAGCACACACGAACCATTATTTCGTACCTTTAAAACAAAGCGACACTCTTTTCACCTATACGTTCTTCAGAATACAAAAGCCTGGGTAATGATACATTCTGATTTATGATCAAGTTTTGTTGTAAAATACGCCAATAAATGTTTGGTGGGATTTGAACTTGTATATGTGTATGTTTTTATTGACCTTTTATTACAACGAATATTATTTAATCGACAACACGACGTTGTCGTATTACTACCGCCCCTTTCCGACCCCTTGTGTCAGACTAATATCTGTGTCACAGAGTAATCTACTGCAAATACCACAATACTGGAAGCGTTTATTAATGTATGTTCCCACAGTATGGTTATCGAGAAACCAGAAAGACTTCCAAAGAAAAGTACATCCCGGAGAACAACAGTGGCTAAGTTTCAGAAGGTAATCGTTACCAAAGATGTTTCTTGCATGGTACAAAGCTACAGCATGATTTTAGTCAACAATTAGATACAAAGCCAGATCACCAAGTGCCAATTATTTTATTTCACTTATGTCTGTACAGTCGGGTTGCCAACACACGTTAAATAGTGCAATGTTAGATTTTGATTGTTTGTAGATTGTATTCACCAGTAGATATAAGACGGCTTTGTCATATTCTGTTGTGTGTCGTTAGAGCCAAAACTGAAGCATCGTTAACAACTAGCGTGTCCACCCATTCCAGGATGGGAAGTCCCACCCGCGCGACGTAAAAGTAGCCCATTTCATATCAAGAGAGATGATCAAAGCCGGAATTTCTAACTGGACAAAATGTACGGGGTATTCAACTCTCCTTTATATCCAGCCCTGGTAATTCACCCTCAGCAATGAGCAGTGCCGAGGAAAATGCCGAGGAAACGAAAAATATCCACAGCAAAAATACTATCGAGGGTGTCTTCTTCAGAAAGCCTTGTGGTGACAGAAATTACACAACTTTCAGGTTGCACAAGGAATCAAACCATGAGGGTTGCACAATGCTGTATTGCTAATCTTACAATTTACAGTACAAGATGCAGTATAACCACTAGAAACTGTGTGTTCTGCTTCTTCTATGTTGGTAGCACCAGAATCTGAGATCAGTTTCTGATGTCGGATTCTGGTGTTATCAACATAGAAGTAGTGAGATACTCAGTTTGTGGTTATGCTGCATCTTATTTTCACTCATACTCTACATATTGACCAAGTCGCCTATTTACTTAAGATTTTTTCTCCGCATTCACATGATTCATGATAATGGCATGATCTAATTGAGTGAATTCTGCACGTTGATGGTGATTATATACACATGTATCTCGAACTACTTTCACGTGTTAAAGTTACTTGAAAGTTTTCACTTCGCCGCATACTGCATATACATGGAAATTGAAATTCTCCCCAGCCCCGAAGATTTTTACACAATCGAACTGGCTCCACAGCAATTGCCGTAGAAGCACTAGTTTTCCATAGCAGTTTTTTGCCGAGGAAACAAGGATGAATTACCAGGACTGTATATATAGATGAGAACAAAATATAAATTTATTCTGTCATTATGTGAGCCTGTATGAATTGGGAGAACGATCGCCTCGTTCGCTTCAACTAAAATAGGACGACAAAATTTCCGTTTCCCTAAATTACTGGATCTCAGACAAATAGAAAGAAAGTTTGCTCGTACTGACTTTCCTGTTTATTTGTTAACTCTTCCAAAATCATCATTTTGATTATGGTGATAGGATAATTATATACTGTGATGGGATACACTGGTGGAAAGGGCTCTATGAGCCCATCCCAACAATGTATTTCATCACAGGGTAGTCCTGATTTAAATCCAGAAACTCACAAAGTTAAGCTTCTGTATTCCAGGTGGCCCTGACACTGATCGTGGTGTCATGGTGGCGCTGTGTACTAAGGCGTACTGCACGTCGATGGTGCAACTTGTCTTCAACTGCTGCTAAGACTGATTGTGCAGAGTTAGTAAACTGGAGTGACTGAAAGCTGCTCACTTTTGCTTGGTGGTTCTCTCCAGCGCGGAAGGATAGAACGAAAGGCACAGCCTCCACGCAGTTCTATCCTTCCGGGACGGAATGCGTGCCGTATTGACGAACGCGTCCACATATACTGGCGTTCTGTGTTTATTCCACGCCTCTTGGACAGAGAATCCATTAATTTAAAAATTCATACATCACACAGAGAAAATTCCAGACTTAAAACTCTTTGGTATTGTTTTTCAATTGACATTCGATTTATCGGCTGTCTTCGCAGCTTCCGAATTGATTTGGGCCAGAATGCGACGTTTCGATTGGTCGATTACAAAAATGGGGGGACTTAAGTTTTTTTGATTGATCCATGAAGTCAGGTGAAAAAATAGTCCGTCAACGGAAATCTGCATGCAACGCATGTTCCGTTCGGATGTGTAACTATGGAACTGGAGGAAACGTAATAGACGTGTAATAATTCCTAACAAACGCGTTCAATTTCTCAATTGGGTCGCGATCAGAAGCGACGCGAAGATGACCGATGGGTAGTATAAGCCTGATTTCACCGGACTGTGGTGGCTCAAGTCCAGGCTGACTAATATTCCAACTACGTCACCAAGGAACGCCTTTGTCGAAGGGATGCCGTGGTGATGTAGTTCGAATAACAGTCTGTCGGGGTTGTAGATAAAAATAAACCTTAAAAATTAATTACTGAAAAATGATATGACGTGGGGTAGTCGTGACGCAACTTCTTATTTAATTAACCTTTTACCTAACACAGACTATTTTTAAAAAAATAAATTAAATTTCACATTTTTCGGAAAAATTCTCACCAGTTTTCAACAAAACCATACAAATATGGATATCAGTAGAAGGTTAAGTGCCTTGCCCAAGGGAGTCCGAATCGATCGCTCAGACGGTCACCCATCCGAGGACTAACCGGGCTTGACGTTGCTTAACTTCGGTGATCTGACGAGAACCGGTTACCGCAATGCCACCGCCCCCCCCCCCCCCCCCAAGTCTGAATGAAGAACATAGAATTAGTAATCTGACTGAAAATTTCGGGTTTCGTTTTCTTCGTTTGAGATTCTATAGTGTTGTGGCTCCGGGCGGGACACAGAATTTCGACCAGGTCGCGTACCTGTCGCGATCTGATGAAAAATCTCAATCCACTTAAAAAACGATTTTTCCACTTTCTCTGAGGTCATCCGAATAGCATAAGGTCCTATTCCTTTACAGAAACAAAATGTGAAATAAAGTTTTCGAAAAAAACACCTCTGTGAGAATTGTTTACTTAGAAATGTGATGGACTGGCATTTTCAGAAAAGAATAAAAATAGCAAAACATGTTTGTCCCTATTATCCTGGCCTCTGCTGTATATATATATATACATGAGCAATGTTGTGTATTTGATGTGTTGATGTAGAAATGGTCGTCTGTGTTGTGGTGTGTTTTAGGAATTAATTTCATAATTGAACCTTGTTTCTGTTTTCGAATGTGTTGTCTGTAATCTGCCATGGTGTGCTGTGACGCTGAAACCGAAAAAAACGAACTCTGCGTTTATGAAAACTTTTTGTGACCTATATCTCTTACCAGTATGTCACGTGACCATAATTATTCTGCATTTTAAAGATAGGATCTAATCTAACAACAGTCTTAACAAACGAAGAAGATATAAATATCCTAATATATGTTGTATTCTTCGTGGAGTTTTCTAGACATCTTATTCAACACGCTACCAATATAATTTTCCGTGTTTACGCTTATTGACTCCACCTACTCTTGACACACCACCAATGATTGATAATTCTGACTCCGCCCCTCCTTGAGAACATGTTAATTCATCGCAATGGGTGTTGACGTTTTGCACATCACCCGCTCACTCCGAAAACAACATCACCGAAAATTAACACACGACTACCATTTCCGAAGTTTAGGTTTCGCCTTAGCTTTTATTTTAACTTTTAACCGAAGATTTGTTTGGGTTTCTCATAAAATTAAGTCATGGCTGCCTTAGAGCAGTCATGACTTAATTTGAACGTAAATTCAACAGAGTTTGTTTCCAGGAATCATTGATAAGGTGCTAGTCCTACTCATAACAATTTGTTTGTTAATAATAGCCATGCTAATTATAATTTTAACTTTTGTATAATTAATTACCTCTTATAGACATTCAGTATAAAAAAATATAAACTGACATTTGTTCATGATGTTTTATGATAGATTATAGGCCTCAGAAGAAAACATTAACACCGCTGACTTCGTCTCCAGCGTTAATGTTATTTCTGAGGGGTGATAGCCTACCACCCACCCTGTGAACCCCGGAAAGCAAAGCGGTGCTCGTTTACTATGGTAAACAAATTCTGTTTTAGTGGTAAAAGGGACCTAATAACCCACACTTGGTGTGGAAGTCCTCTAAAGTGGATAGCATAGGTATAAACGATTTTCTAAACTTGACTTCATCATTCCTCATTAACCCTTTGAACCCTAGTGGTATCGTCCATATTAGTTCAATGACAGCACCCGGAAGAGTCCATGTTCATTATTTAGGGGTGGACCAATTAATATTTTCAACGTGCGGCCTTGGGGCTGCACGTTGAAAATATTGATTGGTTTACTTACCACATGCACTTAGCATCCATCCTATTCAGCGAAATTAGGGCGTATCATGTTCCTGGCCGGAAAAACGGCCGCTAAGGTTCAAAGGGTCAACCTCCAACAGCAGCTGATGTACGGTACCAGTGGACAATTTTGTATCATTTTTATCTCACTAAGAAGGCGAGATGCATTAACCGAAACTAGGTAGAACTCCACAAAACGTTTTGATGCATACAAGGTATGATATTTGGTGGGAGGGAAGTTATACAATTTAGATGTCTGTGTTACTCATAGATATCTAAAATTGTAGTAGTGATTAGCTGTGTTATTATACTCGTCTTTCCACACATACTCCCTCGCTCACATCCTCCCCACACACACGCTCGGTCGCATATATATACTGAAACATGTCAAAAAAAATTGGATGGATTAACAACAGAGAACACTTTTTTGTGTAAAAATAGCAGATAGCTCAGAATTTGCCTAAAATTGCTCGTTGTTTGATGTCGTTGGAGTAGAAACTTTCACAAGTCATCATCCCTGACTTATCTCGTCCTTAAAATCGACTTTCGATAAAGTTGTGTCCCCTGAAATTAGTAAACGGCTTGGAAGGTTCAATTAAGACGCATAATTGTGGATAAAACACATAAAACATCAGTAGAAAATAAAGGGGAGTTACTTTTAATAAACGAAAACAACAGACAGCTGTCAGAGCTGTCTCCTTTTTTTCGTTTATTAAAAGTTACAAAAGGAAACTTGACTTTTTATGGCAAGTTAATTAGAAGCATCTTAGTTACTGTTAACTTCAGCTCTTTGTTTAACCTTTTACCCATCGTAATAACCAAAACCGGCCAGCGCTATTCACAAAAGTCGCCAATTAATGTTCATTATTTTTTTCATTTTTTGTCTCAAAAACATAGGTTATGACCCCTCTTTGGAACGAGCTCGCCGAGCTCGTTCCAATGAGGGGTCATAACCTATGTTTTTGAGACAAAAAATGAAAAAAAATTAGTTATTGAAGAATTTTGTTTGCAAGTGTCGTCTGCTTTTCATGTTAGGTAAAGGTTTAGCGAATGTGTTTTCCAGTAATTTGAATGGTTTTATTCTTCCCCGGAAAAATTAGCAAATCTTACATCATAGACTTTTATATTAAATGAAAGCTTACTGTCAACAAAACCGCCAATAAATTTTCTTTCTTTTTGTTAACCATTTTTTTATCTCAAAAACATAGGTTATGACCCTAAACGAGCTCGTTCCAAAGAGAGGTCATAACCTATGTTTTTGAGACAAAAAATGAAAGAAATTAGTTATTCAAGAATTCTTTTTGCAAGTGTCGTCTGCTTTTCATGTTAGGTAAAGGGTTAAATGGAAGGTTAG
Source organism: Pictodentalium vernedei (assembly GCA_031216915.1). NCBI lineage: Eukaryota > Metazoa > Mollusca > Scaphopoda > Dentaliida > Dentaliidae > Pictodentalium > Pictodentalium vernedei. The sequence continues at coordinate 41,592,472 of CM062288.1, forward strand.
TGTGTGTATTATATGTCACGATGTGCTCACTGTTAATATAATGAACAGAAAAAAGGTAATGGTAAAAGCGTCGTTTTCTTATTTTTAAATGAGTTTAAACAAAGAATAATAGTCAAACCTTCAAACTGATTGAGGAAGAACTGTAAAAATCCAGCTTCTGTATTTTTGAAAACGCAACAGGAAAAGGCCTGTGGTTTGTGAAATGATGCGCACATTTATGATACAACTTTGCTAACATTTCGAAATTTCAATTTTTATAGATATAGATATGGACAGTTTATTGAAAAAACACCAAAAACAAGGCAGATTGCATGTTACACAACTAACAGTACAGAACAATAATGTTAAATCTTTAAGATAATGAATTAATATAACAATGACATGATTTTGGAGGGCATTATGGTTCATTAGCGGCCCTGCAGCAATGATGAACAGCACGAGGGTTTATTAAGTCTCGGGCCTTTAATAAACCCTCGGGCTGTTCATCATTGCTGCAGGGCCACTAATGAATCATAATGCCTGACAACTATCATGTTATTGCTATTATTACCACTCCCTGTTACAGCTAACTTGAATTTAAAAATAGACGGGCCGCGGGCCGCTAATTGCTATTTATACCATTATCGCCCGCGGCCCGGCTCCGTCGAATGACGTCACTGAAATTATGGAGTTTTAACGGGCCTCCAAACTTATGTTAATCGACTATTAACTTATAGATTGAGTGGTAATAATAACTGGTTATTTACAAGTTATGTGGAGGGTTTATACAACGTGTTACTCCATTAAGTAGCCATGGAATTTCTTCTGCTCTTGGAGAATTGAAGGATCATATTACAGATGGTATTACATAATGGTGGGATTTCATTTTTCAAAAGAAAGATGAATTTCTCCGAACTGTCCGTGTTGACGAAATGCGAGTATTCTCTACCTATTTTGCCAAATGAATCAGTTCAGAGCCCTTCATATTCCTTACACTCCACGACAAAGTGATATTCAGTTTCAGTATCGCCCACATAACACAAACGACATAGTCTTTCTTTTGCAGGCAAAGGTCGTTGGATGTGCCTCCCTTTTTCAATCATCAGGCAGTGGTTGCTAATATGCAGCCGCGTGAACAAGTTCTTCCCTTCAACAGATGTTGTGTAAAGCAAATAATTTTCCAAGTTGAAGGTTTCTTTAAACTTTCTTTTGGTCCGTAATTTGTTTTTTCCGACTTTTTCTCGTAATATATCCGTAATGAAGGTATTAAATTGTTTATTTTTAAAGCTTCCGTGGATTTTGCCCGAATTCAAAAAACTTTGACCTGGTACTTGTTCCCGGGGGGTATGTGCGTTGCAATCAGCTGAAATATCATGATACTTTGCTATCATTTATTTATTTATTTATTTATTTATTTATTTATTTATTTACCCTTAGTGCTAAATTTAATCTTTTCCAATGACGAAAATTGCCAGTCATGTCTAACCGCGAGGGATTTCATCAGATGGATTCCAGTCTTCGGGCAGATGATTTGAACGTTTAAAAGTGCCCCTAGTATCCTGCTCACACGTCAACACCCTCCATACAAATCGTATAGCCAATACACACGTAACACACTCACATGCACAGGCGCAAAACATAATACTAAGGTATCCAGAAGTTAGCAATTCCATATACCTATCTATTTTCCGATCTCTAATCATTTTCCTAACACGAATAGATTCCCTGTGGGAACCCCGCCATGTAGGGAGTGCTTGTTTGCTGCGGTATACATGCTTACTAGTAAAGTAGGACCCGGGAACAACGCCTGGGTGAAATTCCTCAAAAGTGGGCAGCACAGGTATAAACGATTGGCTAAACTCGACTTCATATTATGTTGCGATCGTTAAATAGCAACGGGTGCTGAAAATGACCTTAAATAAATAAATAAATAAATAAATAAATAAATAAATAAATAAATAAATAAATAAAAGGTGGAACATGCAACAAAAACCCTAATAATAACTAACAAGTTTCATTTTTGCCATCATAGCTCATGACCCTCTCATTGGAACGAGCTCAACGAGCTCGTTCCAATGATGGGTCGCAAGCTATGTTTGTGGTGCAAAAATTGAAAACAAGTGCTAATAAAATTTGAATTACGGTTTTTGTCAAGAGTACTGGGTGATTATAACCGTTGGGCTGGGTAAATATTAATCATGGCGTCGCATTAATATGTGTTTGTAGTTGCATATATTTGTTATTGAAGTAGTGGCCGTAGTTTCGTAAGTATCGTGTAATTGGGCTGAATGTTGTATTATTAAACGAAAACTGTTATTTTAGTGAAGATGTAATATTTTTTTGGACCATCTTGTTCGATCATTGTCTGATGTCTTGAATCACATGATGTTCGTTGTTCGTTTTCAAGATAGCTGCTGGCTATATGACAAGTTTTTTTTAGTCCTGCTTTCGAAATAGTGCATTATAACAAACGCATATTGTTTGTTGACTTTTAGCATGTGAAGACACTGCTTAAATATCCGAATGTATATGGTCAGTCTGTATTGTGATTTTGTTATTGTACGTGTGTAAGTATTAACATAATTTGTATGTTTTGTCCAGTAGCATTTTTACTTCATGCCACATTCTTACTCTGTTTTAGAGGAACAGGTGAGTGAAAATAATTTGCACAAATGATACAGCGTTCAATCTATTGTGAGTGATCATTTAATCTTGTATGTCACCTTTTCACATACCTACAGCAAAGGCTGTCTTCAAAATGTGTTTTACTCACTTCATACGCGTTCATACAATTTACTGGAGAAGTTTACAGCCACATGTCGGACAACTTCCACCGATGTCGACCAGTAACATGAAAGTCGAAAAGAAACAAAAAAATCATAAATGCCAAAAACTAATATTTTTCAGGATTTTGTACTTATACGTTCTGTTCTGCACGGTTTCCGTCATTGGAAAATGAATGGTCATATATATGATTTGTGGGCATAAATTGAATAAAATCCCAACGTCCAAGATTTCTAATCACCATTATTCATAAATAAGCCGTGACATGTACCCACACACTATTGCACACGTACTTCCTTCGCTCACAAAGACCGCAGAGCCAAACAAGTTACCCGGAAATGCACCGAGGGGCCCCAGAATCGAAGAAAATTTCGATTTTCGAACTGAAAGAACACTGCTTCCTTGCATCTGAACGATCAACGACAGTCCACATGGAAGGTATTTCGTTGGCATTTTTGTGCCATCTTCGTCGCTCAATTGACAACAAGAGCAACGCCTAGCGGGGCATTATACGCCCGTTTGGTTTTCTTCTGAGAGGAGGTGTATTTTTGACCGATTTCTAAGTATTGAAAGGGCAATAACTCCTACGGAAATCGACAAACATGACTCAAATTTGCACTTGTGTGAGATACCATGCTCATGAAGCCGCATATTAAATTTCATAAGAATCCGATTAAGTTCACGGACTGCAGAGCACAGAAAGCATAATTTGACTGATTTCTAAGTATGAAAAGGGCAATAACTCCTAAGAAAACAACCGAACACGACCCAAATATGAACTTGTGCGAGATATTATGCCCATGAAGCTGCGTATTAAATTTGAAAAGAATCTGATTAAGTTCACGGTCTTTTGAGCACGGAAAGCATAATTTGCTCGATTTCTAAGTATTAAAAGGGGAATAACTACTAAGAAAACTGTCGAACATGACCCAAATTCGCGCGAGATCTTATTCTGGTTGTGCAGTATATCAAATATTTTTTTAAATCCGATTGAAATCACGCTCTGTAGAGCATGGAATACAACTGTCCCCGGACGGACAGCGGACATACGGACAGACGGGCAGCGCCATAACATAATACGTCCGTATAAAAACGGTTGCAACAAAGGGGGCCCCGGATCCATCAGACGGTAGTTCGGACCAAAGGGAGAAACTTTGATTTTCACAACTGAAGGAATGCTGCGTCCTTGCATCTGAGCGATCAATGGCAGACGAGACTATCGGTATATCGAAATGCCCTCCATGTGGACTGCCAATAGCAGTCCACATGGAAGGCATTTCGATATACCGGAAGTCAATGCACTCAGATCCATTTCGCCTTTTGGTTATTTTCTAGAAATCCCATGCACCTGCAGGTGCTGGAGTGCATCAATTTTGGGGGCCACATGCGGCCTCCAATAGGGGCCCACCGAGAAATTTTCCGATGGACCATATGGCCAGTCCGCCTCTGGAACCAACTTCATCACTGCATAACTATATATGGACAATCCAGTACACTAAAATAACTTCTGTTCAAGAGCAGAACTCCCGTTTCTGCAACACATTTCAGGGAAATACATGATGCCCCGAAGTCCATTTATTCAACTACGGAAGTCTGGAAATATCAATCTCATACCAAAGGAACAAATTGGCAATCTTTTAATGAATTGTCGTGAAGTTTCCTATGTGTTGGTTGATAAAGGCCGATATCTTACAAGAGCTGGTACATCAGAACTGATAAACTGGTAACAGGTTACTCGCAACCAATCAGCGGCGTAACCACAGGGGAGTGGAGGTGGACAAGCCCAATCCCACTTTTCCTGGGAAATGTGGAACTTATAGACATCCATGCCCGAAATCTATAAAACCAGTTCATTTAGTCTCACCCTGATATATCCTGAATCGTTTTGCCATGGGTATTCCTCCACTCACTGGGTACTTAAACCTTCAAAAAATATCTAGTGGGCGCCAATTGAAATGAAACATTAATTTTCCCACCCTCGGGGAAGATCCTTCACCTATGGTGAATACAACATCTTAACCCAAAACGAGATAAAATGAAGAAGAAAGATAAAAATATTTTGTCCCCCACCTTAGATGGCCTCAGAGGCGGACTGGCCGTATGGTCTATCGGAAAACTTCCCGGTGGGCCCCTCCATTGGGTGGCCCTGAGACACCCAAAACTGATGCATTCCAATACGTGTTGATGCTTGAAATTTCGTAAAAACGCGCAGCGGGCGAAATGGATCTGATTGTATGGAATGTCAGTATATCGTCACCCGAGTGCTTGAATGTTCTATGTCTCCTATGGGAGTACCCTGTCCCCTATGGGACATAGAACATTCTAGCACTCTGCCGACGATATTGAAATGCTCTCGATGTGGACTGCCAATGGCAGTCCACGTAGAGAACATTTCGATATACCAGCAGTCTAGCCTGCCATTGATATCTCATGTGCAAGGAAACGGCGTTCTTCTATACTGAAAAAATCAAAATGTTCTTTCATTGAGCCGAACTATGGTCGGCCCGATGGGTCCGCGTCCCCGCCCCCGGTTGATACCCTTCTTGCCGAAGGACTGATGAAGATGATACACAAGTGTCATCGAAATGTCCTCTGTACGCACTGCCATTGATCATGCAGATGCGAGGAAGCAGCGTTCGTTCAGTTCGAAAAATCAATTTTTTCTAGGGCTGAAACGGTTAGCTCATTTTCGTAACCGACTAACCGAGAGGGAGCGCGGAGGCTCAGTAGGTAGAGGTGCAGGCTGCAAGCCGAGACGTCCTCGGTTCGAATCCCACCTGCGGCAACCGCGCTGTGTCCTTCTGAACGATCTATTCGGTCTCCCGCGTTGTGTCCTTGGGCAAGGCACTTAACTCCGATTGTCCACATGGGGCACGATGACGCCGTGTACTAAGGCGTACTGCACGTCGATGGTATGCATGTCTTCAACCAATCTAACCCTGCCTGTGCTGCAGTGCGGAGTTACGATGTTGGGGAGCTGGCAGCTGCTCGATGTTGCTCAATGGTTATCTCCGTGTACTCCGGCTTCTTCCACCCGTAAAACTGTCACGGTCATGATTAGCTATTGTGCATAAATATGTGACCTTAAACATCAATACATAAATAAATAACCGAGAGCTATAACCGGATAATATTTGGTTATCCGTGGCCATTATTTAACCGAATATGGGATCAAAACTATAGAAATTGGAAAGCAGTATTCTCAAACTATTCCGTAGTGTGTATACAAACGAACGTTGTCGAGTACTCGACAACGTTCGTTTGCATATACCCACTACGGAATAGTCTCTGCGATTACTTATTTCTCACGGAAACTGCCGAGCGTTAACGAAGTCTTGAACGCCAAAGTCGATTATTTCTCACAACGGTATACAACGCGGCTTCGATACGTAATCTATCAGAAAAGAGAAGAGGCAGATTTACTACGTTTTAAACGTGGAATGACGATTACTATCGATATTTCGGATAATCGGTTGATGTTTTTTCTAATCGATTAGGTAGCTAACTGGTTTCAAACCGATTATCCGGTTAACCATTTCAGTACTAAATTTTTCTCCGAGCCCGGTGTTCGCCTTGGTTCATTTCCCGGTAACTTTTTTGGCCCAGTCCGCCCCTGGTTGGCCTGGCCACGCCACTGCGATCAGTAGTAATACAATCAGTAACCTTATAAGAAAATGCTGATAATACTCTACAACCGACCGTTGTGTTATGATCTTTATTACACACCCATTTAAAATTAAGGTTTGTTCACGACATTCTTGGATGTGTGATAAAAATAAACTTTTATTGCACACGTGTGGGATACAGATTTTTGCACTTTTTTAATGTAAGAATGGAACCAGTTATATTTCTGGGGATACAGTACATGGGCCCGTTTCGATGCAATGGGTCATTTATTTTGATGTTGTAAAGTGGATGTTCGCGGTCCATAGTATCTGAGTTTTTATTGTTTCTGATGAAACTCATGTCCTATTCACTGACCGACCATCAAAAGAAACTTCCTAATTTATTTTCTTAACGTGAACAATACTGACTGACTATTGATTAAATAACCTGATGGGTTAAAGTATGACATGGAAATGACTCGTTTGGTTCGGCGCAGAATACCACTCGAGGCTTCGCCTCTCGTGGTATTCTTGCACCCAACCAAACTCGTGCGATAAATATTAATCCATTCAAACGCTTGTGCGGGTCTGTCTATTTCTTTAACACTTTGAATGCGAGAGGCGGACTTTATGGTCCATGAACATAATACGTCATAATTTCATTAAGTAGGATAGTTGCTAAGTGAATGCGTGGGGTAGACCAATCATTATATGAAAAGGTTAATTGGCTTACCCCCAGATAATTAATATTAACCCTTACATTTGCTGCAATTGGGCTGACATGGAAGGTACCACCACGATTCAACGGGTTAAAGGCACTTTTCCCACGCAATATAATCAAATGTCAGCGACCAAGAGATACATATGTGAATCGAAACGGGAAATTGGGTATCATTATGCGTGTAAGATGTCGCTTTGACCAAACCAATCCAGTGCATAATTGGTACATTGGAACTAATTCGTTTTCCTCATACTTCATTTGCTTCAGATATTTCGTGACAAGCCTGCGTACTTCATCAAAAGCAAAATTAATGTGTTTTGCTTTCTTAATGTGAGACTATTCTTTTATTGTCGTGACATAGAGTAGGCCTGTAATCAATACAGAGAACTTCAGATAGCTTTCTATCGATTGATTGACCTTCAAAAGATAGACTGTATTGTCAGAAAAAGTGAAAGGTTTAAGACATTTAGTTTCTGCAAAATGTACTTTTGTCCTTACCCTTGTTAGAGATGGGCAATAAACCGAAAAACCGAACCGATACCGATATCATGGGGATACCGAAAAACCGAACCGAACCAATCGTTGAATACCGAAAGCTTCTGAATTTTCACATGTTCCTACATTCGCTATTTATTAGTCCCTGCTGAGGCTTGGTAGTGGTTGAAAGCTTCATTGTCATGAAAGAAGTAACTGATTTTCTTCTCAGTTCTGTTAACCATCAGTGGACTGGTCAATTGTCCTGAATTCCTACTAGACTACAACTTGTACATGGTCAACTGCTTAGCAGTGCTTTTTAGTCAGGTCTTGGCTGCCTGTTAAGGCAGCCAAGACCTGACTAGGAATCACTGCCCAGGTGCTTTTTCTATTGACAACAGGACCTTCTAAAGATGGCATGGTCAGTGAACATGCTCTGAGATCGCAAAGGCCTGAAATATGTCTTTAAATATTAAGGTGCGTTTAGAACAAGTCAAAAATTAATGTAGATATGATTTGTGGTGGTAATATTTTATTTATTTATTTATTTATTTATTTATTTATTTATTTATTTATTTATTTATTTATTTATGCACAATGGCTAGTCATGATCGTGACAGTTTTACGGGTGAAGGAAGCCGGAGGTCCCGGAGAGAACCGCCGATCATCGACGAGCAACTGTCAGCTCCTCAACATTCTAACTCTGTTCAAGCTCCGCTCAAGCAAGGTTACAGCGGTTGAAGACATGTGCACCATCGACGTGCAGTACGCCTTAGTACACGGCGTCATCGTGCCCCCACGTAGGCAACCGGGATAAAGTGCCTCGCCCAAGGACACAACGTGGGTCGTTCCGGACGGGGATCGAACTCGGGACCTCTAGCACAGAAATCCAACAGTCTAACGCTGAGTCACCACACTCCCTGCTTAGCAGTGATCTCTAGTCAAGTATTGGCTGACTGTTAAGACAGCCGAGACCTGACTAAAATCACTGCCTACATGTTTTTGCAGTTGTCAGCTGAACCTCCTAAAGGACATGAACTGTTATCGCAAAAGTGCGTTTCGAACAAGTCACAATATTACTGTAGATGTGATTTGTGGTCGCAAAAGAAGAATGCCACTGTTGAGTTCATTGGCAGTGTGATTTATAGCGTTGTGAAGAATGAAACTACAACAACTTATTCTGCTTTTCCTGATGTGAATTCCTGTTTGGGACTATCAGCAAATTTCAGTCAAGTCATAAACCGAATACCGAACCGATACCCAGGTTTATTATATGACTACCACAATTAGCCCTTCAATACCACTATAATTTGCCCATCAAATCCAGCTCTCCGGAAAACAAGAACGTCAAGTTTTTCAGATCGTGATCATGCCTGTCTCAAACGAGGCGCGGACCTATACATAAATATAGAACATAAGCACAGAGCATAAATACGAGTGTATCCTCATTAAACTCCAATGACAAACATTCCAGTCGAGGTCTAATTGAAAATGCCGCGCTGAACAATTGCAAAATAACAATTAACAACTATTTTCAAGATGCGAATCCAATAAAACATAGGAGAATCTGTGTTATCGAAAGCGATTCCGATTGAAATTCAGGTCTTGTCTCCATTGTTTTGACTTTCAAGTTTCATGTTCGACACGAATGTTCGGTATTACAACGCGTTTGGGATTCCCCAATTCCATAAATTGTTAATGATTATTTGGCTAATATAATTCTTGTTGTATTTGATTTTTCAGGTGTTGTGATCAATTTAAAATACTAACTGCCATATCATAAACAAATTACTACAACAGTGAATTGATCTGTGTTGTTGTATTCCGTCCAGTTGACGAGATGAGATCGGCCAGATCAAACGAGACGCCACAAGCGTCGAGTTTGATCTGGCCGATCTCATCTCGTCAACTCGACGAAATACAACAGAGATCAATTGACTCTTGTCGTAATCTGTATATACCCCCCGAAAAAATACCGAAACCAATACGGAACTCATAATTGTAATGTCGCCCATCTATATGTCATATGTGTTTGTTTCCTGGGGTTGAACGATACTTCCAACAGCCATGATGATATTCTGTCTCACAAATTTAAGATGAAGGGGCCGGAAAAACCGGAAAGATCTACTAAACAACGGAGGTTGAAGGCAAGTGTACCGTCGCCGTGCCTTTCATTTTAGTATACAAAACCATCGTGCTCTCATCTGAGCCATTGGGATGAAGTCGGTCGGGATTGAATTGATGACCTTTCGAACGAACTAATGTACTAATTGCGGCTCGGAGCTTATGTTTAACCGAGACGCAAGGTGTGTAGTGGCGTGTACCCTCGTTCGAGCTCCCAATTCAGATTTTAAATCCTCTCTGATAAGGGCCCCTTAAAAAATAGTTCTTTGCACTAGATGATTCAAAAGAGGAATGTAACCTTTACCGTACGAATCCGCAGCCACCGCCCACATACTACACAAATTTAGCAGTTGAGAAAACATTTTACCAAAGAAATTAACAAAACGATATAATGAAACCAGCTAACTGGAACGAGCTCTTTGAGATCGCTCCAGTGATGGGGTCACATGGTATAGTTTTGTTTAACTTTTGTGCAAAATTTGAAAAAATAAATAAATAGAAAAACAAATTTTAATATCGCTTGCTTCGAAAAAATTGAAAAACAGAAGGAGCTGTACAAAGATAAAGTGAATACTAGCCATTTATTTGAAGCTGAAATAGAGAACATACAACATCAATGAGCCCTTTCATATAAATGTCGAACGATATTGTTGTGGGAAAAAATGAAAGTGTAACAATCAGTCGTTGCCAATTTGTATTATAATGCAACGTGGATACGTCTGATTTGGTTGTTAAGTGGTGAGACAAAGAAAATGATACAACACTATGGAATAAATCTCAATTTTGGAGTATGGACAAAGCATGTTTGGTGTTCGATACACCATTATGACAACATAAATACAATGCCCTCACTGTTGGGTTTAATATATTCCCGGTTTTCTTGTTATGAAAATGAGCGTATTTTATTGGAAATGTGCCATCTACTAACGGAAAAGTTGGGTTTTTTTATCCTAAGGCAGTGTGAAAACCCAAACCCGCTTCAAACTCTTTATTTTAAGAATCACCTGTAAACATCCATTCCTCTTCACTACTGTCAACATTCTCCTCTGCTTGAAGCAGAGGAGAATAATACTGGCGGCAGTGAAGAGGAAGTTGATGTTGAAGGAGGTACTGAATAGTGATACTAGTGATTCTGAAAATGACCAGTTTGAATTTTAATGCGGATGAAAATCTTGCTGAGGAAGAGTGGAGTCCTCCGGTACTGGTAGAGAGCTACACTTATTTGGTGCATTTATTTATTGCGGTTTAACGACACTTTCGACAGCTAGGGTGATCTCGTGTCGGACAGTTTTATGGGAGGAGGAAGCCGGAGTACCCAAGTACCGATGAGAACCACCGAGCAGCAGCGAGCAACTATCAGGCTCCCCAACGTACTGACACAACATAAGCAGAGTTAGCACTGGTTGAAGACACGTACACCATCGACGTGCAGTACGCCTTAGTACACAGCGCTACCGTGCCCCACGTGGGCAATCGGGATTAACTGCCCTGCGCAGGGGATCGAGCTGTGGATCTTTCGGTTTGAAGTACAATGCCGTAGCGACTGAGCGACCGAGCTCCCACTTATTTGGTGAAAAGGGTTCGTCAGGAATCAGGATTGTAAAAAGGTTAGGATTGGAAGGGCTGAAGCGATCTTAGAAATTTACGTTGGGGCAGTTTTGTAATTCCAAAAACTTGATTTCTGATTTCGTGCTTTAGATTTCCCGGGTATCGTAACCGGCTTTCGAAACCGAGAACCCGGGAATTCCCGTTCCCGGAATTAAACCTTATCTCCCTGGCTTTTTCAATTTCACGTCCCAAACAGTAACTGTTGTATCCATATAGTGTGGGGATACCACGTCATTATTCTGGATTTCTACACATTCCAAATGACATGGCGTTTGCAGCCTCAGTAGTGAGGTACTGATATCTATAAAAGTGGATTGCTGGAACGTCAGTGGAAAACGTCGCCCCTCAACCACTCAATCTGCCACTCCCACCCCCGAGATGGCACTCCTTCCAAGAATAACGTTTGATGCATTAAAAGGTGATAGGCTGTGAGGGAGTGCGGTGGCTCAGTGGTAGACTGTTGGACTTCCATGCTAGAGGTCTCGAGTTCGATCCCCGTCCGGGACGACCTGCGTGGTGGCCTTGGGCAAGGCACTTTAACCCGGTTGCCTACATGGGGGCACGATGCCGCGGTGTACTAAGGCGTACTGCACGACGATGGTGCACATGTCTTCAACCGCTGCAGGCCTGCATGAGCGAAGCTTGAACAGAGTTAGAATGTTGAGGAGCTGACAGTTGCTCGTCGATGCTCGGTTGTTCTCTCCGGGTACTCCGGCTTCCTCCTCCCGTAAAACTGTCACGGTCACGATTAGCCGTCGTGCATAAGTATGTGACCTTAAACACCAGTAAATAATAATAATAATGAAAGGCTGTGATTAATCACGCAACTAAGATGTTAAGTCTATCAACGCGGTAACTCCGCTCATCGAAGGGATTCATACATAATTTGTACCCATTTCCACACGTTCAAACTCCAATAAAGATTATAAAAAATTGCATTCAATTCTTATAATTACATTCCGTAACTGTTTAAACTGCTTTCTACCAAACGACAAAGCAGAAAGACGAAATAAAACATGTACGAACGAACGAGGCGAAAAACCACCCTCACACAAAATACAAAGCGCACAACTCTGATTTTTAATTTTCACAGCTTTAGAAATGGAAACGAGTATTTTAGTAACGGGCTTTATGCCACAGTTGGGAAATGTCAACAAAGAAACAGCAGCGGAGTTGATGACTGTGGGAGACGCTAAAAGTTAAAAACCCGCCCAAACACCGCCCGAATTACATTCTGTCAACTGCGCTCTACCGTAAATGCGGGTCAAAGTTCGACCAAATGTATTCATTAGAAAATGAATTACATTTGGTCACGACGTTTTCATCCAGCTGACCAATGGGAATTGAGTATTTGGACCCAAAACGTATAACTACATTAATAATGTAATTATTTGGAAATAACAACTAAAATATATTGTAAAAATTGAACTTGCATTGCCACAAAAAAGTGCTCATCGCCAACATATTTATTTTTCATAGCCGTCAAAGTACATTCCTTAAAAGTGATTGGTGATTACAGAACATCAGGAAATTGGAAACCCTGGAAAATTTGCATTGTTTATTTATAGAAACATTAGCCTCGCCTCCAAAGATGGCGGCGGTGGAGATACTTTTCTATAAGTGTGACAAATGAGTGTTCCGGACTACTATTCCTAGAAATGTTAGACCTAGGACTATAATTCCGCGGAATAATAGTCCAGAGGGACTAACGTTCCTACGGACTTCCATTCCTTTTACACCGGCAATCCACTTGAAAGGTCAACAGAGATTAGGAAATTGAAGGCACAAACCATCATAGTTTGATGAAACATTAGACCGAGGTTTGAAATGCGATCCAAACGCTCCGGTACATTGTCGACACAGGCGGTCAAACTTTGATCAGAATGTTTGATGGACGTGTCATGTCCATAAAATATTAATTGGTAGAGTGCTAAGTTATTTTTGGTCATCCAAATCTGTCCACGTCTCTTTGCATTGTTACAATTTATGGGAGAGTGCCTCCCATAAATTGTAACAAGGCAAATCCCCGCACACTAAATACTTTCAGTTCAAAAATAATATGACGCACATCTACAGAATATGAAGCCATTAAGTTATGGCACCTGCACTGCAGAATAAAGCCCAAATATGGGCTTCCAACACTCTACCAGTTAATGAACGGGTTATAATATTCTACCAGTTACCCTAAACTAGTTAAAAAAAGTTCGTCTCTTCAGACTATGTACAAATCTTTGTCGAAGTCGTACCCTCGCTACACTGAAATATGAGAATGCGCTTAGAATTTGTTAGCGCATCAGAAATACTTTAATCCTGCGGCCCTACGGGCTACTACGGGCTGCAGGATTAAAGTATAGCTGATCCCTTTTTACCTTTTTGTTGTTCACTACGATATCAACTTTACAAATCTTACGTTCTTCATGCAAAACACTGCATTTTGATGTGATTTGTGCTACAGTAAAACCTGTCTTGACAGACCACCTGTCTTGAGAGACCACATCTGCCAGGCACCGATTGGTTTTACTCTATAATGGACCTGCTATGGGAGACCACCTGTCTTCAGAGACCACCTGTCCACCTGTCTTGAGAGGCCACTGTGACCTGGTGCCAATTTGTATTTTTATGCCATAATGGACCTGTCTTGAGAGATCGCCCCTTTGAAGACTGAAACCATGACAAAAACTTTTTACCTGTTCTGGAATTGGAAAATCCATTGTGGTTATACTAACATAATTAAAAGTATTAAAAGCTCTTAATTGGGTTTCAATTGCTATTCAGTTACATAACTCATTAAAGATTGAAATGTTTTTGTAAGACCCCTGTGAAAAGATTAGGACTATTGCTAAATAAACAATTTCATACATACCTGAAATGTGACAGATAGGATTATAAAAAATAAATTTGTGTTGAAAATCTTCAATGAAAATTTTCAACACTAATTTATTTTTATAATTTTTATAACAGTCCATTTCAATTTGTTACAAAAACTTCATAAAAAAAAGAACAACTACAAAGTAATTACAAAAATCCATTCTTCTCCATTTCTGAATTTTGTGGTTGGTTATTCACTGACTTGAGAAAACCTGAAACCTGTTATGAGAGACCACCTGTCTTGAGAGACCACTTTTGTGTGGCCCAAAGGGCGGTCTCTCAAGACAGGTTCTACTGTATCACTTTGTTTTGATTTACTTGTTTGTTTTTCAGTAATTTAGACCAAGATCACTCAATATTCTTCTCATTGTTTCTACATTTTCTAAATGACATAGAGTCGATAATGCAATTTTGTTCCATTGTGTGGCCATCGATTAATTGGATTTTAATTGCAGTCTGGATGAATTCTCACCGAGCAACAAGGAAAAAATCTTTCGTAAATGACAGAAGATAATTAGTTACTGTAGAATAAAGCTCCTTTTCAATTCATGTTAGAATTCGTCAAACAAAACTTATTCGTTGACTTTTGAAAACTGCGCATTCGAAAATTTCACACGAACGCATCACTTTGCAGTGACGGCTATGATCATGTGACTATTTAGTCTTCTGAGATGTTATGGTCATTACCACCTTTTTGAAACCTTCTTTTGAGATTAGGGAGAAAAGAATGTAGTGACAGTAATGTCCACGTTAGAAATGGTATGTATATAATTTTAAAGCCACATATTGCTTTTGCGCATATTTAATTTTACTAACAGGGGCGCGGTGGCGTTGCGGTAACCGGTTCTCGTCAGATCACCGAAGTTAAGCAACTTCGAGCCCAGTTAGTCCTTGGATGGGTAACCATCTGAGCGATCGATCTCGGACTCCCGCGTTTTGTTCTTGGCCAAGGCACTTCACCCCGATTGTCCACATGGGGGCACGATGTCGACGTGTACTAAGGCGTACTGCACGTCGATGGTGCGCATGTCCTCAACCAATCTAACCCTGCCTGTGCTGCAGTGCGGAGTTATAATGGTGGGAAGCTGGCAGCTGCTCGCCGTTGCTCGGTGGTTCTCTCCGGGTACTCCGGCTTCCTCCACCCGTAAAACTGTCACCGCCACGATGTGACGTTGGTTGATAAAGTGTCGTTAAACCCTAATAAATGAATAAATAAATAAATTTTATTAATAAATTTGAAAACGCATGACTCCCATATCGTCCCTTGAAAGTATAAAACTACAATGTTTGGGATGCTTTAAATGGACGATATTTTGCTCTTCTGAAACAAATTCAAAATAACGTTTTCACACGTTTAATGTTTTACAATACAACACGATCTATATTTAAAAAACAAATCTGCAGCTAAAATGTCAAAGGTCGGAGAAGTTTACTATCGATACAGAACTTTATCAAAAACTCATTTCTAGCCAATAACTTTAGCTGTATTTACAGGTTAGGTAGAAAATGAAAGGGGAAGGGGGTTCTTGATTTTGGAGCCTTCGGTCGAAAGGTCAAAGTTCGTGGGACTGTTTCAAATATAGAACTTTGTCAAACTATAGTTTCCGACAAATAATTTAGTTATGTGTGAGAGATGTCTGGTAAAGATTGTAAGTTACAGGACGTTTACTTGCCAGGTGTGAAGTCATGCGAGGCGAAGTGAGATTAATATTATGCGAGGTCGTAAGCCGAGCCTAATATTGATCGCGCTGAGCCTCACATGACGCCATACCTGGGCGTAAACGTCCAGAAACGTATTTATCATGCCACCAAACGAATTAAATATTAAATTAAAAGACAACGACCAAGTTACGTGTATCAAAACTGTCTTTTATTTGCACGAAAATAGGTGAAAACTTGAGGTGAGAAAATTAATTCGGAAACAAAATGGCGCCCAGCAGAGGGGAGGGTGCATGGGCCCATACACGGTCACTGGCAGTGTATTGACTCAATTCCATAGTTGGTTCCCCATTGAATAACCCGATATCGTATAGTCTACAGATGCTATTAGAGCACGCTGATTGGTCAGATTATAAACTGATGGCATGATAAAAATCCCTCCAGTCGTGTGTATCTTAACCCTTTACCAAACATGACAAGAGACGTCTTCTGTAAACAATTTTCTTTCATAACTAAAAATGCTCCCTCCCTGCCTCTTAAAACGTAAATTATGATACGCATTGGAACGAGTATGAGGGCAAAACTGGAAGAAAGAAAGAAAATTTGAATTGTGACTTTTGTATCGCCATTGCATTAGAGAAAGAGTTTATGGTATTGATCCATTGAATACTGCAGTAGTCTAGACAATCCTACATTCTGTTGCAGTCTAAATTGCTACAGTATTCAATGGAGCTTAAACAAAGATAGAATGTTGAGGAGCTGACAGTTGCTCGTCGATGCTCGGTGGTTCTCTCCGGGTACTCCGGCTTCCTCCACCCGTAAAACTGTCACGGTCACGATTAGCCATTGAGCATAAGTATGTGACCTTAAACATCAATAAATAAATAATAACTATAGGAATAATCATCAAACATTTAATTAATGAAGCATCGGATACAACCCGGTGCTTCATTAATTAAAATTTTACTGATGATGAATTGATGATTTTATTTGGGGCTGTCACGATCAGTCGATTAATCGATTGTTGATCGGTCACGGCGAAATCGATTAGTATTTTGCGTTGTCGAATAATCGGTAAATTGTATCCCGTTTTAGATGTTTAATAATTAAAAGAAAATTTGATGAAAAAACTATTGTTTCTAAAGGTATTGAGTTAAGAACATCGATGTTAAACCCCAAGAAGCCGTTGGAAGCATTTGTCTTCCAGGTACATTCATCAAAGCTTTGATGTTCTGAATCTTTGAACCGTCAGTGTAATAATCAAGACCGGTCGGCAGTTGCGAAGATCGCAACTGCCGACCGGTCTTGATTATTACACTGACGGTTCAAAAGTTCAGAACAACAAAGCTTTGAATGTACCTAAAAGTTGATCGTCTTCGTTGTTTACTTGCGGTAGGTCAGCTGACTTGAACTTCATTTTTATCGACTTCAAAGAGAGGGAGAGGGGTGGGGGGTCATCTAGGTACGATTAATCGATTCCTAAATTTAAAAATCGTGACAGCCCTAATTTTATTACCTGGTGAACGCATGCGTGGACATCACTGCCCACGCATGGATTACAACCAGTCCACGGCGATTGTATTGTAGAAACAACGTTTGCTGCCAAGAACTCATAAAAAGATCAGAGTCGGGCATGAAAATTAGAGTCAGTCGAGAAACCTGAACCATTTCATTTTCTCCTCAGCCTAACGAGATATATATTGTCGTTTTGTCCCCCCCCCCCCTCCCCCCACCCTCCGGGAGGTAAGTTATGCTTTTTTTACTGTGGAAAAAATTGTTTTATTGGTAAAATTTAGGACAGCTCATTGAATGGAAATCCTCCAAAATAGGCATAACAATAACACTGTGAGAAAACTTTAACATTTTGTAATTAATTGTTTTGGTTTAATTAATGAAGAGGTTACTACTTCGTTAACCCTTTGAACACTAGTGGTAGCTAACATGCCAGTTCAATGGCAGCAACTAGAAGCGTCCATATTCATTATTTGGGGTAGACCGATGAATATTTTCAACGTGCAGCCTCAGGGCTGCACGTTGAATATACTGATTGGTCTACCCCACACATTTACTGAACAGCCATCCTATTTAATGACGTTATGACGTATCATGTTGCTGGCGGAAAAACGGCCGCTAGGGTTCAAAGGGTTAACCCTTTACCCAACGAAGACGATATCAAAATTTATTATCTGAAAAATCTTTTTTTTTTTAATTTTTCAAACATTTTCAACAAAACCATATCATGTGGCCCCTGTTTGGAACGAGCTTGCCCAGCTCGTTCCAAAGAGGGTCCACATGATATGGTTTTGTTGATTTTTTTAAAAAAATAGTATTTTTTCAGATGCTAAATTCGCATATTACGCGGGCGGATGTGGCCGATTTGTTGGTTAAAGGGTTAATATAATTAATGGCTGAACACGGCTTTAAGTTAGCGTTACAAGAAAGATATCGCCCCATAGAAGTTGAATGTGACCTTAAGCACCAATAGATAATTATTTATTTATTTATTTATTGGGATTTAAGGTCACATACTTATGCACACTGATGGCTAATCGTGACCGTGACAGTTTTACGGGTGGAGGAAGCCGGAGTACCCAGAGAGAACCACCGAGCAACGACGAGCAACTGTCAGCTCCTCAACATTCTAACTCTGATCATGCACCACTCAAGCAGGGTTACAGCGGTTGAAGAGATGTGCACATCGACGTGCAGTACGCCTTAGTACATGGGCAAACGGGATAAAGTGCCTTGCCCAAGGACACAACGCGGGTCGTCCCGGACGGGGATCGAACTCGGGACCTCTAGCATAGAAGTCCAACAGTCTACCACTGAGAATAGATAATAATAATAATAATAAATAATAATAATAATAATAATAATAATAATAATAATAATAATAAAATAATAAATAATAATAATAATAATAAAAGTATTAATAACTGTCTTGGTGAGAATTCCTCTGTGTGTGTAATCAGTAGTATTTTTGTCCATCCATATTGAACTTGAACCCAGACAAGGTTCATTTCTGGCGATCTGCCTGGTGGAAGGGATCGAAAAAATGTTTCGGCACCGACGGAAGCAAAACCTGCAATGCCTCAAACTTGAGGTGTTTTCCTCGAAAAATGCGGTGACTTGGAATTTAGAAAGCAAAACACGTGCTTACCTATTCATACAGAAGAGCAATATTTTCTTAACAGCTAATTGCAGAACTTTCTAGATCAAATAATTCACTTTATATTTGTTGTTTATTTCTGTTTAGTATACGCTATCGCAGGAAACGATTGATTATCTAAAACAACCTACGTTTGACATATGGCATTGGGAGCCTAATGAGGTAAGTCGCAAATTAGAAGATTTTAATTTTCCTTTCTTACTCTGCAATAACGAGGAGAATAGGTGTCCACTTGAACAGTCTTACGGTGGCTGACAAAGGCCATTCAGATATCATTCTTTTGTAATAAAATATCCTGATCCGACATCATAATATTTTGTCCCATTTAAGGAATATATCTTGTTCACACAACATGATATCCTGCTCCTATAACAAATTAGCTTGTTTTTACAACATAAAATCTTGTCCTCACATGAAAACAGATCTTATTCCCACTACATAGAATGTTGTCCCTACAATATGATATATTGTTCCCCAACATAAGAAATTGTTCCCACAAGAAAAATACCTTGTTCCCACAATACAGTATCTTGTTCCCACAACATAACATATAGCTACCACAACATATGTTGTTCCCCAAAAATATTGTCTTGTTTCCACAAGAAAATGGATCATTTTCCCACGGCAAAGTATCTTGTTCCCCCGACATAGTATCTTGTTCCCACAACCAAAGATTTCTGGTTCCTTAAAATACTATCTTGTTCCCACAAGAACGAATACCTTGTTCCCACAGCACAGTATTTTGTCCCTACAAGAAATGGTATAGTATTTTGTCCCTACAAGAAATGGTATACTGTTCCCACAACATAATAACTTGTTCCCACAAAATAGTATCTTGCTTCCACAATATAATATAGAACAACATATCATGTGAGAGCACGTTATTATGTTGTGGGAACGAGATACAAAGTTGTGGAAACAAGACCCTTTTTCCCCCAGGAACAAGATTTTATCTTGTGGGAACAAGATATTATGTTGTGGGAACAAGATATCCACCCCAGTTTTCTGCATCATCTCAATCAACCATCGTACAACCTCGAAGTGGAGTCTGCACTTAGATAAAAAGATCCACTAAGTGAGACGAAGTGCAAATAACCCAGCAAATTTGCTTCAGTTGTCATTTTGCTTCAACCAGGGTGCCGATGGCTAACTAATTATTTTTGTGACCTGCACACTTTCATAAAAATAGAAATGACGACCTGGTTTATGTTCCCCATCCACACTCAGTGTTCTGGTTGTAGATTTGTAACAAACCAAGTCCCCAGGTAATTGGAGTTTATAGTATTACAACTAACTTGGCCATCAAGCCAGTACCGGTTTATTCCACAATAACACAATATAGGTATTTTGATGATATAGATTTTTCACCAAATTATCTCAACAGTCTCTTAATTAGAGTCACATTCATATGATTATATATTGTCACGACATACAATACTGTTAACGTTAGCTCAGTTGGTATGGTGGCAGAGCGTATATGGTCAGGCGATTGGGTGATGTACACCCGGAATCGACTCCGTTCGGGGCCAACTTCCGAAAACATTTGGAGTTTTCTGTTCAGTGACTCGGACCCAGGGCAATACCTGGTGGTATTCCTGCTCAACATTAGCCATATAAAATTAAATTCAAAGAGTTGCATCTTCACAGATCTTTCCTTAATTGAAGTTCCTACTTTTAAAAGCTGGTGCCATAGACTTGCAATGCTGTCAATATACAGTACGTGGAGAATGTATTATCATTAAATCACATACGGAGTGGAGATTCCACCCAAGCAATAATTGCAAATTTGTTGCAAAGCATAACAAGCACAAGCAAAGTTCCAGCCAATGGACCTCCGGGTTAAACCCGGAGGTCCATTGACTGAAATATTGCTTGTGTTTTTTTTCATATGTACAGAATTTGAAAGTGATATTTTGGGTGATAACTGCACTCTACGGGTGATTTAGTTACAATCCACTCTCCACGTACTGTTTACATATACACTGTATATCGTGGTTATGGTCACGTTGCTACACATTCCTATTATTGATTTGATATGATGTGAATTGCCCTTTATCAAGTCTGGGAGAAATAACTTCACACTCAGCTGATATGACGTCGATCTTGATATGAACCAAGCTAGAGTTGTCCCCCGTGGTTTACTAGACGCAACCACTTTGTTAAAATTCGAAATCTTTCACCATTATTCGTTGAACGCAATCTGGAAAATAGGAGTTACCGGACATAATGGAGCAGTTTGAAGCTAAGATTTTTATATGTTGAGGGATAAATGATGGCAATAAATAAGAATTAGGTGGATGGAGAAAAGAGAGTTGGGCAGAAAATGCATCGCAAAATAAGATCCAGCGTCTTAAGTGGAGATCAGTCGTAGGGCTGTCACGATCAATCGATTAATCGATTGTTGATCGGTCAAAGCGAAATCGTTTAGTATTTTTCGTTGTCGAATAATCGGTAAATTATATCCCGTTTTAGATGTTTAATAATTAAAAGAAAATTTGATGAAAAAACTATTGTTTCTAAAGGTATTGAGTTAAGAACATCGATGTTAAACCCCAAGAAGCCGTTGGAAGCATTTGTCTTCCAGGTACATTCATCAAAGCTTTGATGTTCTGAATCTTTGAACCGCCAGTGTAATAATCAAGACCGGTCGGCAGTTGGGAAGATCGCAACTGCCGACCGGTCTTGATTATTACACTGACGGTTCAAAAGTTCAGAACATCAAAGCTTTGAATGTACCTAAAAGTTGATCGTCTTCTTTGTTTACTTGAGGTAGGTCAGCTGACTTGAACTTCATTTTTATCGACTTCAAAGAGAGGGAGAGGGGTGGGGTCATCTAGGTACGATTAATCGATTATTATCGATTATTTGCGACGATTAATCGATTCCTAAATTGAAAAATCGTGACAGCCCTAATCAGTCGAGGTGGGAGAAGAGGTAGTTCATCTATCAGAGCGTCGCAGCTTCCCCAATGGGGAAGCAGAGACGTTCGGATAGCTGAACTGGGGAAGAGGAAACTTTGGGAAAAGAATGATAAGCAATAACAATGTCAGAAAGAAGACTTACATATGTGATAGCATATTGTGATCATGTGTATCAGTTTAATAAATGGAGAGGTTATTACCTTGTCAGTTTCATATCGGCTGAGATATCAGCCCTCTGTGGGGGCGCGGTGGCGTCATGGTAACCGGTACTCGTCAGATCACCGAAGTTAAGCAACGTCGAGCGCGGTTAGTAGTTGGATGGGTGACCATTTCAGCGACTGGTTCGTGCTCCCGTGTTGTGTCCTTGGGCAAGGCACTTAACCCCGACTGCCTACATACACGGGGGCACGATGATGCTGTGTACTCCGGCGTACTGCACGTTGATGGTGCGCATGTCTTCAACAAATCTAACCCTGCCTGTGCCGCGGTGCAGAGTTCAGAGTTACGATGTTGGAGAGCTGACAGCTGCTCGTCGTTGCTCGGTGGTTCTTTCCGGGTACTCCGGCTTCCTTCATCCGTAAAACTGTCACCGACATGATATGACCCTGGCTGTTAATGTGTCGTTAAACCATAATAAATAAATAAATAAATCAGCCCTCTGTAACTTCACACCTTCGGTCTTTGGCTGGAATGCATTTACCCCAGGCTGATATCTCGGCCGATATAAGTAATAACTCCTATATATCGAGTAGAGCAGTCGTCTAGATTTCTGTAATAGTCCCCAATGTATCGTGATGATGGCAGGCGTTCGAACACTTGCCACCTCCACCGCAGAAGTAAGCGACCTTTGTACTCAGTTGGACAAAGAAACTTGGTATTCAAAAGCTCGCTCCAAAGATAGGGAGGGGGAGTTCGTTTCCTTTTTTTAAATTATTTCCAAATATGTTATTTTATTAGTCATTATCATCTGATGGTTGTATTTTGCAGATGCCCTCATTTATGCTCCTCCCCCAGATCTCTCCCCGATTCTCCCTCTCTTTCATTCTCCCTCTCCCTGGAAAAGGGAAGAGAAAAAGTAGAAGGAAAGTATTTTGCTTTTTCCGAATACAGTTAAAACTAGAAGTCCTGTCATGCAATGCGCACAAATAGCATGTCGATTTGTGCGTTAATCTACGCGTTATGACCATAGTAAGGAAATCAAATTCTGTACATGTGGCCCATGCACAAGCAATGTTTCAGCCAATGGACCTCCGGGTAACCCGGAGGTCCATTGGCAGAAACATTGCCCATGTTTGCTATGAGTAACCAGGGTAACCTGCCGTGCTTTGGATGCCATTCGATATGTCAATTGCGCGCAATTCCTACGCGCAATTAAGCCTAGATAAGCGCACAGTTCGTGACAGGACTTCTAGTTTTAACTGTAGAGGGTCATGATAATACATTTTATTTCCAGAGAACCTCAAATAACTTTCTCTCACTGGCTGAGTGCAGTGGTGTAAATAACAGTAGCATCTTTTTTTACACCATTGTGCAGTCAGAATACAAAAATGTGTACTGTACAGAAAAAAGTTTCTCGTTGGTGTTAATCTTTTTTTTCATATATACAAACGAAAATCCTTTTTTTAACAAAATTTACACTTTACCCTTTGAACCCAAGTTGTATCTTCCACGCCAGTTCAATGGCAGCAATTAGAAGAGTCCATATTGATTTTTTTTTTTTTTTTTGGGGGGGGGGGGGGTAGACCAATCAATATTTTTAACGTGCAGCCTTGTGGCTTCACGTTGAAAATATTGATTGGTCTACCCCACACATTTAGCACGGGATTAATATGCCAGTGATTCGAACTTCTGTTATTTGGTTGTATTCGATGAGCAAAACATAAAACTCGAAAACTGTTCGAAAACAAAAATATACTCTCCCAAAAAAGAAAGTGTGCATGCTAAAAAATAACACTAAAAAAAGATATATATCATTTTCATTCATGGAAATTTATTCAATCACAGATGAATCAATTTGTGATCAACACGAGAAATTTCATTACGCTACGACGAATACTCTTGGTGCCATAGAGAGTCAAAGACACTAAGGGTCAAACACAAAAGTCACACACTCAATATCTGGTATGACCTCCGTCTGCATCGACTACTGCTGTGCATCTACGCCTCATGGAAGCGAACAAGTTAGCATGGAAGTGTTGTGGGACGTTGTTCCATATTCTGATAAGCTGTCTTTGGAGTTCCGCAAGGGTTGACGGTGCATGGGGAAGCCGGTGTAGCTGACGTTTCATTTCGTCCCATCCGTGCTCAATGGGTGAGATATTGGGCGAATTTGCGGGCCAGGGAAGAACATCCACTTGTTGTTGCTGCAGATACTGTTGAACAACACGAGCTGCGTTGGGTCGGGCGTTGTCCTGCTGTAGAATGACGCCGGGGCCGTGACGTAACGTCAAAATCGGACGAATTGCAGGTCTTCGAGGACGTAAGCCGTATTCTCTCAGCCGGTTGATTACTGTTTGAGGATGTATCCGTCTCAGGTTAGGGATGTTCCTGGCTGTCGTCGTTGCCGTTTGTTGCCGGTTCCGGAGATGGACGACACGGATATACCGATCTTGTGCAGGGGTGGTAACTCGGGGTCCCCCGGAGCGGGGTCGGTCTTGAACGTCATCATGATGTGCATGTTGATGGACTAGCCTGTCTACAGTGTTACGGTGGCAGTTCAAATGCTGGGCAACCTCTCTGTGTGTTCTGCCAGCTCTAATCATACCTAGGGCAAGGAGACGTTGATTCATTGTCAATCTTGGCATGCTAATGTGGAGTCGTTTTAACAGCAGCGCAAGTTTGAATGTGAACGATAGGAAGGCCTTACTTTAGTGTTTAAATACCCAAGGATTCACACTGCTGCATGACTTTTCAGATTCTCCACGTGCAAAACATGCCTTTTCACAAACGTGCAGCACGTCATTTAACGTTAATGCAATTTTAACGGGGAAAGCTGTTTTTGTGTTCAATATAACTCATTCATGAACAGGTTAACACTCTTTGCACCTACGAAATTATTTTTTTGGAGTTTGATCAATTTCTGCAATGCACACTTTCTTTTTTGGGCGAGTATATATTCACATAAACATACATCGCAGTCCTCACAATTGTATATTTACTAAAAAATAATTTGATTGTTGCCGAACCATATTTGTGACGTAAAGAAGGTTTGCTGATGTTTACTAATCAAATAAGATCAAAGTTTCTGAAAGGTCTTTTTCTGTTCACCAAATATTGTTCACCTGGAATACGGTAGCAGACTTCCAGGAACCAGTGGTGTCTGCTGTCAACTCTATGCGTTGATTTCATGTATTTTACGCGTTCTTTTACTCTCAACGTTCATTTTGCTATATAATTTCTGTATATTGAATTGGAATTTAAGGAATATCTGAGGTGGGAATTTCAAAATAAACAAAATTCCATTACTTATATATCACCTTAACGAAGCCGATTGATGTAGGTATTCTGCATGCAAGGCAGGTCATTTTTTGTTACTTTGGCCATACTTGAAGTTGAGCATTCAATGCCATTCATATGGCACTCCTGGCAGCTCTCATTGATCATGCCTCGCGGAAATTGGTCACAGACAATACCAAATGAGGAAGTTTGGTAGTTTTCCTTTTTTTGGTGTATCAATCTCATCTTTTTTTACCAATTCGACACAAATCTCATGCAAAACGGCTCAGAATTGTGTGTATGGGGAGGGGGTGGGGCTCATTGCAGACTGACGAAAGCCACGATGGAAATTCTTCATTTTCCATTGATGCTCTCTTTCATGATTCCATACTTCTTCTTGCGAATTGTGTGGATTTTACCCTTTGTTAACTCCATAAAAGCTAAACAAACATAAGAAAAATGGCAGACCTTGTGAAATGTAGACACCCTAAATTATAACTAGTCGTACTGTCCGTTCCTTTCAAGAATGAGGAAAAGATTTTTCCGAGTCTGTACTAGAACGATTGCAGAATATAACTATTCAGTAAATTTAAGGTATTTTATTGTACAAAAACTGGTCTCTAACTTATGCCATAGTAGACTTCCAGGGAGTGCTTTCTACCACTCGGTAACAGTTACATGGCAAATATTAGTTTCCACATGATCTATGTTTCATTCCAAAAAAATTATATATAATTTATTGGGGTTGTTCCTTTTTGGACTTTCGAGAACATTTCGTGAAATTTTACAAACGTAAGGTTGGACTTCCCCTTAAGTTTGTGACGAGAGTGATTGACGAACTTTCTAAAAATAGACGTGGGTGTGACAAAAAAACTTTGGAGGATTTAAGACAAGAGATGGAAAAACTCACCATTTTGTGCAGGTCTTCTCATTCCAGAAATGCATCCTTAAATTGAATCTCGACAACAATAAACTGTGGCAACGCCCGATTGATTCTTCTGTGATAATGATACAATGTGGTACACTTAGCAATCAGTAGGGAAAGTCATGCTAAGTTCATTCATGACAAGGCTCAGTTTTCCCCCGAGAGATATCTCAGATATACACAAACCATCCTTGCTTGCATCGGGTGCCACTATCCTTGCAAGTGGCAAATATTCTCATGCACAAACTATGTCGGTAATAGGGACATGTTAGTTTACTTTCTGTATACCATAGTGTGTCCAACGAAGAAAAACATGCCACGGGAAACACAACAAACACAACCGTTGACACAAACACTTCCAGAGCCAGCGAGCAAACCGCGAATATTGAACAACAGCCTTCACATTGCCTGGGAAATTCTGACGTCACAAATAAAAACAACGTTGCAGCTTCGAGGGTCCCATGCAGGGAACTGGAAATGTTTGAAATACTGAATGACTAATTAACTGATGACTTCAACCTAGAAACCTTGACCGAGAGTAGAACTGTTGGCAAGATCCCGAGAAGATATTCTATCTTCAAACAACTGAATGATAGGGAACGTTGAAATTGCTTTCAGAAAAGAAATGTGATGGAACATAAATTTCAAAGTTTTGTAAGAGCTGCCAACATTTGACCTCATTACTTGGGGATCCATCAGGGAGAGATGTGTTCTGGGTGATTATCAAACACCCTTTTTCAACTGTTATCATTTGATTCAGTTAAAAAGTCATATGTTTTCCTGTTTGTTTAATCTGAACATTATGCAGATATATAATTGTGTGTGTGTGTGGGGGGGGGGGGGGGGTGGGGGGGGGGGGGGGGGGGTTCTGAAGTAGGCCAATATGGGGAATGAACCAAATAGAACAACACTGGAACATATTTTGTCAGATTCCACGTTGCTAAAATGAATAAAACATGTGACTTTGTTCTTTTTTATATTTTTTCTTTTTTTTTGGGGGGGGGGGGAGAGGGAGTAAGATATTTTCGGTTTGACAATTGAACTCGTTATCCTATGGTTTCCAAGTCTGTATGGGAATTTACACCGGTCTGCAAACGCAGGTTCGGGTTCGCAGATCGGCGTAAATTCCCATTGTCTCAGGGTGTATGAGTTTGCAAATTGGTGTAAATTCTCATACAAATGGGTAAGCAAAGGATAACTAATAATATAGAAGGGTACTTGGCATTACGGTTTTAACTTTTTTCGAGTTTGGAAGCGTGATAGCTCAGCGCGATAAATCTTGCGAATTGTTTGTATATTTTATTTTTACTTTGGTGTTTTACAGATGTTGAGTCTACTAGAGCACATGTACCATGAGCTGGGATTAGTTCAAGAGTTCAATATTAACCCAATAACACTAAAAAGATGGTTGGTAAGTTTATATAACAGTTTTGGCGGTCCATGCATCACTACCGGTGACAAATACTTACAGGCCAATCACATATTGAACCACATCTGCTTGTTTCAACTGGTAGAGTACTAATTTTCTTGCCCACAGATTTCATTCCCTCATACATTGCTCTGCTATCTTTGATTGGATAGTGTCGGAAGGCACCATCCAATCAAATGTAACTGGGACAGGGACCGATCAGGGCTATTTAAAATACGCTCTAGCCTCGGAGCCTATTTTTTTCAATTCATGCCCCAGATTTCAATTTACGGAGTCACACTGCTGTTTGTAACACACACTGCAAGTATGTAATAGCTCTCATCATTTTCATTTAGTGCACTATAGCAAACATTAATCTTCACTGTGGTTTCTGATCAAGTCTTGGCTGCCTATTTAGGCAGCCAAGACTTGATCAGAAACCACAGTGAAGATTAATGCTTGGTAATTAAGACTTGAAGTATTAACTTAAGCACTCTACAACAATGATAAATGATAATCATATATATAATACATGTAAGAGTGTCTCTCTCGATTATCCATCGAAAGAATATCAAAATATGATCTGAGAAGTTACGCGCCAACTGAGAAGCCTATTTCTGAGATTTAAGAGCCATGTCTTGATGTTTCAGAACCAAATACGCACTGGCGCATGCCCAGGTCGGTCCCTGTGGGATAAGGCGGTATTAACAAAATCTGACTTTTCCAGAGTCAATACGAAACCTCCTTCAACAGAGTGTTGATATTATGGTCATATCATTATTTCATAAAGCCCAACATTATGGGTTTTCATCACTCAACCAGTTGACGTTATATTATTCTACAAGGATAAGCGAGAGGGTTACAAACTATATAATATAAACACCTCTCCGTGGTCCAGTTGAACGGTTTCTGAGATTACCTCATAGCGGCAATGTCGTAACCTCACTTTTCTCTAATACTGTGAATGGGAGCACGGCGGCGCAGTCCTAACGGCATTGAACTTCAAGCAGAAAGGTCCAGGACTAACTGCGTTGTGTCCTTAGGCAAAGCACTTAAGCCCGATTGCCCACGTGTGGGCACGGTGACGCTCTGTACTAAGGCATACTTCACGTCGATTGTGCACTTACAAGTGTTCAACCAAGCCTAGCCCAGCTGGTGCGGTGTTAGTATATTAGGGAGTCTGGCAGCTACTCGCCGGTGCTCGGTGGTTCTCTCCGAGTACTCTGACTTCCTCTACCCGTAGATCTACACGAGGTTACCCTTGCTGCTCTCTTTTGATATGCGATTAGCAAATTTATAAACACATCACAAGACTGTATCGCAGATCTATTTTAGGTATGTGTTGCATAAATGTGCACTTTGAGTTAGAACTTTTGACATTCGTTTTAAAATCTTATGGTTCCTTGAAAGCATAAAGCCGCCAACTTCAATACATCGCCGTTGTGGTTGGAATCTTTATGTTTCCAAGAGACGACAAGAGGCCTTATTACGATAACTTTCTCATTTTTTTTTTATTAGGTGCTATTTCACTCGAGGACTCATCACTCGATGGGCACTCGAGTGACTGGCACTCAACGAGTGTAGTGATGGGCAGTATACTGAAAAACCGAACCGATACCGATATCATGGATATACCGAAAAACCGAACTGAACCAATCATAAATACCGACACCGTCCGAATTTTAAATTTGTTTCTACATTCGCTATTTATAAGTCCCTGTTGAGGCTTGATAACAGTTGAAAGGTACATTTTCATGAAAGAAGTGTGTGATTTTCTTTTCAGTTTTATTAACCCCCAACGGACTGGGCAGCTGTCCTGAGTTCCTACTAGGCTACAAACTGTACATGTCCAATTGCTTAGCAGTGATTTCTAGTCAGGTCTTGGCTGCCTATTAAGGCAGCCAAGACTTGACTAGAAATCATTGTCCAGGTATTTTGTCTATTATCAGCAGGACCTCCTAAAGATCGCATGACCAGTGCACATGCTTTTAGATCGCAAAAGCCTGAAAGAGGTCTTTAAATATTAAGGTGCGTTTAGAACAAGTCAAAAATTACTGTAGATATGATTTGTGGTCGCAATATTTATTTATTTATTTATTTATTTATTTATTTATTTATTTATGCACAATGGCTAATCATGACCGTGACAGTTTTATGGGTGGAGGAAGCCGGTGTGCCCGGAGAGAACCACCGAGCATCGACGAGCAGCTGTCAGGTCCTCAACATTCTAACTCTGTTCGAGCACCGCTCAAGCAGGGTTACAGCGGTTGAAGACATGTGCACCATCGACAGTGCAGTACGCCTTAGTGCACGGCGTCATCGTGCCCCCATTTAGGAAACCGGGATAAAGTGCCTTGTTCAAGCACACAACACGGATCGTCTTGGAAGGGGATCGAACTCGGGACCTCTAGCATAGATGTCCAACAATCTACCACTGAGCCACCGCGCTCCCTGTGGCCGTAAAAGAATGCTACTGTTGAGCTCTTTGGCAGTGCCATTTATAGGGTTGTGGTAGAATGATAATACAACTTATTCTGTTTTTCCTGATGTGAATTCCTCTTCGGTACTGTTTGCACATCTCAGTCAAGTCAGATACCGAATACCGATTCGATACCGAGGTATACCACCCTAAAAATACCGAAACCGACGAACTGAAAATTCCAGTACCCTCTATCTCAAAACGAGTGATGATAGCCAATCGCTCCAGTACTCATTAAGTAATGGGCACTCGCGGTTCGTCACCTCGTGTAACAAATGCGAAAATTTGCTAAGACACAATATACATTAGCACGTTGATGGTACCTATGTCTTTAACCAATTGTCCCTCTTCTTATGTCGGATCATTAATTGCAAGTCCACAGTTACTCGCCGTTGCTCGGTAGTTTCGTCCGGGTTCTCCGATTTCCTAGACACTTTAAAAAAACACAATATAACCCTGGCTGTTGAAAGTGTCTTAAACCCCACACAAACATATCACTGCTGGAGGCAACTGTCGATCTCAATGCAAATTGTACTATAACCTTTTCATTGTAACATACTGACCACGTTGTAAGATGTTTGCGATATCTTATCACCAGTGTTCGGTGTTTCACTGTTGTTTAACCCTTTACCTAACATGAAAAGCAGACGACACTTGCAAAAAAAATTATTGAATAACTAACTGTTTTCATTTTTTGTTTCAAAAACATAGGTTATGACCACTCATTGGAACGAGCTCGACCAGCTCGTTCCAATGAGTGGTCATAACCTATGTTTTTGAGACAAAAAAAAAATGAAAAAATAACGAAAATTAATTGGCGATTTTTTAGAATAACGATGGCCGGCTTTTGCCGTTACGTTGAGTAAAGGTTAAGAAGAAGAGCCCACGGACTGTGCATTTGTAACAACATCAACACAGCTGATTTTATGTAACAAAAATGCCCAGGGGGTATTTTCTCTCAGATTTTTTGTTTCATCAAATGACCGATGTCCATTGTCTGTCTTACTTCCAATATTTTGACAATTCGGCGACTTGTCTGCTGTAAAACGGAGACCTGCAGCTGGGCAGTATATCAAAAATAAACATTCCATATTGGTTTTAGTGTGAGTACATGTATGTTGTTGATATTGAATACAGTACCGACACCGACGTAAATCATCCTAAAATGCCAAAACCGAAACTTTCAACACTCTCTAGTTTTTAACAGAAAGACAGGCTTCTTGGGAGTATGTTGTATGGTGGGGGTAGGTGTGGGGTGAACGTGGGGTTGGTAAATATCTGAAACAGCTGAGGGGGTCCTTTCGCGTCAGGTCACGTATGGTAATCTTACGTCTGTAAATGTAGGAATACCCGTCACAAAGTAATATTATTTATATTTAATGAATCTTTATTCTTGTTACAGCTCTGCGTCCAGGAGAATTACCGAAATAATCCGTTCCATAACTTTCGACATTGTTTTTGTGTGACACAGATGATGTACGGCATGATACATTTATGTAAACTCTGGGAGAAAGTATCCAAGGAAGATATCATGGTACTCATTACCTCAGCTGTTTGTCACGATTTGGATCATCCCGGATATAACAACACGTAAGCTTAGAATAAATATATCCAGGGCGGGAGATAAATGACAGAATCTTTAGGCTAAGTGTGATGTATCGTAATCGTTGGAAACACCCATAATCGACTACAGTTTCAAAATCGACGATTATGGGTTTTCATAACTGCTTTACTGGTGAATTATTAGTTATTGCCCCCCACTCCCACCCCCACCCAAGAGTAGAGTTAGAGTAATTTATATGAGAAAGAAGTATAAATATACAACACATGATGACACCAGGCCTGGCGTTCTAGAAAATATATGAGTACAAATCAGATAATTGTCCTTCTTGGTTTGCCAAGGAGTGCAATTGCCTTCTTAAATCTCAATGCAACTATTATTTGACTCTTGACTACCTCAGGTCTAAACCTGAGAATATGCTCGGATTTGGGCCTGTGCTGATCATGTGTTTGGATTTTCCACAGAGAGCAGAAGGCGAGCTGCATGTCTATAGAATGTCCTGCCTGGGGAAGTAATGACCAAAGATATTGTTTTCTTGACATTGCCACACTTAAAATGTGTTAGCAACGAATACTCGAGTGTTTCTCAGTTACCGTTTTCTGAAAGTAAAGTATTTTCCACCAGTGCTCTTTTGTCGAAAGGGGTCCACACTACACTCTTGTCCATTAGCCTTGCTTATGACCCATTGAGCTCGTTTCGAGGGGATTGATAAGCCATGTTCTAGAGGTAAAAATTTATACAAATATTAAAATTTGAATGGCGCTGGACGGACATCGATGTTTCGTTATTTTGGTTATTATAGAGTGTACTTATATTCCCTACGAACCTGTACGAACTAGTCAATAGCGCTACAAATAATTTGTGAGTAAACATTTATTTTAATTTCAGATATCAAATCAATGCACGAACAGAACTAGCAATTCGATACAATGACATATCGCCTTTAGAGAATCACCATTGTGCCGTGGCATTCCAGATTTTTTCCAACCCAGAATGCAACGTCCTAGCCAATCTCGATAAAGACAGATTCAAAAGGATACGAGCAGTAAGTTTACTTTGAACAAAGTTCCACGTGACAGAGTCGGCTGATGTATTAAACATTTCCTAACGTACCTTGTAGTCAAAAGTGGCTATGTTGTTTCTCCGAACAGTCAGAAACAGTGGTCGGGCTGGCCGGATATTTTTTATGCGAAGTTGAACTTTTGTTCGGTGCCAAATTAATATTTTCAGTGCCAAATGAAATCTGATTGTAAATGAGACCATATTAACATGCTTCGCTCTTTGAGTGCAACTAGGTGCAATCTGCAATGCTAAAGCATTGCAGATGGCGCCTTGTTCAGCTCAAAGTGCGGTATTTTAATTTAGGATTACCTGGCTATTTTAAATATTTTCGTGACGAAAAATCCACAATTGATAAAATATAGGCAATAAAAACGTAACAGGCTATTATTAACGTTAATAAAAAGGCTGGGGGACGCGGTGGCGTTGCGGTAACCGGTTCTCGTCAGATCACCGAAGTTAAGCAACGTCGAGCCCGGTTAGTCCTTGGATGGGTGGCCGCCTGAGCGATCGATTCGGACTCCCGCGTTGTGCCCATGGGCAAGGCACTTAACCCCGATTGTCCACATGGGAGCACGATGACTCCGTGCACTGAGGCGTACTGCACGTCGATGGTGCGCACGTCTTCAACCAATCTAACCCTGCCTGTGCTGCAGTGTGAAGTTACGATGTTGGGGAGCTGACAGCTGCTCGTCGTTGCTCGGTGGTTCTCTCCGGGTACTCCGTCTTCCTCCACCCGTAAAACTGTCACCGACACGATATGGCCTTGGCTGTTAAAGTGTCGTTAAACCTTAATTAATAAATAAATAACGTTAAGAAAATAATTTTAGGATTATTATTTTCTCAATGGTTATTAACTCCAAATAAACTGGTAGCAAAGCCTGAAGCCAGGAGCGTTAAAATCACCCGACATAGGGGCGAAGTAGTAGCTGTAGGCCGAAGGCATACCCGAGATGCGTAGCGCCGAGGTGGGAGAGAATATGGAAGGAGATCGCCCCCTCAGAGGGGCGATCCCCTTCCATACTCTCTCCACCTAGGTGCGTAGCCCTCTCCCATTGATGGGGTTCGATGGACCGTCCCCGAGAAAATTTTGTAAAAGACAAGCCTCTGATAACGATTCTAGAGTATATTGCCTTATGATATCCGGCTTTTCTTGCAGTTCAATAGGGCTTGGTTAAGATAAGGTGGTTTTGAGAATGAGCGAGGAATCGGGTGTTTTGTCGCTGGACTGTTATACAGAAGAGGAATATAATGTACCTATGTTCATTTCCTACAGATTCTATCGATCTTTCGGCAATAGTCGGAATATTGCCGAAAGATCGAGGGAATCTGTCAGAAATGTACATCTGTACGACTAGGTTTCGTCAGTCAGACATTTTGTCCCGACAGCTATATAAAATTTCGGACGGAGACTTCATAAGGGGCGGTTCGCCCCCTTGTACCCGCACTGGCTTAGGCCCTGCTGGCAGCAAATAATTTATCATCATCCTGAAGGATTATAAAAAAAAGATTATGTAAGGTAAAAAAAGATTAGGTAACAAAGAAATGCTTGATAACAATCAGATTAAATGGATAAACTATTAATTTAGTTCAGCTCTAACAAAGAGTCATGATTATGATTATTGCCTGTTGTTTATCTGGCGGGGCGTGAATTCTATTATCGAAAACGACGCACTGCAACAATAAATTACAAAGGCTTTGAGACCTTCCAGAAATATATGTCTGGTGCCACATCTTGGTGCCAAATGCTGTATTTTTGGTGTCAAGAGGATTTTTAGTGCTGTTGGCATAATTAACCCTTTGAACTCGTAAGACAGATTTTTCGGCCCAATTTCGCCCTATTTTTGTCCTATTGTGAGAGGTTTATACACGGGGCATTGATGACAAAATAATAACTGCAGTCTGCAGCCAGACGGCTGCAGACTGCAGTTATTATTTTATCCTCCCTGTATATTGATGTTGGGCTGACCCATCTCATTGTAAGTGTACACAAAGGCGATACCATTCCAGGAAACGAGAGTTCAAATGGTTAACACCCGACAGCGTGAACATTGGACAGAAGAATCAACAAGCCTAACCTGTTGAGTTCAGGAAGCCCAAATTTGGGATTCTCTATAAAGTGTGTCTACTGCAACTTAAAAGCTTCATATTCTGTGGAAGTGCTTCATATTAACTTCAAAGTGAAAGTATCTGATATGGATTGTCCTCTATGGTGCTTGCCAACTAACCATCGAATTTTCTTTCACACAAAAATTTAGGTCGCATGTTGAAGATTAATACGTTTTACCATGCTATTGTCCACGGCACGTTAGGCCTGACTATTTTTCCATGAGCACCTAATTGTGTATACAAGAAACTTAACTCTTTAACTAACACAACAATCATTTATGTTCCGTGCTATTTGAACATTTCAAGTCAAAATGTTTTTATTTATTTATTTATTTATTTATTTATTTATTTATTTATTTTGGCCCTCAATCCATAGCTATCATCCCTCATTAGAACGAGCTCGCTTGTTAGTTAAAGAATTTTGTTCCATTACATTTGATAACTGTGCCAGGATAAAAATCGAGCAATTAATAAATCGAATAAAATACATTTCTCTAAATCTGTTTATCTTTTAGGGGATTACTATGCTAATTTTAGCCACTGATATGGCAAGGCACGGAGAAATAATGGAGAATTTCAAAGAAAAGCTAGGTCTTGGCTTTGACTTCAAGAGCAAAGAACATCTTGATACGGTAAGAAAATAGAATAAAGGCAATCAAATCTTGAGCCGTCAAGAGATTTATGTTTTCAATCACGGCCAGGCCGTTAGGAACTTGGGGGCAAGAGGGGCTCCAGCCCCCCCCCCCTCCCCAATAATTTTCTTTCTTTTTTATATTATTTGACCAATATACGGATATAATTCAGCAAATTTCCCAAGATCCACATAATAACGGATATGTGACTAGAACGGGGATCAGTAACATTATTATACTGACGAGGTAACATTAGCATGTGCTCTATGATCAAGGCATTGTGGGTGAAGCTGGTGATATAACAGGATAGATTGCAATGAGCCAATACTACTTACACAAGCCAACAGGTGGTCTTTGGTGTTTGATTTCATCACATCCACAGACTTGGGCAATTTTATTATCACTGTCAGCTGGTGAATATTAAAGCATGTTTCATTCTTTTCTGCCAGCATGCACAAGATGACATTTTAATGCCAAAATGCATGAGGGAGCGTCATTTCAACATTGAAAATCAACAATTTTCTATTTTGGAAGGGCGCACACCCCTCTTCCAAACGACCCCCCCCCCCCCCCCACTCGGTGCTGTGCGCCTCGGAGACGCACAAGCGAATCGAAATTGTTCCCCCTCTCCCACCCCCACCCCACCCCCAGTGTCATTTTCCTTCCTACGGTCCTACAGAAAACAAACTCGTCAACTATATTCCTTGTATTGACATTTCCATATATAGAGGTTCCCCAACTTGTCCCCGATTTATATCGAAATTAACAAAGCTCGGTCCAGACCTAATTTCCTGGACGAATTTTGCAAATTTCATTACAAACTGGGGACAAGTTGTTGATTCTATTTATTATATCACCCTCAAAACCCAGGCCAGCGCACTTATCCCACACGGCCATCACTCAGTTCTTTTGATAAATTTATCTCTTTTGCAAAGCAACACAATTTTTCACCTGACATCCCTCGAACCCTAATTTGTCCAGACTGTCACGACTCATGCCCCGACAGGTGGAATAGTGATGCGTGCCTTGATGCTGTAGTTGTAATATTGATCATTGGGGATTATGGTTTAACCCTTTACCTTACATGAAAAGCAGACGACACTTGCAAAAAAAAAATTCTTGAATAACTATTATTTTCATTTTTTGTCTCAAGAACATAGGTTATGACCTCTCATTGGAACGAGCTCGACGAGATCGTTCCAATGAGGGGTCATAACCTATGTTTTAGAGACACAAAATGAAAAAATAATGAAAATTAATTGGCGAGTTTTGAGTATAGCGCTGGCCGTTTTTGACCGTTACGTTAGGTAAAGGGTTAAAAAGAAAACTCTGGAAAATGGTTTGTTGTCAAATGCACGTAGTTGCTGTGATGAATGGGCTTCCCAACTTCTTATCTGGGAGCGCGGTGGGGACTGCATTGGACTTCAAACCGAAAGGTCCACGTTTCGATCCCCGCAGGGGTAACTGGATTGTGTCCTTGGACAAGGCACTTAATCTCGATTGCCCACGTGGGGACACGGAGACGGAGACGCTGTGAACTGAGGCGTACTGCACGTCGATGGTGCACTTGTTTTCAACCAATGCTAACCCTGCTTGTGTGGAGTTAGTACCTTGCTGAGTCTGACAGTTCCTCGCCGCTGATCGGTAGTCTCTACAGGTACTCCGGCTTCATCCACCCATAAAACTGTCTAACACGAGATGGCCCTAGCTGTCGAAAGTGTCGTTAAACCTCAATAAATAAATAAATACCCCTATTTGCATGAGACCGACTGCGTGTGTGACATAAGTCCAAGAAGGAAGTCTAACCTCGTCAAAAAGTTCATGATTACCAGCAGGCGCGAATTAATATCTGATACTCCAAAATGCCTCGACTGTGAAATTAGGGAGGGGGGGGGGGGGGCACACACCTACAACCTCTCCCATTTTTACACATATACACAGCTTAAAACAAAATCATATCTCGTGATTAAACAAAACGATCCACGTAGTTTTGCAGCGTCGTTCGCAAGTTCATTCTGTTTTTTTTACTTTAAATATCTCAGGATCGGGCATGTCAACCGGTACCTGTACCGGTACCGGTAACGCCGGTTCCCTCGTGCTCCAACCCGTACCGGTACTGAGGCTTTTATCCCGCCGGTACCGGGACAAAATTATTTTATGAGGAAATTCCTAATTGAACGAGGGTAAACGGGCTGATAATCGTGTATGGCACACTTGCATGACATTCTTTTAACTTATTGGTGAATGAACATATCAAAACACTCAACAGGTGCATATTCTGTCTGCACCACAACTCGATAAGGCCAACCATTTTGACTTTTCATACGTCGCATCAAAGACACAGGAAGCGCCGTCATCGGCTACTTCAAAGAAATTATTCTGTGGTGACATCAAAGTAATCATAAAGCACGATCTTCGTCCTTTATGATTACTTTGTCACCGCAGAATAATTGGACGATGCCATGTTAGTCTTGCGAACTTGGAGACTGACGCAGTTTAAATGTGAATTTCTGCCATCTGATTGCGATATGTCATCCCATTGTTGATTTGTCCTGGTACCGATGACGGGACGGGACAGAGCCTGTGTCGCCGAAACCGGTACCGGTTATTTTGGTACCATCGGTACTTTGACACACCTGCTCAGGACTGTACTATTTGTCAACAATCGAGAATCGAGACGACAACAGCCTGGAGTAGGACTGTCACGACGATCAATCGATTAATCGATTGTTGATCGGTCACAGAGAAATCGATTAGTATTTTTCGTTGTCGAATAATCGGTAAATTGTATCCCGTTTTAGATGTTTAATAATTAAGAGAAAATTTGATGAAAAAACTATTGTTTCTAAAGGTATTGAGTTAAGAACATCGATGTTAAACCCCAAGAAGCCTTTGGAAGCATTTGTCTTCCAGGTACATTCATCAAAGCTTTGATGTTCTGAATCTTAATCAAGACCGGTCGGCAGTTGCGATCTTCGCAACTGCCGACCGATCTTGATTATTACACTGACGGTTCAAAAGTTCAGAACATCAAGGCTTTGAATGTACCTAAAAGTTGATCGTCTTCGTTGTTTGCTTGAGGTAGGTCAGCTGACTTGAACTTCATTTTTATCGACTTCAAAGAGAGGGAGAGGGGTGGGGGTCATCTAGGTACGATTAATCGATTATTATCGATTATTTGCGACGATTAATCGATTCCTAAATTGAAAAATCGTGACAGCCCTAGCCTGGAGTGCAAGAGAAATCACACCTTCGCAATGTGTGTGTTTGTTGTTATTATTTAACGACACTTTCAACAGCTTATTAGCGTCTAAAAATCATATATACTGAGTCAATAACCTCGATATACAGTGCGGACTTTACTCTCGTCCGATATATTTACTAAAACCTTATGTACCATATTAAGTCACACACGAACTTTTAATGGCATCCTAATCAAAAATCTCTTCTCACCTGAAATCGAAAATATATATTTTGTTGGTTGAACATTTTGCTTCTCATTTTGCAGTTCAACAGTGAATTCTTGATTTTGTGTCTTTTCTTTCATCAACTTCTAAAGTGCTTCGCGGAGTTATATGAAAAGAGTTACTAATGTTTTCCGCTGCATTCAACACTAACTCAATTTTAACTCCATGAACACACATTCTAACAAATGGTACTTATGTGTCTATTTTTATGGGACTACTATAAAATGCATGTCCATTATATTAAAACAAGTGATTTTTGGGAAAATTGTGGGGTGGTAGCAAACCCTGACCCTACCCTTTACTGACCCTAACCCTACCCCCAATCCCCAATTCTAAACCCCAACCTAGACTGATGAAAATTCATTATGTGCCTAGTATATTTTAACAAAAACGAAAATAAATAGTTATTCAAAAATTTTGTTTGAAAGGGTCGTCTGCTTTTCATGTAAGGAGTTAACGGCTCTCAAAGTGTGAAATCTTTCAAATACATCTCCTGAAAAATTTCAAAATATCCACTCAGATGCATGGAAATGGGGGTTTTTGGACCTTGGAATTTGAAATTTCCATACCGACGACCATCCATCCATGGCCTGATCCAGCCCCCCCCCCCCCCCCTCCCCCCCAACTTTGAAAATCGTTCCGCCGCTCCTGTCCACGGATGCAATAATATTAGATTCCAAACACTAACTATAGGAATAGTCATCAAAAAGTCATCACTTCCCGCGCGTGGATTACGACCAGTCCACGCCGATTGTTCTGCATATTTCGTTGTATTCGTCGTCACGTGACACACGCAAGTGTAATGTATTTGTTTGTTTTTTCGTTTTACAGTTGAAAATGGTTTTGATAAAGTGCTGTGATATTTCTAATGAAGTTAGGCCAATGGAAGTATCAGAGCCATGGGTTGATTGTTTATTAGAGGAATATTTTAACCAGGTAAGTTAGTATTTTTAAAAGGATGGATTTAAAAAAATGATGGACATGATGTTACGAGTTATTGTACTTTTTTCACAGGAGACACAAATTCACATTCCTTATGTTTACTCTTGTCTCGCAGAATAGCCTATTTTAAAAAATATCCTCCAGCGAATCTAGACAATGCTGCTGTGAGCAGCCATAACTGCCTTTGATGAATACTTCATTGAGGTTTAACTGTAAAAATCTGATTCAGTTTACAGGGGAAAATCTGGTTGAAAATGACAAAAATATGCTTATGTCAGTGACAAGAGATTCATTGTCGTGGTCAGAGAGTTTAAACATACTTTATTGTCGTTAGACTGCAGCTGACAAAATGTTGGACCACAAGCTATTACAACAAATATCATTTCATCTCCATTAAATGCAATATCATGCACACACAGAAAGAATGATAAAGAGTATACAGTGCGTGGAGAGTGTATTATCACTAAATCGCCCGCAGAGTGGAGATTCCACCCAAGCAATAATTTAAAATTTGTTGCAAAGCATAACAAACACAAGCAAAGTTTCAACCAATGGACCTCCGGGTTAAACCCGGAGGTCCATTGGCTGAAACATTGCTTGTGTTTTTTGTCCATATGTACAAAATTTGAAAGTTAAAGTTTGGGTGATAACTCCACTCCGCGGGTGGTATAGTTATAATCCACTCCCCACGTACTGTATATAGAATACAATAAAAATATTGACAGTAGAATACAATGGAGTATGAAAAGATGAAGAGACAGTTTAGTCTTTTATCGGTCACCATAGATAAAATCTGTTGATAACGAATGCCAAATAAGGAACTGGGAATAAGTAACGATTAGGGCTGTCACGATTTTTAAATTTAGGAATCGATTAATCGTCGCAAATAATCGATAATAATCGATTAATCGTACCTAGATGACCCCCACCCCTCTCCCTCTCTTTGAAGTCGATAAAAATGAAGTTCAAGTCAGCTGACCTACCTCAAGTAAACAACGAAGACGATCAAGTTTTAGGTACATTCAAAGCTTTGATGTTCTGAACTTTTGAACCGTCAGTGTAATAATCAAGACCGGTCGGCAGTTGCGATCTTCGCAACTGCCGACCGGTCTTTATTATTACACTGACGGTTCAAAGATTCAGAACATCAAAGCTTTGATGAATGTACCTGGAAGACAAATGCTTCTAACGGCTTCTTGGGGTTTAACATCGATGTTCTTAACTCAATACCTTTAGAAACAATAGTTTTTTCATCAAATTTTCTTTTAATTATTAAACATCTAAAACGGGATACAATTTACCGATTATTCGACAACGAAAAATACTGATCGATTTCGCTGTGACCGATCAACAATCGATTAATCGATTGATCGTGACAGCCCTAGTAACGATTGCCACGTCCGCATATGATATTTATATGATATTTTATTCAACAGTACACATTATACAAGTCAATGGTGAAGGTATTACACAAAATATTACTATAGTTTTAATGTATACTGTTTGGAAATGGCATAGCCAGATTGGCTGTCTACCTGCCATTTCCTCACTGAAAAAAGAAAATCGTACGGCTCCATATGGTTTCAAACAGACAGTGTGGCAGATGTTTCAGTAAGTGATTATATTAGTAACTGTTATGGGTTAGAATGGTAATTTTTGTTCCCCACTCACCCAGCGTTCTGGAAGGAACGACTCGCGATATTAAAACTCTTACTTTTAAAATGATGTTATTTATTAATTTCACTCCTGCAAAACACTGCCAGTGACGCCCCGTCGAAGCGAGCTTATGGCTCTCGCCATAAGAGATGCCGCAAAAGTAAACAATTAACTTGTTTAGTTGTAATTGTTCACATCCGTATTATCAAGCCCTGGAGCATTTGTGCGTTGCAGGTGGCATGAGTATCCCAGTGCAGAGATCACCTGTTACTTTATTACAACAGTACTTGCAAAGTGGAGCGCGGGAATTGCACGTTCTGTTGTAACAATGTAACTTGCAAGGAAGACAAGCATGCCGATAAGCCGTTTGACCAATAACAGATGACTATTCTTTTATTTCTGTGGCACGCTTCTGCTAATAGAAGATTTTTTTTGCTATCATCTCCTCGTAATAAAATATGAGTTACCTGATCCAAAATATATGATTCGGGAAGCAGATTCAATTCTATCCTGAATCAGGCCATTGATGTCGACCCCGAATGGAATCTTCTATGATGTTATCTAATAGAAGAAGGGATCGAAATTCAACGGTTTCTATTATTTGGAAAGATTAAGACGCACGACACCGTTATGATAATTTTTTCAAACCTGAGGAATGAATGCTGAAACTTTTTGTTATCATTTCAGTCGGATAGAGAGAAGCAAGAAGGACTTCCTGTTGCACCATTCATGGACAGAGAGAAGGTTACAAAGCCGACAGCACAGATTGGTTTCATCAAATTCGTCCTGTTACCCATGTTCGAGACCATTGCCAAGGTAAGATATAACTCGGCCTGTTGTGGAGGCACGATGACGCCGTGTACTGAGGCGTATTGCACGTCGATGTTGCACTTGTCTTCAACCAATGCTAACCCTGCTTGCTCGGAGTTAGTACGTTGGGGGAGTCTGATAGTTGCTCGCCGTTGTTCGGTGGTTCTCTCCGGGTACTCCAGCTTCGCCACCCGTAAAACTGTCCAAGACAAGGTGACCCTGGCTGTCGAAAGTGTCGTTGGACACCGATAAATAAATAAATAAGTCGGCCATTTACCCATGGCTGAAGATCGTTGCCAAACTGAGATATGATTCGTACTGTCAATCATGTTCGAAACCGTTGCGAACGTAATGTTTAATTCATCTCTGTTATCCACGTTCGTGACCATTGCCTAAATAAGATAAATTACGTCCCTTTACCCATGTTCGAGGCCATTGCCAAACTAAGTTATAATTCTTCCTTGAGTGGACAGAAGGAAACCTTCTCGGAATGTTTATGTGGTAGGTTATAAAGTCCCGCTCGCAATCATACAATGAAAATCTTTAACCCTTTGATCCCGAGCAGCCACTTTTCCTGCCAGGAACATGATACGTCATATCGTCATTAAATAGGATGGCTGTTCAGTAAATACGTGGGTAGACCAATGAATATTTTAAACGTGAAGCCCCGAGGCTGCACGTTGAAAATCTTGATTGGGCAACTCCAAATAATGTTTTTGGACTCTTGTAATTGCTCCCATTGAGCTGGCATGGAAGATACCACTAGAGTTAAAGGATTAATTAAATTTTCTTTTGAAAGAAAAACGTATCCATAGAACTGAAGTGTTATTAACCCACTTACTGGAAAACGGTAGTCGTCTTTGGTAATGGGCTTAACCCTTTATCTAACGAATCGCCCGCATCCGCCCGCATAATATGCAAATTGAGCAGTTGAAAAAATTTAATTTTTCAAAATATTTCAACAAAACCATATCATGTGACCCCTCATTGGAACGAGCTCAATGAGCTCGTTCCAATGAGGGGTCACATGATATGGTTTTGTTGAAATTTTTTGAAAATTTAAAAAAATATATATTTAAAATAATAATTTTTTATATCGTCTGCGTTGGGTAAAGGGTTAATGTTTCTCGAGAAAACAAAGCTTCATACATTACACGCGCATTGGGGTAAATAGCCTATTGGGTAATGCATATGGTCCGTGTCAGGACGAAGACAGTTCTTGGCACAAATCAGCAAAGCGAAGCATTGTGCGAGATACCGGTATAACTTTATAAGACTCCCCTCCACACTTTAAGGTGTGGTGTTACTTCCTTAACTTAACTTGGAAGGTTCGTTAAAATTGACAGATAAAGACCGTTGTCCCATTAACTTTAATTCACAATTCCAAATTATATTTTGCATGAATGCCACGTCATGTTAGTAGGAAACATTTCACACGGCTTTAAATTCTCGACAAAATTCGTAGCGATGCGATCAAACAGAGAGAGCGAACCCTTACCCAACGACATTCTCATCTTCGTCACTTTGTTTGTAGATAATTTCGTAGTGCTCCAATCAAGTGTACTCTTTTTAGATCTTCATAAAATTGCCCTTGCCATTGAGATGATCAAATGAAATAACATTTCAGTTTCCGTGCTGCTCCGTTGGATCAGTTATCCTTCATAGCATTTAGAAATACTGCGATAGTGTCGCCTTAGTAATTACAATAATGTAACGGAAGATCACCTTACTTGCAGTACAGTTGAAGAGTTTATCAATGTTTCTGTATAATGCATACTTTGATAACTTTAGAATTACGACTAGGCAGGAAATGAGACGACATCAAAGCTTTATTTTCATTTTGTGTTGCACAGACAGCACAGTCACACATGAACGATGCATTTAAGATTTATAACTATGCTAAAAATACTCTGGTGATGCATATGTTTGGCGGACTCGAAAACAAAACTGTTTTGGTAAATTGAGGAGATTTAGTGTTTTTGAGTGGATACCGAAAATTATATCATGAGTGACCGAGACAAATGTTTATTTTTCGCGAAGGGGGCGCGGTGGCGTCGCGGTAACCGGTTCTCCTCAGATCACCGAAGTTAAGCAACGTCGAGCGCGGTTAGTTGTTGGATGGGTGACCATTTGAGCGACTGATTCGCGCTCCCGCGTTGTGTCCTTGGGCAAGACACTTAACCCCGGTTGCCTGCATGGGGGAACGATGACGCTGTGTACTAAGGCGTACTACACGTCGAAAGTGCGATTGTATTCAACCAATCTAACTCTGCCTGTGCCGCGGTGCAGA
Source organism: Pictodentalium vernedei (assembly GCA_031216915.1). Classification (NCBI taxonomy): domain Eukaryota; kingdom Metazoa; phylum Mollusca; class Scaphopoda; order Dentaliida; family Dentaliidae; genus Pictodentalium; species Pictodentalium vernedei. The sequence goes on from CM062288.1 coordinate 41,637,157, forward strand.
GAACATTTGTTACGATGTTGGAGAGCTGACAGCTGCTCGTTGTTGCTCGGTGGTTCTCTCCGGGTACTCCGGATTCCTCCACCCGTAAAACTGTCACCGACATGATATGACCCTGGTTGTTAATGTGTCGTTAAACCCTAATTAAAAAAAAAAATTCGCGAGCGCTTGCGCGAGCGAAAATTACCATTTGTTTCGGTCACAAAAACACTAGATTTTCTTTTTATTATACGCTTTTTATAAGAATCTGATAATTCCACTCGTTTCAACCTTGAATTAATGCATGAAAGTGAACAGCGCATTGAATCATTGATACGCGGAAGTGATTTGATCTATAATCGGAACAGACAGCGTCTTGCAATCTGATTCAGCTGGCGGGTTTCTAGTCCAAACATGGTGTGGAAGTCCGTAATATAAGTTTTTGGTTTGGTACGTCCTTTGAAAGGACGTACCAAATCAAAAACTTATATTACGGACTTTCAGGCAATGTTTGGACTAGAGGGTTTCATGCATCAATTGAAGGTGAATACGCGTTGAAATATTGCTGGAAATGATGGGTATCCACTCAAAAACACTAGCTTTTCTTTTTATTATACGTTTTTAGAACATATTGATCATTTCCAGTGATAATTTGACTCGTATTCACTTTGAGGTGAGGCTTTGAAAGCTGCCAATTTGATATATACAGTGTAAGTGAAAATGTCTATATCTTCACAGTGGGGGATATGATTTCTATCTTTCCGCAATTTCTTCGATAATAAATAAGGATTTCTAAAGTGTCTCGATTCTATGAACAATTTTTGAACCGAGATCACTAAATATAATTCGGACCGAGGTTTTTAATGCAACCGCCATAACCGGACAGTGTTTTTCACAAAAATCGAAATTTTAATTTTAATATTTTTTAAAATTGTTATATAAAAAGCATAACTAGTTCTAGTGATGAGTCAAAAGTCCATAAGGCAACACAAAATAAATTAATTGATTCTCAGGTATTTTTTTTTCAAATCAGTGAGGGAGTAGGGGGATATTTTTAATTTTTATTTTTCTTTTGCAAAAAGTGAGCAAACCTGGAGAGAGTTTTGGCTGCCTTTTTACACATAGAAATATAGAAAGTGCATACTTATACAAATAAATTCATTTTTTAATGAAGTAAAAGTATTTTATCTATGGGGACTTCCTTCGGTACAATTTATGGAAGAGTGCTTATAAGCTCTCTCCCATAAATTGTAACAAGACAAACATATTGAAAGGGGGCGCGGTGGCACAGTAGGTAGAGGCGCAGGCTGCAAGCCGAAGGGTCCTCGGTTCGAATGCCACCTGCGGGAACCGCGTTGTGTCCTTGGGCAATGCGCTTCAGCCACATTGCCCATGTGGGGGCACGATGGCGTTGTGTACTAAGGCGTACTGCCGATGGTGCACCTGTCTTCAACCAATGCTAACCCTGCTTGTGTGGAGTTGGTATGTTGGGAGCTGACAGATGCTCGCCGTTGCTCGATGGTTCTCTCCGGGTACTCCGGCTTCCTCCACCTGTAAAACTGTCATGGTTAGCCATTGTACAGAAATATGTGACCTTAAACACCAATAAATAAATGAATAAATAAATAAATAAATAAATAAATAAAAAAATAAATAAACATAATGGAGACGCAACTAAGTAAATATGCATGAATCAAAAAATGTAAAAAGTTTCGGGTCTTCCTGAGGTTTGTACCAATATAGGAAAACACTGAAAGGCAATAAAAATGTCCAAAGAGGGGCTTCAAATTCAATGAGGGATTGCCTGGGAATCAAAACACTTTTTTAGCCTAAGCTATGTTTTTAGGCAAAAAGTCAAAATTTTCAGTCATTGAAGATTTTAGTTTGCAAGTGTCATCCTTTGGTTGTGTTACACAAAGGGTTAACGATCTACCCTACGATCACGATACACAATTTATTTTAATTGTTTTTGAACTTTTTTTCAAAACTTTTAAGAGAACCTTATCAGGCGCTCTCCAATAATTTGTAATAGAACAAATTTATATAAACAAAATATTGTTTGGGCTTGACTAAATAGGACACCTCAGCAAGGAAACGTTGGCTTTTGCTCTGGTACCCTCATTTCTTTGAAAGCGCGGATACTGGCTTCTAGCACTCAACCAGTTAAGCACACCTCACTATTGGAACTGGCCTCTGTTGTTAAATGTTTGATTTAAAATCACTGTGACTTATTTTCGTTTCTATTTACCTATTATTGCAACTCAAAAAGTATTCTGTTCGTGCAATTTCAGCTTTTTCCTAAACTGGATGCAGTTATGGTCAGTCCATTAAAGAACTCCAAAGACCGATATGAGGTGCTTAAGAATGAAGCTGAAAAACAGGTTGAGGTTCGTATCTTGAACTCTAGTACAGTCAGTTAGACATGGCGTAAACAATTTCTAATCGGAATCCAATAATATGGTATTTACTGCTCAGTGATGCCTAATATACAATTTTGGACTTTTGTGGTGGTGAATATGATGTTAAATGAACTTAAAAAACTAATATTGACCGAGGCGTTAGCCTCAGTCAATATAAGTTTTTAGGTTCATATCACATCATATTTATCACCACAAAAGTTCGTAACTGTTTTATTATATACACCATCCTCAAAAAAAAGAACCGTCTTTTTGTCAATTAAAGGTTCAATTATATCAACCAGAAATACTTTTATTTAACCCTTTACACAACGTTACGGCCAAAACCGGCCAGCGCTATTCTCAAAAATCGCCAATTAATTTTCATTCTTTTTTCATTTTTTGTCTCAAAAACATAGGTTATGACCCCTCGTTGGAACGTGCTCGTTGAGCTCGTTCCAACGAGAGGTCATAACCTATGTTTTTTGAGACAAAAAATGAAAAATATTAGTTATTAAAGAATGTTTTTCGCAGTGTCGTCTGCTTTTCATGTTAGGTAAAAGATTAACAATATAATACTTATCATCTGCAGAATAACATAAAAATAAACAATGTTATAGAGATTACGTCGACTGAAATAAAACTAGAGAGAGATTTCCAAAAGCTATATCTAGAAAGTTGGTATTCACTGGAAAACCGGTGTACACGGATTGTTTAGTACCAGTCACGTGAATAAGATCCAGCCAATAGAAATGTGGTTATTTATAAAGTACATAATGATGCGGTTTTAGTATTGCCGAAACTGCGAAAAAGTGTGAATACGTGAAGCGTCCTTACAAGATGACAGTAGTTTTAAGTATTCTACACATCGTGTGAGCTTCTCGTCATCGTAAACATACGCCTACAGTCCATGTACATTTATATACACGCATCGGCCCCGGAAGCGTCCGTGGTCAAGAGGGTTAGGTCGGGTAAAAGGGCATTTACGTAACTCAATTGATTACATGACATACAAGTAGTATGTCTCGCACGTTTGAGGTAACATTGGCAGGACCCCTGGCAGGACCCCGGAAGTGACGTCATGTCACGTGACCCAGTGGCGCCATGTTGTGTTGTCATGGTAACCCGCGTGGGCGGCCATGCTGTGACGTCATCGCCATAGTGATACGTGGTGTCAGTGCGCATGCGCAGCGCCTGTTGTTGGGGTGATACGTGTTTCCGTCGTCCATTTTGTATACCGGAGGCCGCCATCTTGGTTTCTATGGTAGCACATGGTTGTTATGTGACCCAATGGCTTCTAACAAGACAGGGGTATGTTCGGAGAGTGTGTTCCTTTGTAGAAGAGTAATTTCCCGATTCGTAGGATTACGACAAACAACCCAACAAGTTTTACTATTTCGAATTCTTAAAGAATTCTCTGCTTATGTCTATATATGCAATAGTTTTCGTCTACCTGACCACGTTCCTTTGTCCTGGGGTATACTACCTCATATACTTAACCGATACTTCCTTTGTTAACACCCACCTGTCATGGACACGATCAAGACCTCTGCGAAGGAGGAACCCGAGGCCGATTTAGTGTTTTTACGTTGTGATCTATTGAGCATGTCAATCGATAACACCGACGGACATGCGCATAGGATGACAACTTCATACACAGATTGTCGGTCACGCCTTTCAACATAAGATCAGTTTGGACCGAACAAGGTTTCCCTCAGCAAAAAAAGCCCTGCCACTGCCTCCGTGCGTCCGGCGCCCTGTACACACGCACATACAAACACAGACACTCCCACCTCACCCCCTCCCAGAACACTCCTAGATGCAACCGTCGAAAAGAGTGGAGGATTTTCAAGATTTGCACTAAACGAGGTCGCGTTAGTCGTATGGTTTACAGATAAGATGTTTAATGGAGCATGCTCTTGTGAGATTAGAATATTTCCCGGAATGCCTGGCGGGTCATATTCTGAACAAACTCCATCCCATTTTTCACTATATAGATGTGGACAGACAAGCAAAACACACAACTCAGACACATGCTATCAACTGAATTCCCCCACACTCAATAAGATCAGAGAATCAAAAAAATGTTATTACTGTCAATTCATCTAAACTTGCAAGCAACATAGTTTGTGGGCGTATTCCTGCCAGTGATTGTTCCAATTTGAAACCAAACCAAAAATGGAAAAAGTAGGCGGTATTGTGTGTTATTGGGCGAACTTAGTGGATTCACCAAGTGAGAGTTTGAGTACCATATGAATCAATTCACCAATTACGACACAAATTTGAGACAATTTATAACTTTTATAGTTTTATTTTTCATCTCAGTCACATCTGAATTCTTGTTAGAAAGAGATGAATGATCTACTCCAGTTCCATTAAGGGGGTGTAGGTATACTCTACGAAAAACAAAATGTGCTGTAGTGTGTGTATATGGTACTGTGTAAATAAGTCGATATATTATCATATCCGGGTATTCACAAAAAACGCCATCTGAATTTTTATTATTTTTTCAATTTTGTCTCCAAACCATGGCTTATAACTGTTCAATGGGACCAGGAGCGTAGCCAAGATTCCATAATAGAGGAACCTTAGCCGTTTTGTTTGTTTTTTTTTTCGGGGGGGGGGGGGGAAGAACATGATTTTTTGAAGACTGTTATGAGGGTTCGGGGAACTCCACTGTTCTTAACTACGACCCTCCGATTGTTACCCCTCCTCCCACTTTCCTGAAGGGGTACCGATCGGAGGATCCTAGTTCGGACTAGGCCCCCACCCCAATAAAATTTTGCAAAATCCATTGTTCTAAATCGAATATGGGGCATTTATAGCCTGCGTAGCCCTATATTCGAGACTATGTGGAAGCTCTATGTGAATATTGAATTGGGCCAGTGTTTTTTTGTTTGTTTTTTTTTTTGGGGGGGGGGGGGGGGGGGGGGTGACAGTGAAAATTTTAGGCCAAGGTTCAGAACTCCCGTGTTACGTCATTGATTGGGACAAGCTCTCAGAGATCGTTCCAATGTTTACCTATAAGCTATATTTTTCTCAGAAATATATAATTTTGTTAGTTATTCAGTTTTTGTTTTGGCAAGTATCGTAAGCCACTCGTGTTATGTAACGTATAACACGGCAATTTCATCTACACCTTTCTAATATTTTAGAAGAAAGATTCGAAACAGGACAAGCCACCACAGAAACAAGAAAAACAAAAAGGCTGACAGATTGCGATAAAGAACACAGAAGAAGAGGGAAATGTGTGTCGTCTGTGATATAAAAAACAGTTTATAGACTATTTTCCTACCCGAATAAAAATATCCACATAGCGACTATAGCATACTGGGTGGCGTACTAGACATACATCACATTTTATACTCTCATCGGGTGGTTAAATTGTAACCGTCTACGAACATTGTATTTGATGCCAAAACATACACAACACTTGTATATATTGTGTCCCGTTAACAATTGCTTCATTTTGTACAAACGCTCCATCGAGCCTCCTGAAAATTATCATTGACCCAATCTTCCCAGCAACATTTTTGAACCCCAGATCTGTCACACGCCAGTAATTCAGAAAGTTACTGAAATTGATCCGTTAGGCAACAAAAGTTGTTACCTGACACTGCCATATTTGTTATTTGTTTATTTTAGATCTACGTTTAACCCTTTACCCAACGTAATGACAAAAACCGGCCAGCGCAATTCACAAAAATCGCCATTTAATTTTCATTATTTTTTCATTTTTTGTCTCAAAAACATAGGTTATGACCCCTCTTTCTATGTTTTTGAGACAAAAAATGAAAAATAATTAGTTATTCAAGAATTTTGTTTGCAAGTGAGGTCTGTTTTTCATGTTAGGTAAAGGGTTAAACTGGAAGTCAATTAATTTGCTGGAACAACAATCCATGTTTTATTGTGTGAAAATGACTGTCTTGCATTGCAAGGTATTTTTGTGAGTTTTATCACATCATTCTGTATTTACTATTTATCCTACATATGCCTAGCAAAGAACAAAATGGCTTTTAACAATGATACATATTTAGCTAAGCCGAGTACAGGGCCGGGGAGAGGAAAGTAGGGCCCCAGGATTAATTTTGTGACGAGCCCTCTTTCAAAAGAGTAGAAGTACAAATGCTGATACCGAAGGTACGAACCATGATGGGGGGGGGGGGAGGGGGGGTCACCCCAAGAAAATGTTGAAAACAGTTATTAAATGGAGACAACTTCTAACGGCTTTTGGGCTAAAAATCACGTTATTTTTGGTCGGCAAAATGACGTTTTTTAGCAGCATGTTTCAAATTTCCAAGTTCATCAATGAGTATTCAGGAAACAAGAGTTATAGCTCTTGACTGCACACTTATTGAAGTGATAACTTTATAACGTCAAGTTGATTTAATAAAGTTATTACTTCATGAAACATGCAGTCCAAACTTACAATCTTTGGTCAAGTGTGGAGCTCCGTTCAAGATACAGACACCTTCTTAACTGTTGGCACAGGAGTCAGAACCTTGGGGGTGGGGGATGAGCTAGTTCAAACATGGACTGAAAGCTAGTATTTTAATTTTTTGGTTTGGTACGTCCTTTAAAAGGACGTACCAAACCAAAAACTTAAAATACATTTTTTCATACCATACTTGGTCTTGGTGGGGGGACCTAACCCAAGAATTCTGGGCAAAACCTGGGCCCCCAAAGTTCCCGTTTCCTGGGTTACTACCATGGTCCCCGGCCCTGGCCGCGTACACAAGTTTATCCACTCCTTCACCAAACAGGCCCGAAACAAAAGCTCATAATTTTACGACATTGTGGGATGAGAGTTAAATTTTCCCGACAGTGTTCCGGGATCGTTGACCGTCGGTACGAATTTGAAACGTTGCTTAATATACTTCTTTAAAACAATAATAAACGAATCAGATCGGAAACGTTCGTTTATTAGTTATCTTCGCCAACATGTATGGTTATATGGAGATTTAATACCTGGATGTCGGTTTTTAAACACCGAGCCTGCCCGAGGTGTTTAAACGAGACATCCAGGTATTAAATCTTCATATACCATACATGTCGGCGGAGATAACGTTTTTGTCCCGTTTGAAACACAATAGAAACATAGTGAAAATAAATTTGTGGACGCGTTTCTCACGCTCCGCAATCAGTTGGACCAAATTCGTGAATAATTGTTATGTTTTTACAAACGCAGAAGACAACAGATAGAGTTACATCCCTTGGGCCGTTAAGGACACGAGTAAACAATATTTTGTTGACAGATTTGTTGTTATTTTATTTTTCTCAAGTTGTTTGATTTAATTATATAACTATTTATTTTTTAACAGCAAAATATGATCGAATTGTCAGAAATCTGATGATATTTGTTACTATTTCAGGGTTTTTGGTTCGATTTTTATATCGAGGTGAGCGAAAGCGAAAAGCTTTCATTTAAACCATATACCTCCGATGTTTCGCGTGTCCTTATATCCTGGATGTTACACGCACTCACATGCCTTGGATGTTGGGTTCGCCCTTTGCCATAGCTATTTGTCCAAGGCATTCTGACCAATCAGAAGACAGAATTTATCAGGATATAGGGACAATATTTATTATTATTATTTTAAAGAATTACTTTCGTTTAATGAAAGTAATTCTTAAAAAATAATAATAATGACGCAATTTTTGGTATGTATAACTAACTAATTATCATATTTTTATAACGATTTTGTTCATTCGAAAGATATTTGAAACACAAGGGTATTATATTTGTTCATTGAAAATTGTGGTCATATTTTTTTCACAAATTAGTGATTCTCAGAGAAAATGTTGGCTTTCAGGCATGGAACAATTTTTCCACCGGGCAACAAACATTTCCGACAGATATGGTTATGTAGGATCGACTTCTTCGCCCCCCCCCCCCCCCCACTCCCCCACGAAAAAAACGTTTCCTTGTCACCGCTACTGGAGATGTGATGGTGTATTGTACCAAACTTGAATGTTTTATTTTAAGAAAATATTTTCGAAAAACTACAAACAAGCAGGGGCGACGCGAAGATGATTTACAGTACGGACACCGTGGACTGGTCGCTTTCCACGGGTGGGCAATATTTCCACGGACGCAATGATATTAAATTCCAAACACCAATTATGTGAAAAATCGTCGAAAAATTAATTAATGTAGCACCGGGTCCAACCTGGTGCTTCATTAATTATAATTTTACTGCGGACGATTTGTATTACCCGTTAAAAGCATGCTTACACAACATTGCCCACGCCTGTATTGCGACCAGTCCACGGCGACTGTACTGTTTTGGAGGTTTGTGGGTATCTAGTGCAGACCTCCGTTCGTCCATCCGTCAATATGTCCGTACAAACGTTTTGGATTGTAATTTCAAGGCCGTAGGTCAGATTTGGATCTCCGTTGGTTTGCTGATAGACCCGCATGGACGGATATGCATAAGGAACGGGTTCCGTCCAATCATTTTTCCCGGAGTTATAACCCATTTTCACTCGTTCGACTTAGAAAAATTTTCTCGACGTCTGTATTGCATCCACTGCATGTTGGATTTGAAAACCGCTTATTTGATCAAATCATAATTTTAGGGCCTACTTATGGATGACGAGACAATGCTTCCTTTCGATTTTGTTCCAGCTAGTCAATTCAGTTTGGCCGCCATGGCGTTATGACACCGTCACGGACATGTGCCACGCTTCGCGTAGTTCTTGTTTATTTGTTGGTGATTAACGCCACATCAGCAGCTAAGGGTCTATCGTGGTGATATCTATTGGAGGTGTAAACCCGATTTGTTCCTACAGTGATGGCTCAAGTTCTGACTGATGGAAGTTTCCAACTGTATCATCAAGTCATGCTTTCGTGGAAGGCATGGCCAGCGCCGTATTATCCATAAGGCTGACTAGGCTGAGGCACTGTTCCCAGCGCCTCAGGGCTCCAATGGTTGAAAGCACTTTGCACACTGCGCCGTGGCGATACATGTACATATGTATTTTGGGGGCTTGTCGGTAGCCGAGTGGTCTGTGGTGCTGGTCCAGTTTCGCTTGGCGATTGGTGCCGCAGAAATGTACGCTCGACAAGGCAGTGGTTCGATCCCCATCGGCGTCTGAGTCTTTCATCCTAAAAAATGCATAACAGAAGTGCCGAATTCTGTATTCTATACCTCAAGCAGGAAATTTGAAAAAGAGATTGATTCTCATTGATTTCATCTGCATTACATGGTACAATTCATTGTATTTATCCATATATACACTCTCATAAGTATACCGTATATATATTCATATTCAGTACATTATTTTAGTGCTTATATAACTGGTAGAGTGCTAAATTATTTTTGACCATCAAATCTTGTACACATGTCTTTGTCTTGTTACAATTTATGGGAGAGTGCCCCATAAATTGTAACAAGGCAAACCCTTACAGATTAAATAATATCACTTCAAACCTAATACAAAGCACAGGCATTGAATATGAGCCTTCAAGCTGTGGTACCTGCACTTCAGAACGAAGCCCAGATATTAAAACATTGATATCAAAGAATACATACAATGATCGTGACGTAACATCTCATTTAATTAAAATGTACCGCACTCCAAACTGATCATGCTGGAGCACCAATAGCCAGAATCGACTGCTATAGACCTCCAGCAAAACGGACGGAACCGGACACTATATACTTCCATTTGTATGATCAACTCTGTGCATGTGATATATGTCCCAAGTATCAAATCTATTGGTGCATAAGAAAGTGAATGATTACAAGAAATAGTTAATCAATATCTGTAAAGACGCGAATCTGAACGAAATGTCACGACTGGGAAATTATTAGCGGGGTGCCACACCATCTCTACCATCTCTTCTAAATCCCCTTAGCGACGAACCCGGAAACACGTACGCAGCTACGAAACCTTGCTTCGTTCATATCAGAGATACAGGATCGTCTGCTAGCCAACGTATTTAATTTACCGTTTAATCCTTTACCTAACACGAAAGACAGACGACACTTGTAAACAAAATTCTTGAATAACTGATCTTTTTCATTTGGTTACCCCTAAAACATAGCTTATGACCCCTCATTGGAACGCGGAACGAGCTCAACGAGCTCGTTCCAATGAGTGTTCAAATGCTATGTATTTGCGACAAAAAAAAATGAAAAAATAATGAAAACTGAATGGTGATTTTTTGTGAATAGCGCTGGCCGGTGTTAGCTGTTACGTTGGGTAAAGTGTTAACCGCTGAGCTCTTGAAATGTGTCGACTCAGTCGAAAAAGAAAGAGGTGGGCGAAATAACAATTCGAGGAGGTTGTACTACGATGAAGACATCTACAGAGATGAACTTCCACCCATGAAATAACATGTTTATAACTCTTTAACTAACACAACTGCCAAACCAAGTCTGCGCTGTTCACAAAAATCGCGCTTCGGATTCTATTTTGTTTTTTTTTTTCATTTTCCCCCCAAAACAAATTCTATGACCCTTCGCTGTAACGAGTTTATGAAGGGTCATAGCCCATGATTTAGGGTAAACATAAGATGAGAATGGTTAGTTATTCATATTTTTTTTTTTTTTTGCACATGTCGCTTGCTATTCCGGTTGGGTAAAACGTTGAAAACCATACAAAGCAAAACTAGGGTTTCAGTTAACAGACCTCCTGGTTGAAACTAGACGTGCATCAGTTGACACCGTGCTCATGCTTCATATGTTTTAGTGTTAAAGTCTGGATGCAAACATACATAGCAGGTAAACATACTTTTGGCTAGGGCTTAAATTTTACGCGAGAATGATTATCAACTCTAGCAAATGATTCTCGCAAGAGAAACAATGAGAATCAACTTCGATTCTAGCAAAATGTTAATTTTTATTCTCGTCATGGATTTTGAACCCGTCCTTAACCCTTTACCCAAGGTAACGGCCAAAACCGTCCAGCGCTATTCTCAAAAATCGCCAATTAATTTTTATTATTTTTTTCATTTTTTGTCTTAAAAACATAGATTATGACCCCTCGTTGGAACGAGCTCAACGAGCTCGTTCTAACGAGGGGTCATAACCTAAGTTTTTGAGACAAAAAATGAAAATAATTAGTTATTCAAGATTTTTTTGGCAAGTGTCGTCTGCTTTTCATGTGAGGTAAAGGATTAAAGGCCTAGAGATTCTACTTATTTCTTGCACCCTCATAAGATAACACGGACTTAGCAGTAGTTTTTTAGCCAAAATTTCACTAGAAACCACTGCCATTGTACTGTAACTTCCACCAGGAAGACCACCAAAAAGACCACCAAAAACCTATATATTGGAACATGTGTTCTGCAAATACATGAAAGACAAGATACTCACCAAATATGAAAGGCCACCCTCACGAGAAACTTTAATACGCATATAAGCACGAGTTTTAGTTTTTTGACTATGGAATACTGGTTGCACTCACAACGGTATATCACTACTCTCAAATTCTAAATTATTTAAGAACTCAAATTTGATTCACGCAGCAGTTGTGCGCGAGAATCAAAACTGGTTCTTGTGAATCGGCATAAATTGAAAGGTCTACTTGGTGGTTATCAACTTCTCCCGAATTTGTAATAATTACCTCATGTAACCCTTCAGTAGTAGGTTGTTCAGGTCGTCCATCATTTAATTAACACTGCTATACAAGAAGACATTTGCAAAATCAAATTCTCGAGTAACTAGATTTTTCGGAATTTTTTCACTTCAAAAAATAGCTTATGACCTCTCTTTGGAATGAGCTCGTTCCTGTCAGGGGTAATAGGTGGGCCACGTGCGGTAAAAATTGAAAACATTCCAAAATTTGGTTTGACGTTTTTAATGTGAATATTTAAGTTAAATGGGCAATAATTTGCGATTTTTGAAAAAAAAAATTGGCCATTTAACAGTACGGCCGCCGTGGACTGGTCACTTTCCACGGGTGAGCGATATTTCCACGGACGTAATAAATAATATTTGAATAATATTTGATTCCAAACACTAATTACTGGAATAATTATCAAAGCACCGGGTATTTAATTAAAATTTTGCTGATGATGATTTTTATTACCTGTAAACGCATGCGTGGACATCACTGACTACGCGTGGTTGTCGGCCAGTCCACGGCAACTGTACTGTAACAGAACCACAATTTTTGTTATACAATAACACCCTTATGTTTTATGTATCAATCGTATGAAAGCGTCCGACTCGATTAAATAAATTAACTTGAATGTGGGAATTTATAGGATAATTGAAAAACGGCAGGCAGTAGTTTTTCAATCCGATCTGGTTAGCCGATCACTCGCAGAAAATTTCGTGCAATATCATTTTCTTTATTCGTCGAAATTAGCTCTCAAAGAAGGCCAGAGGGGAATTTTGTGTTCACGTGTTTCTATTTTTAGCCTATGCGTCCATGTAATCTATCTCAGATTGCCGTTGTCGATAAACGTGCTGTGGGGTTTGTGGAAGTTTAACTGTATTTTTTTTAATACAATATAAAGGCTAAATCGAATATTGCCCAGTTATTGCTATAATAATGTACAGTTGTTGTTCGTGGTGATCATTTTTTCGAATAGGACCAACGTTAACGTTAGAAACCGCGTGTAATCACAAATGATGCTACCATGATTTGTTCACTTGCGATAACTTTCGTACAACTTCGTTCATATCTTCGCAATGTTGTGTCTCCTGAAATTTCGTCTGCATTAAAGCTTTTAAATTTCAGATCTTAGTAATTTCGCATTGTTTATGATGTGTTAAACTTAGCAAACAGTGGCATTTTGTATGCTCTTCACATACAAGCAAAAATCTGAGAGTCCATATTTTTTCAAATTATCGTCTTATTGTCCTTTTAAATCAGGGCCACCGTTTTATTTATTTATTTATTTATTTATTTATTTATTTATTTATTTATTTATTTATTTATTTATTTGCTTGCTTGCTTTCTGTATCGTGCTCCATCACACCACGATGGAGCACGATACAGAATATATATTGTCCTTTTAAATCAGGACCACCGTTTTATTTATTTATTTATTTATTTTCTGTATCGTGCTCCATCACACCATTCATTTTCTGTAGCTCACCATTTGTGCACACATATCATTTGACGAATATAACGATTACATGGTGCAGCCTCCATCTCTCTCATCCAAAGGGATACACTCCATTGGTATCTAGACCAAACACCTGATGTAAAAATATTACGACTTTGTACCTACACTCACATTCACTGAAAAATTAATTTTCTAATTGAAAGATCCTATGTGGCACGTGAATCAGATTTTGTCTCTTGAGTGCAACAAGACGCCATCTGCAATGCTAAAGCATTGCAGATGGCGCCTTGAAGCACTCAATGGACGATATGTACTAAAGTGTACTTTGGTTTCAAACCTTTTTTGTGGATCAATCATGTTGTTCACTCTAAAGAGAAAACTCTCTAGCATACCGCATTGCATGATCCAAGATAATCACCTTTTGCTGCTGCACAACTTTAAATGTATCTATATTATCCTTAGATGGAAAGTAAATCAGTACTTGTTTACTGTGGTAAACACGTTTTGTTTTACTGGTAAAACTGGACCCAATACGCCACACTTGGGGTCAAAGCTTTTTAAAGTGGGCGATTGGCTTCATACCGATGTTGCGGTTACAAGATAGCCAGGTAGCCAAAGATGCTAAAAATAAGCTTAAACACAATAAATAAATAAATTAGGGCTGTCACGATCAATCGATTAATCGATTGTTGATCGGTCACGGCGAAATCGATTAGTATTTTTCGTTGTCGAATAATCGGTAAATTGTATCCCGTTTTAGATGTTTAATAATTAAAAGAAAATTTGATGAAAAAAACTATTGTTTCTAAAGGTATTGAGTTAAGAACATCGATGTTAAACCCCAAGAAGCCGTTGGAAGCATTTGTCTTCCAGGTAAATTCATCAAAGCTTTGATGTTCTGAATCTTTGAACCGTCAGTGTAATAATCAAGACCGGTCAGCAGTTGCGAAGATCGCAACTGCCGACCGGTCTTGATTATTACACTGACGGTTCAAAAGTTCAGAACATCAAAGTTTTGAATGTACCTAAAAGTTGATCGTCTTCTTTGTTTACTTGAGGTGGGTCAGCTGACTTGAACTTCATTTTTATCGACTTCAAAGAGAGGGAGAGGGGTGGGGGGTCATCTAGATACGATTAATCGATTATTATCGATTATTTGCGACGATTAATCGATTCCTAAATTGAAAAATCGTGACAGCCCTAAAATAAATACCTATATTTTATTGTGTAGCGAATCTAAAACAGACAGATTGCTCTACGCTGCTTTGTAATTTTCTTATTTTGTTTTTATTTTATTTTATTTGTATTTTTTTATTCATCTGGTCAATATTCTTTTTTTGCCACAAGTCATGGAAAACAGCACGAATCGGTCTGAAAGGAAAATGTGACTTGTTTATATCACTCGGGGCTGGAAATAAGTAATAATAATGTCAGTTTCACAACTACTTGTAAAAATCATTAATGTTCTTCAGAACACTGTATTTATACAAATTATATATATATATGATCAGTATATGATGTTCTTTTTTTGTGATTATCCTCAATGTTCGTTTAACCCTTTACCTAACACGACCTGTGATCCCCGCCAGAGGTAACTGTGTTATGTCCTTGGGTAAGGCACTTCATACCGATTGCCCTCGTTGGGGCACGGTGTCGCTGTGTACTAAGGCGTACTGAACGTTGATGGAGCACTTGTCTTCAGCCAATGCTAACCCTGCTTGTGCGGAGTACGTTGGGGAGTCTGATAGTTGCTCGCCGCTGCTTGGTGATTCTCGTTCTCGCCGGGACCTCCGTCTTCCTCAACCCGCAAAACTGTTCCGACAGGAGGTGATAGTGGCTGTAAAAAGTGTCGTTCAAACCCCAACAAAAAATGGAGAGATAGTGGCTAGCTCTATACGGGGTCTTTGCAGGCCTGTGTATTGTCCAGTAAAACAAATTTGTGTCTACAGAATTTATGCAATCCGAAAATGGTGTAGAAATTGACTCTGTGGTTGCTAGTCTCCTCACTAATGATGCATGAGTCAAACAAACAACAGGTTGAGCGTCATTGGAAGAGATTTAAAGGAAAGTTACCTCCCCTTAATTTCTAACGCTGTCAGTACATTTAAGACTAAAGTTATGCGAATTTCATATAAAAATTCAAATTTCGAAATGTTAACGAATTTGTATCCTTGATGTGTGCATCGCTTAACAAACGTCCGGCATTTTCTATCTTTTGATGTTCTGTAACTTTTTTGCGTATCGTTGTATATATTACGGACACTATCATTTCCGTTATTATAAAAGTCTTCGAGGTGGATTTGCTAATGTTTTCCTGGGAAGAATAAAAACTTGTAAAATCCTGTAAATTGCTGTAAAAACACATCCGCTAAACAAAGAGCCAAAGAGGAGACTTACTTTGTGATGGTAGGCGTGTTATAGAGATAGATAGATATTCATAATTACGGATTATCTGGTGAAGCAGCTGCTTCTAATTGGCTTGCCACAAAAAGCCAAGTGTCACTCGTTTGATAATTTCAAGGGAGAGAACTTTTTCGAAATACGATTTTCATGACAGTATAAGTCAGGGATGGGTTCAAAATTAACTTTACACATACTTCTGTGTGGAGAGGTTATCGTTGTTAGTATTACGGACTTACACATTGTGAAGATCGTTGATTGTTGTTCCAAACTTTGATAAAACCAATGTCGTCATATCGTTCGCAACACATTCGCATTCATGATCAGAGACCTTTACCTAGAAACTTCAACATTTGTTTACGATATGTTCAGATCGGACCTCACGGGAAGGGAATACTGAAATAATGAAAAAAGCTCACCGGGATGTGAACTGTTTTAATAGAATAGAAATCGTTTGATCCTCCGAAAAATAAAACTTATATGTCCTGTTCATAATATCACAGAATGCTCGTTTGTTTGGTAACTGGTGAAAATGCTGCCAAGAATGGTTTATTCGGCAGCGCCGGTGCTCCACCGTCGAAACCTAAAAAACAGAAAGCAATTTAAATAATTTTGCATTATTTTTTACAGGCTTGTGAAAGTAGGTCTAAATCCTATTAAAACTGCCAGATATTAATTTACTTTTCTTTTTGGTACGCTAAAGTTAAGCGTACGAAGTCAGCCACATTAAGTTGAAAGTCAAATACCTTAAAAACATATCTATTTTTGTATTCTTCACATAAAATAAAGGGAGAGAGTTTCCATACGAAGCTATCTGAGGGGTTAAGTTTCACAACTTGTCATTTTTGTTCTTAAAAACATAGCTTATGGACCCTAATTGGAAGGAGCACAATCATAAGGAACGTTTTTAAGACAAAAACGAACAAATAAAATTTGAAAGGCGATTTTTGTGAATAGCAGTAGGTTTTTGCCGTTGGGTAAAGGGTTACGAAAAACAGAACAGAGATTCAGATAACGGACCACTTGGCTGATATTTTTGTTCGTTTTTGAAGTTCATTGTATCTGAAGAAACGTCACTCCCGAATTATTTTTGTCTTAAATCTCTATCTGAACAAGGAGAGGGGCTATTTATTGAGCGATCTGGACATCACGCCGATGCCCCTGTACTTCGATCTCGCATACAGACTGAACACGAGCGCGAACCACAAAAGTAGCGATGTGTGGCCTCGGAACGATTCAAGGGCTGAGTGGGTGCACAGAAGCTCTTTTAGTTGAAACGTTAGTTTTGTGCGTCAACAATTTGTACGAAATAGAAACGAACTAACAGAGATTTCAAACAAAAAAAGTGACATTGCATTAAAAACATTTTTGAAAACTCTAAACATCACAGACTAGAACCTTCCCATTATTACGAATGAAGTTTATAGTTTACGAAATATTTCAACGTTTACTGGATTAGTGAGAAACCCGAACATATTTTACCTTCGTATTGCATATATTTCAGACAGGAATGTTTTGACCCGTAAGATAATCCGCCCCCAATCGGTCCATTCCCCCTCCCTTTCCCAAGCAAGGGTGTAGTGTGTATATGTATCCTCGAATCAAGTAAACATTTGTCTCTTAGTTACTTTCTAGACTGAGAACCCGTTTCTGTTTGCTTTCTCCGTGGACAAGAGCGCCGCGAAGATGACCGATTGGGGGTGGGGCGTTTAAACCGGATTTGACCCGACTGTGATAGTTCAATTGATGACTGATAAGATATTCCAACTACACCATGAAGGCATGCCTTCGTCGAAGGCATGTGTTACAACCAGTAGTGTATAAATTTACCAGTAATGTCGAAATCGACCAGTAATGTCGAAAAAATTAACCAGTAATGTCGAAATCAACCAGTAATGTCGAAAAAATTAACCAGTAATGTCGAAAAAATTAACCAGTAATGTCGAAATCAACCAGTAATGTCGAAAAAATCGACCAGTAATGTAAAAATCCGTAATGACGAAAAATTAACCAGTAGTGTCAAAAAGTGACGACCAAAATGAGGAGCACTAACACTTGCCGACGGGGGAGGGGGGTATAGCCCCCCCCCCCCCGATGACACCCCTGGTCGTGTGCTTTAATGACTGACTATTATAATGTCAGTCACTACCTGATATTTGCTACATGTCTATCATCTAGTTCTACCAATTTGCTACCTGTCATTTTACCTACATCCATCAATCAGTCAGTCTGCGTCACCCGCATGTACGTGGGGAGCACTATTAGCTCAATCGAGAAATTGCCTCGCAATTCAATTTGATGAATATCCGGGTTCTATACCTGGGAATGACACTTTATCCCAGGTGCACGTTGACTTAGTGTGCGAAGCCACATGCCGAAATGACACGTGTATGGTGCGCGTGCTTTAAACTAAGTGTCGTAAACGAAATCAATCAATCAATCAACCAACCAATCAATCTTTGTATGTAGGTCTGCCTGTCTTTCCGTCATTCAGTTGTCTATCCACGTCTAGGGGTTATTTTTCACACGCCACATTGCTATCTGTCTGTCTGGATTTCTGTCCGTCTGCCTGGATGCTGCTAACCTGCCTGCCTACACACTTGCCAGTCCACGTGTGTGACTGTATGTCTGTCTGTGTGAGCGCTAAATACTAGACTAAATATTTCAGCGTCGTATCAATTCATTATCTATCCAGAGAGAGAGGGGGAAGGAGGGAGAGAGAGAGAGAGAGGGGAGACACAGAGAGAGAGAGAGAGTTGGACAAAGACAGAGGGAAAAGGGGATAGGGAGAGAGCGATAGAGAGAGAAAGAAGGGGGAGAGAGAGAGAAGGAGAGATAGAGGTAGGGGCAAAGACAGATGGACGGGATAGATAGATAGATAGATAGATAGATAGATAGATAGATAGATAGATAGATAGATAGATAGATAGATAGATAGATAGATAGATAGATAGATAGATAGATAGATAGATAGATAGATAGATGGATGGATGGATGGATGGATGGATGGATGGAGGATGGATGGATGGATGGATGGATGGATGGATGGATGGATGGATGGATGGATGGATGGATGGAGAGGGGGATGGGAAAGAGAGCTGGACAAACCCTTGTGATTTAATGATTGAATATGGCAAATGCAAATGTAAGAAGACATTTGTCTGAAGCAGAAATGTAGCGGGCTGTAGGATGGTGGAACAAGGGGCTACCCATCGTCAGGTTGGTGACGCCCTTGGTGTGCACCATACGGTAATCACCAGAGCCTGGGCAAGATTTCAGCAGAATGGCACACCAGTAAGACGGCATGGTGGTGGCAGAGACAGGGCAACATCTGCATCTGGAGACCTTTTTTTGATCAATCAGGCCCGTAGGAACCGCCTTGCTACAGCAACCCAGATTCGCAGTGACCTTCAGAATGCATCCGGGTAAATGTTTCGACGCAGACTATCTGGGCAAGGTTGCACGAAGGCGGTCTCCGATCGAGAAGACCATGTATTCGCATTCCGCTGTCCCAGAACCACCGCCAGGCACGATATGAATGGGCCATGGACCACGTTGGATGGACCAGAGAAGATTGCCGACCTGTCCTTTTTACAGATAAGTCAAGGTACTGCCTATACCACACATATAGGCGTTCTAGGGTATGGAGAAGACCGGGAGAGCGATTCCATGCAGCCAACATTGCTGAGCATGACCGCTACGGTTGAGGGTCAATCATAGTCTGGGCGGCATCAGCTGGGATGGACGTACAGAGCTCTGTGTCCTTGAACGTTGTACATTGACAGCACAAGGGTATATTGATGAGATCCTGTATGTGCACGTCAGATTATATGCAGGTGCAGTGGGTGATATATTCATTCTGATCGACGATAATGCCCGTCCTCATGTTGCCCATGCTGTCGGGGAGTACTGAACGAGGGAGGGGATTGAGCGCATGGACTGGCCAGCAAGATCCCCTGACCTCAATCCAATCGAACATGTCTGGAATGAGTTGCAGCTTGCAATTTCAGCCCGTCCCGTCCAGCCAAGATGTGTCCAGGAGCTTGGTGCCATGCTGGTCCAAGAATGGAACAACATCCCACAAAGGACCACCTGGAACCTGACTAGGAGCATGAGAAGGCGTTGTCAAGCAGTAATTAACAGTAATGGGTCTCACACTCGATATTGAAGCCAGGCCAGTTCGCTCCGTCAACTTTTTGGTCCTCTTTTACCAATAATATCCATTTTCCGTGGGTATCGTATTCAAAAGCTAAAAAATAATGTCAAACACAAATAAAATCTTAATTTCTGTACTTAAATCATTAAAGGTATAATTAAATAAAAAATATATACACTTTTCATTACAATATTTCAACTAAAACGTAAAACAGGTTGTTGGATATACCTGGTGCTTAGCAGACTTTGAGGAGTATATATTTAATTGATTTGATGATTTCTCTCTCATATGTCATGGGTTAGTTTATTACAAAACAGATAGGATCATGGGTGTGTTGCTTCTGAATGTACCATATTAACTGATAGTTGTCAGATAACACCACGGAATCCCCCTCACTGACTCCTGATCTTTAGACCCTCCGTTCAGTCAAGGAATACACAGTTAGTGTCTTCCTTCAGTATTTTCTGGAACGTTATATTGTTGGTGGTGCAATAGTCTCAGGTTCTTGGATCAAAAAGTGATTTCAATATTTAGGAAAATCTAGAACTAAATTATACATTTTCTGGAGAATCACCCGTGTGTAACATAGGCTGACCGTGTCCAATTATTTTATCTTGCCTCCTAAAAAAGAACAAGATTACTAACAAGGGCGAATCGATATCTACAACTGGAATCTTGACAAAAGAAAAATCGGGGTAGATGGTGTCACACACACTCCTAACACCATCGTCCGCCAACTTCGCTTCAACTCTGTTGATTTATTTATTTATTGGTGTTTAAGATCATATATTTCTGCACAATGGCTGATCATGACCACAACAGTTTTACGGGTGGAGGAAGCCGGAGTACCCAAAGAGAACCACAGAGTAACGGCGAGCAACTGTCAGCTCCCCCAACATACTAAATCCACACAAGCAGGGTTAGCATTGGTTGAAGACAGGTGCACCATCGACGTGCAGTACGCCTTAGTACACAACGTCACCGCGTCGCTTTTTACTATGCTAAACCTGCCAAAGGCTACACAATGTTCAATTATGTATAGCATTTTGCAATACAAGATAATCAACTGTAGCCTATTAGGCTGCAGTTGATTATCTTGGAACGCAAAATGTAAATGAAAATTTGCAAACAAATTTGAAAACTAGTTCTCTGATGCTTTACTTCTGATTGTGGAACATTCCAGGCATAACTCAAATTAACTCTCCATCAAGCATCATTAGCAACTTCATATGTAAGATGAATTCTATTGGTTTAAATTCTTCCTGTTTTTACAACATTTTGCATAAAATGTCCATTAAAAATAACTTCAAGCCCATCAGATTAAAAATCTCAACTTCCATTTTGAGAACTCTATTGAACAACCAAGACGCCAATTGAAAATATCCACGTCCATGCAACCCTTAAAGGCAGTTCAGTTAAAAAAACATAGTAAATGTTTCATGTGTTGCAGATCATTTGGAAATGCCCCAAAATGGATGGAAACTATTCTATCTACTTAGAAGAATTCAATACAAAACAGCATAACATAACTCTGGTATACAAAAATAGCTATGTAATTTTTACAAAATGCTATTCATTTGTTTTAAATTTGTAGCATTTTGCTACGCAAAGAAACAAGAAAATACAGCAGTGCTGTGCAAAAAGGACGATGATAATCTGCCAATGCAGTTTTACTGAACAGACCATATTTAAAATAATAAGACTGAGTATCACAAATGTAGTTTCATGTAAAACATTACGTTGAGGAAAAATTTGAGGAATAATTAATTTAAGCATAAACAGATCAATTTGAAAACAAATCAAAATATATTTGATTCTCGGTCAATATATTGTGGAAAACAATGAAGATGGGGGGGGGGGGTATTTATTTTATTTTTTTTTAAATTTTTTGTATCTTTCTTCAGTAAATATGCATTTTCAGAAACCTGTGCATGAGGGACATAGAACATTCTAGTGCTCTGGAAACAAAAGTTTTGCTGACAATTGTTCAGCCAAAAATGAAAGGGAATAAACCTTTTTTTTCAAAGAATGCATCTGAAGTTATAGAAAAAAACATGACATGAAGAGCAAATATAAAGATTATTTTGTATGCAAATCACGTAGTCTTGATGATTTCTTTAAGCACACACCATATTTTTTTTTTCATTCGCTTTTCCAACAGCACTGAACGTTCTGAATACGAGTGGCATTTTTCGTAAATATGATCAGTTCTATCTGGGTTTTCTATCAATAATCTCAGAGTACACATCGAACGTAAGAAAATTAACTCGGTACATAGTGTCTGGACGATTCGGACCGTGTACGATTCGGACCAGATTTTTATAAAGGACGTTTCGACCCAGATCTATTGACGATTCGGACCATATTTCTGGCCGATTCGGACCAGATTATTGGACGATTCGGACCATGTTTGTGGACGATTTGGACCAGGTTTCTGGGCGATTTGCCCAACAGACACACAAACTACACAAGCCAGCACAAACTTCACAAGACAGCACAGACTTGTCTTTTGAATTAAATAGGCCCAGAGCTTTATGTGCCAATTTCAGTGACCCATTTTCATTAATTTCACTGAAAAAAATACCGACGTACCGGTATTGTTTGTAGTTATCACAACAGATAATTCTGCGAGTAATTATGAAACAACTAATCCTGTGCTTCTTGGTCATGTCAGGGAAGAGAGGAAAAAAGATGTGACGTCAACATTGACCAGCCTGTTTTTATTTGCAATGCATTTTGGGTCCGTATACCGAATTTGGTTAAAATCGGCCCAGTAGTTGGCCCGTTGCTAAGGGGCACTCTCGTTGCTGAGGATGTCACGTGACATCAACATTGACTGTCTGTTTTCATTTGCAATGCATTTTGGGTCCGTATACCGAATTTGGTCAAAACGGCCCAGTAGTTATCCCGTTGCTAAGGGGGATCTCTGGTTGCTAGGGAAGTCACGTGACGTCAACATTGACCTGTATGTTTTTATTTGTAATACACTTTGGGTCCGTATACCGAATTTGGTCAAAATCGGCCCAGAAGTTAGCCCGTTGCTAAGGTGGCGCTCTGGATGCTAGGGAAGTCACGTGACGTCAACATTGACCTATCTGTTTTCATTTGCAATGCATTTTGGGTCCGTATACCGAATTTTGTCAAAATCGGTCCAGTAGTTAGCCCGTTGCTAAGGGGGAGCTCTGGTTGCTTGGAAAGTCACGTGACGTCAACACTGATCTGTCTGTTTTCATTTGCAATGCATTTTGGGTCCGTATACCGAATTTGGTCAAAATCGGCCCAGTAGTTAGCCCGTTGCTAAGGGGGATCTCTGGTTGCTAGGGAAGTCACGTGACGTCAACATTGACCTGTATGTTTTTATTTGTAATGCACTTTGGGTCCGTATACCGAATTTGGTCAAAATCGGCCCAGAAGTTAGCCCGTTGCTAAGGGGGCGCTCTGGTTACTAGGGAAGTCACGAGACGTAAACTTTGGTCTGTCTGTTTTCATTTGCAAAGCATTTGGGTCCGTATACCGAATTTGGTCCAAATCGGCCCAGTAGTGAGCCCGTTGCTAAGGGGGAGCTCTGGTTGCTTGGAAAGTCACGTGACGTCAACACTGATCTGTCTGTTTTCATTTGCAATGCATTTTGGGTCCGTATACCGAATTTGGTCAAAATCGGCCCAGTAGTTAGCCCGTTGCTAAGGGGGCGCTCTGGTTGCTATGGAAGTCACGTGACGTCATGATTGGTCTGTCTCTTTTCATTTGCAATGCATTTTGGGTCCGTATACCGAATTTGGTCCAAATCGGCTCAGTAGTTAGACCGTTGGTAAGCGCTCGCTCTGGTTGCTAGGGAAGTCACGAGACGTCAACATTGATCTGTCTATTTTTATTTGCAATGCATTTTGGGTCCGTATACCGAATTTGGTCAAAATCGACCCAGTAGTTAGCACGTTGCTAAGGGGACGCTCTGGTTGCTAGGGAAGTCACGTGGCGACACCATTGACCTGTCTGTTTTCGTTTCCAATGCATGTTGGGTCCATGTATCAAAATTGGTCAAAATTGGCCCAGTAGTTTGCCGGTTGCTAGGGGCGTGCTTTACTTGCTATGGACGTCACGTGACACAATCAGTGACCCATTAACCTTATCCCCCCTTCACCCAATATATTAAGGGTCCCTTGACCCAATGAGGGTGAAAGCAATAGTGGAGAGCCATCACTTGTTCTAGCGTCCGAGTATCCTTGAAAAAATGTAACCTCATTTGTCCCCGGTTCCTTTGGGAAAAAATCCCTAAAAGTTTAATCAGCCAGAGTCATTCTCGCGAAGTCTCATATCGTTAACTACTTCCTACGTTACAAAACATGTGAAATTAGTATAAAGGACTCACGAGTTTCGACGTCGGCTTCGCCTCCGTGTCAACTCGGGCGCCTCCGTCCTTTATAAAAAAATGTTATTTTGAGCACTGGTGTCTTGCCCAAGAACACAAAGCGGCTGCCACAGGTGGGATTCGAACCGCGGCCCTCTCGGCATGCAGCCTGTACCTCTACCAACTGAGCCACCGCGCCCCTCAACTCTCTTGATGGTGAAAAGTCTTGCAAATGCGTTCAAAAAAGAGAAATGGAATTTAATTTTGATGATAAGATACGGACGAGCGTTTCATCGAATCGTATACTTTTTACTCCACCTACCCCTCCTACGAACTCCAGATGGAAAACATGTTCCGTTCCGAGCTTGTTTCATCCATGAAGAAAAATTGTGCATCGGAGCAGAAGAACCAAAAAGGGAGTTAACTTAAACGTAATAAGACACGGGAATGAGAATGTCATCGTGTCCAGTAAACATTTGATTCTGCATCAACCTCCATTTGGAAAACCTTCAACACGATTGATTCCTTTCTGGAGAAAACCACTTCACATGCAGTCAGGATGGAGAGACAGAAATGGAATTTAGGTTTGATTGTGAGAGAAAGAAGTAAATTAAGTTACAGGAGTCTGGAACTTGTCCTGCAGGCCATATAATACCATATACATATATACTACCATCTTCTGTGCGAAACGAGGAAGGAGTGCATCGGTCCCTGGACTAGTCATATCACATTCACGCCTCGCATTCCAATTCAAATCAACATTCCTCTTGTTTTTCTCTTCACACTTACTCACAAATGATTTATTTGTCTCATGGCTGAAAGGTTGGATTCATAATTCTCGATTACATACTTTATTACACGATTTTTCTCCAAAAATGACGGAATTTAAATCTGCCGCGATACTATGTCACCCAACAAGGAGGTGAAAGTTAACTTGTCGAATAAGTCGGAATTCGTAACGGACCGAAGAGAACTTTAAAACTGATTTATGCGTTTGTTGAAATTGCTGCGTTTGATTTGACATCAATTTACAGTGTTAAAATAAAAAAAGTTTTATCATTATTTATCATTATTGGCACTATAATTAATGTAAGCAAGTGAATATGGGACGTGTTCTCTGTGCCCGGGTCAAATATGGGGTAAGATGCCCAAACACGCAACATTTTCGCCCGAACCGGCCTGCAGCTGACCCAAACCCGCCATCAAAATTTTACCGAAACCGGCTGCCAACATTTTCACCCAACCGACCTCCAACAATTTTTCGCGCAATATGGCCTTCAAGTGATTTTTCCCATGATATGAAAAAAACACCCAAGAAGAAATAAATAACACTCTACTGGGCTCAGTGGCGTAGCTAGGATATTTTAGCGGAGGTGCAGAGCTTAAATTTTTCCGACGAAGTACTTCATGATCACTGTATTCGCAACATACAGATGCCGATGGCGTCTGCTGCGAGTGCTGTAAGCACGAGCATTTGTAGTAGGTCTTGGGGGGGGGGGGGGGGGGGTTCTCCCCCAGAAAAAAAATGAAATGTGCTATCAAATGGAGCATTCTTGTGGCTTTTGGGGGTGAAAATCCTATTGATTATTGAATGACGAAAAGTATATGTTTTTGAATAGAACGTTTGAAATTTTCCATCATGTCTGTTCTACTAAATGCACTAATTAGTTGAAAGGCATTTGTGTAGTTCAACCGATGACTTGATGACAACATCATTTATCAGAGGGGTATTTCATTGTTCAACCGACGGGGTAAACGCAAGTCCACCTGTAGGAAGATAAACAAGAAAGAACAAAACAGATCTTAAAAATAATATTCCAAGAAAAAATTCGAAAAATTCCGACAGACGATATCAAAATTGTTAGTGTGAGTGCAGCTGCACCCCGGCACTCCCTGTAGCTACGCCACTCTAGTGAGAGTCACAGGCGGTCCACCCATTTTGGAGTGGCCTGGAGTGAGTCCAGCACCCCCCCCCCCCCGACCATGGGGCCCACAAAACCAAGTAAAAGAAAAGAAGAAGACGAAAAAAGAAGAGGACACACAATAATACTCACCCGCCTATGGGACCCTTATAAGCGCCTCATCCTTCGTAGGCCAATGACACGTTAACTCTTTACCTAACGAATCGCCCGCATCCGCCCGCGTAATATGCAAATTGAGCAGTTGAAAAAATTAAATTTTTAAAAATATTTAAAAAAAACCATATCATGTGACCCCTTATTGGAACGAGCTCATTCAGCTCGTTCCAATGAAGGGTCACATGATACAGTTTTGTTGAAATTTTTTGAAAAATTTTAAAAAATTATATTTAATATAATAAATTTTGATATCGTCTGCGTTGGGTAAAGAATTAAGGGTATTGACCCCATTATCGCGTCTCAAACGCTCTGAGCCACTATATTGGGTCTACCACACACACTAATAATTTTATTACGCAGACATATTAACTCCGGTGCCCCGCCCCCATTCCCCGCCCCCCCCCCCCCCCACCCCCTAACCAGTTTGGAAAATCGTATTTTCCCGTTAGTTTCATGTTTTCGGGAAAGTTTGGGTTGCACAAAATAAGGAAAACTGTCCAATGAATTTGATTTTCGCAATGCAACTTTTGACCTTCATCACATAAAAGTTTTTCGACGAAATTCCGTCAGGCACTCCCCCAAAAAGTAACAGATTTCTTCCAATTACAATGTCTGAGAGGCAGCTGCCGAGTGGCGCCAGAAAATCACCGGTGGGAGATTAAATTCCCCGACAGGGTTGAATTTCTCTGAGCGAGGAAATGGCGCTTTTCATAGTCTTATTTGAAAAACTTCGACCAGGTGTGAGAAATTAAAAAAATAACCTTTGAAAAGCGTTATTTCCTCACCCAAAGAAATAGATTATGGTCGCGGCTCGCCATAACCTCTCGAAATAACAGCATTAAAAAATTGTGCCCAACAATTTTCCAAAATGTAGTGACTTGAAGCCAGAAGAGTTTATCGCTAACCTGGTGAAAACATTAACCAAGCTTGCAGTGAGAAGCCCTCCCCGATGAACTTACCAAATGTCCCCGATGGGATGGGGAGACCTCCTCGAAAGGGGAGGGGGTTTAGCCCCCGCTGCCCCCCCCCCCCCCCCTTTGCGACATCCCTGTGCGAGTGGGGCTCTAGAATCGGTCTTAGGCCATCGAATTTTTCAAAATTTCTCAGGGAGAAATCCTCGGACCCCATCAGTGGGGAGAAGGGGGGGGGGGGGGATTCTCCCATATCTACATCCACCTCGGCATAACACGCCTCAATCATGACTTGTGGAATCACCATGGGGACTGAGGGGCAACATGAGCACAAACGATTGGCAAAACTTGCGTTTACACTTATCTGTGTCATGATATGGCCCAGATTCTGACATTGACGTTAAACATCAATAAATATAGAATGTACTGGTGTGTTGCAGTGACGTAGCCACGGGGGGGGGGGGGGGGACAAGTTTTGCATGTCCCCTTCCCCAAATAAAGAACATTGATCAAATGCAAGTTTCAAACAACTTAAGAGCCCAAAAATGCTGTCCAATATAGGGCTACACATGCTACAATTGCCTCAGATTCGATCTTGGAGCACTAAATTTCGATCTTGGAGCAATAAATTTTGCAAAATTGTCTCGGGGGAGGCCTTGTCCAAACTAGGACCCTCTGGTCGTCACCACTCCTCCCACCTCCTTGTCCAAATAGGACGCTCCGGTTGTTACCTTCTCCTCTCACTTCCATGATGGGAAGTGGAAGGAGGGGGTAACGGTGGGGGAGTCCTAGTAGGACTAGGCAAGGACCCCCGAAACCCCACAACAACTTTACAAATAGCAAAAAACTGACTAGACCCCCAATTATAGAATCCCGGCTACGCCCCTGGTGTGTTGTGTTATATTACAGTTGTATGCACTTATTTATGTTATTTTCTATAAATAAATCACAATAAAATCACGTGATCTTGATTTTGGGGTGGGGGTGGGGTGGAGCTTAACTTGAAAAAAAAGGTTAGGCCATAGTTGATTTGCACATGATAACCCGAAAAATGGTTATGGAATAACAGACGACACAATGCTACAAGATTTGAAATTTTTTAGTAATTTGGTCCCGAAATATCTTTAGCCTATGTGTCTTTATAACAAAAGGTTCGACACACCTGTTGTCATATCGTGACATGAGCTACGGTTTAGGGTCAAATTACAAAAATATCAACACGCCAAAATATAGCTTATGAGACACTACTGGTATGAAAGTGTCAATGACACTGTAGCTCAGCTCGTGTAAGACATGTACATATATAGTATGTGATACAGCAATGACACACATCTAGGTAATGACCTGATAACAAATGTAAAGGTTTGTAAAGATCTTTACATAAATACTGACCATAGCCTGTAACAAATGTGCAGGTAAAGTACTGTAAAGGTGGGTGACAGCTAGATGCTAAACTAGAAAAGAAATCTCCATGGGGTTAATGTCACAACAGGGATCCTTGTATGGTGCACCATAAGCCAAATGTTAGCAACTGTTTTGGCCTGTTTGCTTCAAACCCTTCTAAGGTTGATTCCTACTAATTAATACATATTTGTCAAGTCCTTTTTAAAATATAGGTATTTGAATGTTTTATCTTTAGCTCATAGGGTTCCCACGGGTGAGGAGGTTTTATTTTTTCTCATTGGAAATAGAAAATTGGGTTGTGCTAATAATGTTTACCCTCCCCAAACAACACCATATATTAACACAGGAACTTGGCTTCAACACATTTGAATATACACATGCTGAATTTAAGAAACATTATTTTGTCTGGTGTTTTTGGAAAATATTTTTAATTGTCTCCCTTTTTGAGTCCCCGAGTGGGTCTGACTGAACCCACACATATTTATTCTCATACCACAGTGATAACAAAGGCACCCAATAAATTTATAGCAAACATTACGGATATTAAAAATCTTCTTTACAGGTTCTGAACAAAAAATGTAATACGCACAATTCCCGTAAATATGACTGCCGACAGGCATTTTGAATTTTAGGCCGAGCCCAAAAGCACTCGTCACCATCCCATGATGATAACAAACGCAGTCCTAGAAGTTCTGTACAAAAAAACTGATTGCACCTAATTTCGGTACAAAATGGCCTCCGGAAGCCATCTTGAATTTCGGACCGTACCCAAAAAACACTCGTTCTCGCCACAAGGTGATAACAAAGGTACCCACGAAGTTTCGTGAAGATCGAGCCGTATTGACATGTGCACTTACTGTGTATAAGTAGCGCTGAATAAATAAAAGTTCATCTGATTTGCATAATTTCTGCACTAGAAAAAAACCCTGTATTATATGGGATGTATCTCCTGGTATTAAACATTCATTCAAAAATTTATTCAAATCAGAACCTTCAGATAGAAGTTCTGTACAACAAACTGATTGTACCTAATTTCGGTACAAAATGGCCACCGGCAGCCATCTTGAATTTCGAACTGCACCCAAAAACACTCGTTCTCGC
The DNA here is from genome assembly GCA_031216915.1 of Pictodentalium vernedei. NCBI lineage: Eukaryota > Metazoa > Mollusca > Scaphopoda > Dentaliida > Dentaliidae > Pictodentalium > Pictodentalium vernedei. The sequence continues at coordinate 41,666,950 of CM062288.1, forward strand.
CCCAAGGTGATAACAAAGGTATCTAAGAAGTTTCGTGAAGATCGGTTCATAAATATAGCCCCTAGCCCGAGTCGTATTGCTTGTGTTCTTACTGTGTATAAATAGCACTGAATAAATCAAAGTTCATCTAATTTGCATAATGTCTGCACGAGAAAAAAAACCTGTATTATATGTGATGTATTCCATGTTACTGAACATTCATAAAAAATGTATTCAAATCAAAACTTTCATACAAAAGTTCTGTACAAAAAATCAATTGCACTAATTTTTGTACAAAATAGCTGCCGGTGGCCATCTTGAATTTAAACCAAAAACACACATTCTCGCGTCTCGGTGATAACAAAAATCCCCAAGAAGTTTCGTAAAGATCGGTTCATAAATACGGCCTCTTGCCCGAACCGTATAGAAGTTCTTACAAAAAACTGATTGTACCCAATTTCGGTATAAAATTGCCACCGACAGCCATCTTGAATTTCGGACCGCACCCAAAAACACAAGTTCTCATCCCAAGGTGATAACAAAGATGCCCAAGAAGTTTTGTGACGATCAGTTCATAAATACACCCCCGAGCCCGAGCCGTATTGACTTGTGCACTTACTGCGTATAAGTAGCACTGAATAAATCAAAGTTCATCCAATCTGCATAATTTCAGCACGAGAAAAAACCCGTTTTATATGTGATGTATTCCATGTTACTAAACATTCATACAAAAATCTATTCAAATCAGGGGGGGGTCGGAAAAAAATTGCCGGACCCAAGGCTGAAAAATTTTTTTTCCACCCCTCAGCCACCCACCCACCCCTTTTTTGAAGGAAAAAATTTTTTTTCCATTTTCCGCCAAGGGACCCACCCCCAAAAATCATCAAAAAGGCATACTGAGCGAACCTGACTGGAAACACAGCTTTATACACACTGCTAGTTCAGTTAGTGCTTAAAATGACATATATACATTAGTGCTATGTATTGATTAAGTGTTATTCATTTCCAAAATAAAGACTCAAAACAGCCCAAAAGTGAAGTATACACCTATCTCAACAAGACTTGTAGAGCCTGGTGTACTTGATTTCTGTAATACAGGGATGTGCAATTATACCTAGCCTGCTACAGTGTCATTTACATCTTCTACTCTCTGTATAGAGTCGTTTTCCATGAAATGATCTTCTGTCCTATTAAAGTAACAAAATGTCCAGTTGTAAACAAAACCTTAAATGTAGGTTATAAACCGAATGTCAATCATTCCGTGAATTAAAGTCGCGAGTCCGAAGGATGAGCGGGTTTAATTCACGTAAAGATTGTCACGAGGTTTTTAAACTAATTTATAACACCTTAAACGTCACAAGGTCCTCGGCGAACGTTGTCAGTGCGTTAGTTCTTACATTTAAAACACCATTGGGGAAGATATATTGCTATTTGTCATAAATTATAAGCAAAGTAGATCAGCATGGCATTGAATGCATTGGACTTTGCTCTTGGCTACAATGGTCTACGCATTTTGGCCTTTCCATTTGGGCCTCTTCTTTATGCAGTCATGGTACCCAAATTGCAAAATTATTTGCTTCATTTTTTGTGTTTTGTTTCATGTTCGCCATGCTTTGGAGTATATATTTATTTATCGATTTATTTCTGAATACCCAAATGTGGAACCACTGAGCAGTGACGGGCATTCGCCAGCTCCCGAACGTCATTATTTCCAGCGGGTAGGAGAGGTTGAGAACAGGTGCATTTCGACGCCCAGTACGTTTCAGCACACAGCATCACCGTGCACCCAAGTTGCTCTGAATAAGTTTGGAGAAACGTATTAAGCACTCTATGAAAAAGGATATGTGGGAAGGAGCGCCACCCCAGTGCCAAATGTAATTTTTTACAATTAAGTAATAGGCAGCTTCGTCCAAAATCGGGGTGGCTGCTCCTATCATGAAATTTGACTATTTTTATGACTGATAATAAATTAAAAAAACACTAATTGCCCCCTTTTGCTATTAAGTCATTTGGGGATTCTCTAATTATTATCAGATGCATTTTTATAAACCTCAAGTAACAGAAGCCTATCCCACAGTATTCCCACCAGTAAAGCATACCCATTTTCTCAGAACGAATAAACACCATTTTCACAGTCCTCACGAACAGAAGGGCCTTCTGTATGAAAGTACCGGTTTTCTCAATAATTACACATTTTTTGGGCTATTGTTAGTGAAGTGAAATAAATGTGTATTGTTAGTTTTCATTTGTCAACTGTGACTCTTTGTTTCCAGTCTCAGCTGAATGCGAAACAAATGGAGTGTCTAGAGGAAATCTTTAAGTGGGGAACAACAATACTCGTAATTACATGAGTATGCAGTCAGCAGCAGGCTACTCTCGGGACATTTATACCTTCAGGTGCACTCAGGAGACGAATGGTGATGTATTGACAATTCTATGATTTATGCTTATAGGATTTTTTATGACTTTGTCAATGTGACAACCTTAGCAGCAGAGCAACCACTGTTCACGTACAGAGCGGACACAAAACGATGACTGCTCCTGGTAGGAATATAGGTCTAGAGGGGTTCATTGATTGTTTTAATAGCTCAAAGTATCATTCTAATGAGTATGCAGGCTTGATTTGTAAGAAAAGTTATGCCAGGAAAAAAATATTGCCATGTGGAAAAAACGCGTTTCGGCCCTTCACAGGGTACCCACCCACCCCCGCCTTGGGGTTGGAAAAAATTTGCCGACCCCCCCCTGTTCAAATTAGAACTTTCATACAGAAGTTCTGTACAAAAACCTGATTGCACTAATTTTGGTTCAAAATGGCAGCTGGCGGCCAGCTTCATTTTGGACCGCACCTAAAAACATTCGTTCTCGTTCTACGGTGATAACAAAGGTACCCAAGACGTTTCGTAAAGATCGCTTCATAAATACGGCCTCTGGCCCGAGCCATATAGAATTGTTGACGGACCGACAGACGTCCAGACATAACCTCAAATTTGACTACGTCAAAGTTGAGCTAAAATGTGGTCGATCTTCTTCCACTTAGAACCTCCGGAGTAAGGAACTTGTCCTATGAGCCATATAATATCCTCTAGAGGGTCTTATATATGGCCCACAGGACAAGCTCCAGATTCCTGTGTTAGGATTCAAACTATGGGAGGTGTATTTTTTGATAAATGCGAATATTTCTTGTAAAACGTGAAAGGTAAACAGATTTCCGACTGCGTTCCGAAAAGAATCAATACTCTATAATTATTGACCATTCCGCCAGCAGAAGGTTAACGTCTTGCAAACTTGACATGGTGCAGTTCTCCGCGATTCATAGGAGCTCATGAACACTTTATCGGCTACCGCAGTCAAATATAGCTAATGGTGGGGGGAGCGGCCATGTTGTGACGTCATTGTCATGGTGATGGGTGATGTGAGTGCGCATGCGCAGCTCGAGTTGTTAGGGTGATACATGTTTCCGTCATCCAGGGGCCGCCATCTATGTTTCTATGGTGGCACGTGGCTGCTATGAGCCTGAAAGGACTACAACCAGACAGGGGTATGTTCGAACGGTATGTTCGATTGAATGGGCGTAGGTCGAATTACCCAATTGAGCCCGAGAATGACCGTAAATCACCGGAAAGTACCTTTTCTAACCGAAACGAACCTGTTTAGAGTAACACGTAGTACTATAGACCCTTAAAAGGTCGTGTTCGATTGAAGCGGAGTACTTCTCGAGTGTTACCCGGCAGGTGAACCAATGGTTTCCCTAGATAATTACCCCAAACGACCCGACAAACTATTTATCCGGCTTGGATTCGCTTAAAATCCTCGTTTTATCTCTGCTACAGCACATGTAGCACATCAGCACATGCAAAATGTGTCAATATGTGCCTGTGTGCAAGTGCGTAATGTGCACACAAGACATGCAAAACATGCGCACATACGGATATTTGAGGACCAAGGGTACCAGCGAGGACCAGTGTTTGGGGACTGGTGAGAACCAGGCTTTGGGGACCAAGGCATGGGTACCAAGGTTTGGGGACCAGTGTCAGAAATATTGTCTAACCGCCGTCTTAACTCAGCACTGAAGTTTACGCTACCAACAGTGTTACCGTTTGCAACCAAGGTCTTGGCTTATTCCGCCACTCTGCTAAATCCACCACTACTACTATGAGATGTGATTGTACATAATGTGCAAATAGCACATGTAGCACATCAGCGCATGCAAAATGTGCCAATATGTGCCTGTGTACAAGTGCACAATGTGCTCTCAAAACATGCAGCACATACGTACATACGCACATACGAGTATTTGAGGACCAGCAAATGCCATCTTTTGGGGACCAGTGAGGACCAGGCTTTGAGGACTAGTGGGGTCCAGTGTGAAGTCTAGTGACTACTATGACATGTGATTGTAAACAATGTGCAAATAGCACATGTAGCACATACAAAATGTGCCAATATGTGCCTGTGCGCAAGTGCACAATGTGCGTAAAAGACATGCAGCACATGCGGGTATTTGAGGACCAGTGGGGACCAGTGTTTGGGGACTAGTGAGGACCAGGCTTTGGGGACTAGTGAGGACCAGTGTTTGGGGACTAGATAGTCGAGAACAGTTTTCAAATTATTATTGAACGCCACCTATTAGCTATATTTGACTGCGGGAGCCGATAAAGTGTTCATTAGCTCCAATGAATCGCTGAGAACTGCTCCATGTCAAGTTTGCAAGACGTTAACTTTCTGCTGACGGAATGGTAAATAGTAATAGAATATCGATTCTAGATCAACCAAAAAAGAGTCGAAATGACATGCCCTACTACTCACTCGCATTAGACACGTTAAAGCGATTCAAATTTCGCGGGGATTTCGTCATACGGTAAACCTTCTTCGTTTCGTTTTGTTGATCCCGTGAAGTAAAACTGACGACAAGTTAACTTTCACCTCCTTGTTGGGTGACATGGTGTCGCGGCAGATTTAAATTCCGTCATTTTTTTAGGAAAATCGTGTAATAAAGTATGTAATCGAGAATTCGGATTCCAGCCTTTCAGCCGTTAGATAGATAAATCATTTGCGAGTAAGTGTGAAGAGAAAAACAAGAGGTATGTTGATTTGAATTGGAATGCGAGGCGTGAATGTGATACGACCAGTCCAGGGCCCATTGTACTCCTTCCTCGCTTAGCTCGGAAGATGAGTAGTATATATATGTACATAGTATTATATGGCCTGTAGGTCAAGTTCCATACTCCTGTGATAAAGTTGTTGGTTTGAAAAAGGATAGGACAGTTCATTAACCTAAGGGCTGTCACGATTATTCGATTAATCGATTGCTGATCGATCACGCCGAAATGATTAGTATTTTTCGTTGTCGAAGAATCGGTAAATTTTACCCCGTTTTAGACGCTTAATAATTAAAAAAAATGAAAAAAACTATTGTTTCTTAAGGTAAAGGGTCAAGAACGTTGACGTTAAATCTCAAGAAGCCGTTAGAAGCATGTGCCTTTTAGGAACATTCAAAGGTTTGATGTTCTGAACTTTTGAACCGTCAGTGTAATAATCAAGACCGGTCGGCAGTTGCGAAGTTCGCAACTGACGACCGGTCTTGATTATTACACTGACGGTTCAAAAGTTCAGAATATCAAACCTTTGAATGTACCTAAAAGAGGATCGTCTTCGTTGTTTATTTGAGGAAGGTCAACTGACTTGAACTTCATTTTTAACAACTTAAAGAGGGGGAAATGTGGGGAGGGGGTCATCTGTGTACGATTAATCGATTATAGTCGATTATTTGCGACGATTAATCGATTTCTAAATTCAAAAATCGTGACAGCCCTAATTAACCTTATATTTTAACCTAAAAAAATCGGCCGCATCCATCTGCGTAATATATATATTGAACAGCTGAAAAATATCTGTTAAAAAATTTCAACAAAACCGTACGATGTGACCCTTCATTGGAAAGAGCTCACAAAGCTCGTTCCAATAGGGGGGGGGGGGGGGGTCACATGATATGGTTTTGTTAGATTTTTTGAAACATTCGAAAAAACAATATTTAAAATAATCAATTTTAATATTGTCTGTTTTGAATAAAGGATATACAGATTGCGCTCCTTGTGAATAAGGACGGTTGATTGTGGGTGTGACGTTAAGTAAAGGGTTGACCTATTTCTAATCGTCCCTGGTGAGTTCTCAATACATCGTTAACACAAAATTAAAGCACACCACGTATGAAAAAATAACATTATATCAAATAAAATGACAAAACCACAAACAAATCCGTTAAATTCCACGATGTATTTCCAGCGCGAAAAGCACGTATCTCGCGAACGAGCTGTAACAGCAGTGGAATATTTATTTATTTATTTGGGTTTAACGATACTGTAACAGCCAAGGTCATATCGCGTCGGTGACAGTTTTAAGGGTGGTGGAAGCCGAAGTACCCAGAAAGAATCACCGAGCAACGACGAGCAGCTGCCAACATCGTAACTCCGCACTGCAGCACAGGCAGGGTTAGATTGGTTGAAGACATGCGCACCATCTACGTGCAGTACGCCTTAGCATACGGCGCCATCGTGCCCCCATGTGGACAATCGGGGTTAAGTGCCTTTTCCAAGGACACAACGCTCAGACAGTCATCCATCCAAGGACTAACCGGGCCCGACGTTGCTTAACTTCGGCGATCTGACGAGAACCGGTTACCACAACGCCACCACGCCCCCCCCCCCCCCCCCCCCAGCAGCGGAATAGTTCACCTTAACCCTTTACCTCACAACTCGGCAGCATCCGTCAACGTAATTTACAAACTGAGCAGTTGAAGAAAAACAATTTATCAAAAAATTTCAACAAAATCATATCATGCCCCCCCCCCCCCCCCAACCCACTCTCTACCCCAATGCGGGGGTCACATGAGATGGATTTGTTGGATTGTTTTGATTGAAAAGAAAATTGCAAAAAAATATTAAATGGAAATGGCCAGAACACCACAACATTCGGTAAATTAACCGGCAGAGTGCTGGAAGCCCATATTTGGGCTTTACTTTAAAGTGTAGGTATCACAACATAAAGGCACCATACTCGGTGGATATATTTTATATTATCTTGGAAATAAAATTATTTTGTCTGCATTGATTTGGCTTCTTACAATTTATGGGAGAGTGCCTGTAGGCACTCTCCCATAAATTGTAACAAGGCCAAGACATTTGAACAAATTTTGATGACCAAAAATACTTTAGCACTCTACCAGTTAATAAACTGGTCAAATGTTTGCCTAATAATAACTTTTGCCAAAAGCCAGTACTCGAATATCAGGATATTCCGAAAAAACTATGTTTGTTTTGGTATTTGGTAATAAAACAACTAGAGGTGTGAATAGATAACAAACTCCAACAATTCCCGATATCAATTCATAAAGTTCATGACAAGTGTTTACCAATGACGTATGATTTAAGGGGTTAAAGTGATGCGTTTGCACTTGCATTTTCATTTGAAGTTCAGCACTTTTTTTCCTTCACAAGTCTTTGTAAATCGTTTTGAAAAACGGTTCACTAGGGCTGATTCAAAGTTAAATTATATTTACCGCCTGTAAGAACTAGCCCGATGTCGGTTGAACTTTGTAAATATAAGGTAAAAAAAAACAAAATAATTATTTTTCTACCTACGTCCACTTTATGTTGAAAACGTTTTTATTTCAGTCTCCGCTTAATTTATTCTTCTTTTTGGCGGGCTAAAATTAAGTTGGAAGACAAATGATATGAAAACATATCTTAAGTTTCTTCATAGTCTTCACATACAAAAAAAGGAGAGAGTTTCACCAGCAAACCTTTATCTGGTGTTTTGTTTCACAATTTTCATTTGTAGTCTTAGCCCTTTTCCTAACATGAAAAACAGACGACACTTGCAAACACAATTCATGAATAACTATTTTTTTTCATTTTTTGTCTCAAAAACATAGCTCATTCCAAAGCGGGGTCATAACCTATGTTTTTGAGACAAAAAATGAAAACATTATGAAAATTAACTGACGATTTTTGTGAATAGCGTTGGCCGGTTTTGAGCGTTACGCTGGGTAAAGGGTTAAAACAAAGCTTATCCCCCCCACCTTCATTGGAACGTGTCAATCATAAGCCATGCTTTCAGGGGTGAGTGTTAGGTGAACATTATAACAATGTGCCTTGGGATTATCGAACCTTTTTTCGTGAAGCAGCTATCATGCAGTAATCAGCGGGAGGCAAATCGAAAATATTGTCTGGAAAAATGATATTTAGTCCCCGGAGGTCGATGGAAGAGGCAGGGCATGGCGAAGGACTAGAAACATAGATCACCCACTGAATTAGAATAAAAACGCCTAGTCACTCACTGAGGAAATGTGATGGTCGCATGGAAACGCTCAACCTCTTAACTATTAACCATTCACCCAGTGTAGGGGACACGGTGGCTCAGTATGTAGAGGTGCAGGCTGCAGGCCGTGAGGTGCTCGGTTCGAATCCCACCTGCGGCAACCGCGTTGTGTCCTTGGGCAAGACACTTCACCCCACTGCCCACGTGGGGGCACGCTGACGTTGTGTACTAAGGCGTCGTGCACGTCGATGGTGCACTGTCTTCAACCAATGCTAACCCTGCTTGTGTGGAGTTAGAATGTTGGGGTGCTGACAGTTGCTCGGTGGTTCTCTCCGGGTACTCCGGCTTCCTCCACCCGTAAAACTGTTGAGGTCATGATTAGCCATTGTGCAGAAAAATGTGACCTTAAACACCAATAAATAAATAAATTTTATACCCAATGTAACGGCCAAAACCAGCCAGCGCTATTCACAAAAGTGGCCAATTAATTTTCATTAGTTTTTCCATTTTTTTGTCTCAAAAACATGGGTTATGACCCTCTTTGGAACGAGCTCGTCTAGCTCGTTCCATTGAGGAATCATAACCTTTGTTTTTGAGACAAAAAAATGAAAAAAAGTAGTTATTCGAGAATTTTGTTTGCAGTGTCGTCTGCTTTTCATGTTAGGTAAAGGGTTAATTTGATTAATTTCACGCAGGGATAAAGGAAAATGAAACCATTGACAGACCAAATTCGGTAATGGCATTTATCGGATATTACATCCCGGGAGACTTTTCGAATTTATACTGCAAATGTAACAGATATCCGCCATGCTTCTGATTAACCCTTAACCGTATACGCCTGCCCTGTTCACAAATATCGTCATTCAAATTTTACTACCTTTTCATTTTTTGGCTCAAACACACAGCTTATGACCACGCATTGGAACGAGTTCAACGAGACCCTTCCACTGAGTGGTCATCGGCTATGTTTTTGAGACATAAAAGGAAAGTAATTAGTCATTCGATAACTTTTTTTTTTTCGAGTGGCGTCTTCTGTTCGGGATGGGTAAAGGTTTAACGACTCTCATACTCAGCCTCTCGCAGCTCAACCCGTTCGTTCAATTGAAGGGTCATAAGCTATGTTTTTGAGGCATAAGACGGAAATGTTTAGTCATTCAATAACTTTTTTGCGAGTGTCGTCTGCTGTTCGGGATGGGTAAAGGGTTAACCACTATCATACTCAGCCTCTAGCAGCTTTGAAACTTAGATATATGTTTCAAACAATGAGCTAGATACTATCAAATGGCTGGCTCCAGTAACAGAATGCACACTGGAGCCCGAAATATTCCTTGCTGGTTCTCAAATACATTTTGATATAGTTAGCTAGGCGACAACATCCACGAAACTAATTTCTGCACGCTTTAAAACATTAATTAATTTATGCACTTACCAGAAACTTGCAGATTTGCGGTAGGGGGTGGCAGGTACTTCCTCCTTGAAAAGGATTGGCCACATAGACTGCTAACGCTAACGGGTGGCTTGATTTTCCTCAGCCCCTTCTCATCACCACTTCTATCTCTGAGAGGGATAAGACTGTCCGGGTGATATATTATTCCGGAATCTGTGAAAAGATGAAATATCAGCTTCATCTACGCTGCATCTAATGTCATTTTATTCAGAAATGTTTAAGGAATAACATATGCAACATCTGCTAAGACTCTCCTAACGGAATTTTTTTTCAGCAGCAGCAGTTTGCACATAAGGCATTGTCGGAACTGGACTCTTAGTGTGATTGGAGGTTAACCCTTTACCAACGAATCGGCCGCATCCGCCCACGTAATATGCAAATTCAGCTGCTGAAAAAATATTATTTTTCGAAAAATTTTAACAAAGCCATATCATGTGACCCTCATTGGAACGCGCTCGATGCGCTCGTTCCAATGGGAGTCACATGATGGTTTTGTTGAATCTTTTTTTTTTAAATTTAAAAACTGATATTTAAAATAATAAATTTTGATATCGTCTGTGTTGGTTAAAGGGTTAAATACCAAGCTCGTTTTGGTCTTATTCTGTGAAAAACTATCACACGAACGGCACACACAAAATCCCCTAAAATCTGCCTTGTGAAAACGTTAGAAATCAAGATGGCGTCCAATATTTATTTATTTATTTATTGGTGTTTAACCCTTTACCTAAAATGAAAAGCAGACGACACTTGCAATAAAAATTGTTGAATAACTAATTGTTTTCATTTGTTGTCTCAAAAACATAGGTTATGACCGCTCCAAAGAGGAGTCATAACCTATGTTTTTGAGACAAAAAATGAAAAAAATAATGAAAATTATTTGGTGATTTTTGTGAATAGCGCTGGACGGTTTTGACCGTTACGTTGGGTAAAGGGTTAAGGTCACATATTTCTGCACAATGGCTAATCATGATCGCGACAGTTTTATGGGTGGAGGAAGCCGGAGTGCCCGGAGAAAACCACCGAGCAACGGCGAGCAACTGTCTGCTCCACAACAATCTGACTCCACACAAGCAGGGTTAGCATTGATTGAAGACAGGTGCACCATCGACGTGCAGTACGTCTCAGTACACAACGCCACCGTTCCCCACGTGGGCAATGGGGTGAAGTGTCTTGCCCAAGGACACAACGCGGTTGCCGCAGGTGGGATTCGAACCGAGGGCCTCTCGGCTTGCAGCCTGCACCTCTACCAACTGAGCCACCGTGTCCCCTGATGACGTCCAATATGGCATCCAAAATATTCGCATTCCATCACATGCCTAATGAACCACGAATATGCGGTAATTTTAGTACAGGTCATGGTATCAAATGTTCAATTCCAGATAGAGTCATTTCAAGTATTTTAGATAACTAGCGAACCAAGATAAGCTGCTAAAATGGCTGTCTGAATGAGATAAAAGTTGTTTTATCTGTCAAGGTGGCATCGCGTCGCCACTAACATTGGAGTTTCATTTTCCTGGGCGTAAAGCAAGTTTTAAGACAACAAACAAAACCTCAAAATAATCAGTTCGTGTTCAAGTTAATCCCATTAGAGAAATAGGGAAAATCTTGGGCAATGGTTCTGTTTTGACTCTAGTGATTTTTGCAGTAGTTTTCTTCTGCCCTTTCAAAGACGACCTCTCCCGAATTTTTACACCTTTTCCACGTAGGCCTTCGTAAGTTATAACACACACACCTCAATCCATTCTTGAGAAAAGTAAACAAATTATTCACGCAAAGGTTATTAGATTGGAACAAGCACCTAGCCGCGACGATCCTTATAACAATTCTCGCGTATCCAAAGTATCATTCCATAGATTCTTTCAAGCCATGCATTGGAGGTGAATTCTAAGTCTGTGATATTATGTCTCTCGTTCTATGGGTGGAAACTGCTGTGAGTCGATAGATATTTTTGATCGACGACACAGTTTCAACGAATTGGGCGCAACGTAAGGTTTGAACCGTGTCTCGACGGCTGCCGCCATATAGAATTAACTGTTTGAGTGTTAGAAAACATTTCCATGGCTCTATTGAAAAGTGCTGAAAGCTATTATAGTGGCTTTATACCGTAGGCATTAATTTAGCTTGATGTTTTCTCACCAGCAGAGCAAAAAGTGTTTATATTAAGCTGTTTTGTTACAATTTATTGGAGAGTGCCAACAGGCACTCTCCAATAAATTGCAACGAATCAATTATTTATGATTAAAATTTTGCTCAATCAAGGACCACCTTGCTTGTAGCAATGGAGTCTTAAAAAAATAGTCATGTTACAAATCACCTTTGAAAAATAGTTCAGTACTCTACCAGTAAAATGAGTTTATATCGGTAATGCCTTTATCTTCTACGGAATCATCGGCATCGTGCATGAGAGGTGATGTCCCTTGAAGCTATCTTGAATCCTGAATTTTCATGAAATGAATCGTTGTCCTGTGTCCGTATAATGCAGATGTAGTTCCGCAACCACCCAGGCGTGAAGAAACAAAATTTATACCATGATTACCTGTTCTACTGTATATAAAAAGCCTATGACATAAATTTTAGCTTTATATTAAAACACCAACCGTGGAGAACACGCCGTCAGTGGGATTTCAATAGTTAAAATTTACACCTACAGTGGAACTACATCCAAGTCTACCTTTGGTGACCTCGACCTGAATGCAAACTTGTCAAAATGTATCGCTCGCCTCCTCGCGAAGAGTGAAATGAAAGCGGCAATTGTTTATTACGTTTTTAAATGAGTTTACCTCATAAGATACCAAAAATTAACAAATATTCATTGTCTCATGTTAATAAAGCATTCATAACTCTAAATAGTATGTTATTAAATTAAAATGAGAAAGGCCCCGTGATTTGCGCGTTTCTTTTTCTATTCCGTTTCGCCGATAAAACTGACTGCGGAAGGACCGCGCACCAGTGCTCATGTTAACAAAAACAGATTCGCCTGCTGCTCAGTAAAATCGAGAAAAAATAATAGCGTCTCGTAATAATCTGACGATCATGGTACAAATAAAATATACCCAAAGTAGCTTGGTGTACCAAATGTTCACCACTCGTGAACAACATTTGGTACACCAAGCTACTATGGGTATATTCTATATGTTCGCCTTTTTTACACTAGACCAACCCGTTACGCAAGACAATGATTTGCCATATTTCAGGGTTAATTCTGACTGATTCCCAGTCTAATACTAAATGTACACATCGTCGACATCCGGGTTCTAGTGATGCATAAGTAGAATGAGAAATTAGTAGCATCCTCAATCACTTTGACATTTTACCTGGACCTCGTGACTCGGAACTTGCTCCACTTCAGACAGATCGGGATGTAACGCCTGTAGTCCACATGTTACAGATGCAAGCTGTTAACTGGTTAACTGGGACCTACTGTGTACATCTTGCAAAATTGAGTTGAAATGTGCTGCAGCGTGCAGCGTGCAGCGATTGCCGTACAGAAGGCTGAAGAAATTCAAACAGGTCGTGGTTGAAAGGAGAGAAGAAACGCATGAAACAGCCACTAGGATCAACACCGAACAATTGCCTGGGATTTGCCCCTAACCCTAGCTGGGATTAACATGAGCATGAATTATTTAAAGATTTTGGATAGTGCATCGCCTGTTCGTTGCCTTCAAACAGGGGCCATATCCCACGAAAATTAAACTACATTGTTTAGTGCCAACGTGATGCGACTTGGATTAAAACTCTCATTTGTGGTGGACCTCTTGGTTCGCTAGATGTCACATTTACTCGAAATGCACATGTCAGTTCCATTATTATCAAAATTACAAAATTACCGTATATTCACGATTTATCAGACACATGATGAAATTTCAGAATTGTGAATGCCATCTTGGACATCAAGAATCTTCAAGTTGTGAAGTTTTCACAAAGTGGGCCTTAGAGGATTTTGTGTATGTTGTTTTCGGGGTGTTTCTGCAAAGAATGACGCCAAACCAGATTGTTCACAATTTCTTCAAGTCCTTACTCTCCAACGAGTACACATTGAGATCGGCTTGTAAAAGTTCGAAACAGCTTTAAGAGGGATATCAAGGGAGACAACCACAGCGCACTAACTGAGAATGCAATAAGAAGTTATTAAAAAAGCTAAGAGAAAATGAAAGCATGGGTTCTTTTCGCACGGAGTCTCCAGTCAGAGGAACATCATGGGGAATAAGAAGTACTTACGGCGGCGTGGAAGCGACACTCTATGTTTTCCTACTATCTTGTTTAAACGAGATAGCTAAGTTGTTTAAACGAGATAGCTTCAAGTTGTGAAGTTTTCACAAAGTGGGCCTTAGAGGATTTTGTGTATGTTGTTTTCGGGGTGTTTCTGCAAAGAATGACGCCAAACCAGATTGTTCACAATTTCTTCAAGTCCTTACTCTCCAACGAGTACACATTGAGATCGGCTTGTAAAAGTTCGAAACAGCTTTAAGAGGGATATCAAGGGAGACAACCACAGCGCACTAACTGAGAATGCAATAAGAAGTTATTAAAAAAGCTAAGAGAAAATGAAAGCATGGGTTCTTTTCGCACGGAGTCTCCAGTCAGAGGAACATCATGGGGAATAAGAAGTACTTACGGCGGCGTGGAAGCGACACTCTATGTTTTCCTACTATCTTGTTTAAACGAGATAGCTAAGTTGTTTAAACGAGATAGCTAAGTCGTTTAAACGAGATGGCTGAGTCGTTTAAACGAGATAGCTAAGCTGTTTAAACGAGATAGCTAAGTCGTTTAAACGAGATAGCTAAGTCGTTTAAACGAGATAGCCAAGTCGTTTAAATGAGATAGCTAAGTTGTTTAAACGAGATTGCTAAGTTGTTTAAACGAGATAGCTAAGTCGTTTAAACGAGATAGCTAAGTTGTTTAAACGAGATAGCTAAGTTGTTTAAACGAGATAGCTATTGACCAATCAAATTCATTTTGACACGGGCACAACTTGTGAACTGACGAACGACAGCAGTGTTGAGTCAACTGCAAGCAAAAAAGTGCATCCGTCCGTGGAAGGTGAATTTAATGTACACTTTGGGAAAATGTACGGCGGCCTTTTCCTGACAAGTATTATTATTTTTTTTCAAATTTTCACCATGGTGCAAATTAATTTTCACCATGTGATAGTTGGGGGCATAGTAGCCACTAGGTTCACCCTCAAGCTTCGGATGCGGTCATCTAACAGCGGTGCGGGATGGGGAGGGCCATGGTAGCCCATCCCTATAAGCCCGGCCATGGGGGGGGGGGGCGCTTTTGCTTGGTGATATGATCTGGATTTGAAGGTTAAGGGCTCAGGATTGGAAATATAGCCTGCTGCGTTGCGCATGGGTGCGGTCTCCACATAGTGGCACGCATATAGAGGAATGAGTATTGGTGTTCTCATTTGGCTGTGCGCCAGGTTAAGCGGTTCGGGTGAGAACTCAACTCCCGTATAGGTTATAGTTTGTTCTATGTTCCTTCGAGGAAACCCCGTTAACCTGCACACTTGCAGTAGTGACGATCAGAAGATTGCGGACATGGCTGCCAAGATTTCACTGCTCGTAGCCAAACAACTGCTGCAAGCAGCACCTAAAGCAGCTACTGACCCAGAGACGATGGACAACCCGGATAAATCCACGTCCACCAACAAGGAAGAATCCTGGCTGTAGACCCTACACTACGCTAATTAACGGCCCTTTTCAGGGCAACCCACAATATTAGAAACAGTGATACCTATACATACTCACTGCCTTCATATTTACAAAAAACAAGCTCCCTTGAAGGAGCATAGAACAAACCATAACCTATAAGGGAGTTAAGTTCTCACCCGAACCGCTTAACCTGGCGCACAACCAAATGAGAACACCAATACTCATTCCTCTATATGCGTGCCACTATGTTAAGACCGCACCCCTGCGCAACGCAGCAGGCTATATTTCCAATCCTGAGCCCTTAACCTCGGGCCAAACTAGGGTCCATCTACCGTGACCACATATCGATAGCCTAATCCCGTTTCCACAGCACCTTTCATAAACACGGGATATATGAGATTATACGCAACCGGGTGCCCCCCCCCCCCCACCCCCCAAGTGGGGGTTCCAGCAGTGTAATACGACGGTATTATGAACATGGCACTCCGTGATCAATCTTGACACGAACTGATGGTGCTCTCTTCAAATCCAGATCATATCACCAAGCAACAACGCCCCCCCCCCCCGGGCCGGGCTTATAGGGATGGGCTACCATGGCCCTCTCCATCTCGCACTGCTGTTAGATGACCGCACCAAAAAAATAATAATTCATGTCAGGTATGGGCCGCTGTACATTTGCCCTAAGTGTACATTACATTCACCTTCCATGAACGGATGCACTTTTCTGCTTGTAGTTGACTCAACACTGCTGTCGTTCGTCAGTTCACAAGTTGTGCCCGTGTCAAAATAAATTTGATTGGTCAATAGTTATCTCGTTTAAACAACATAGCTATCTCGTTTAAACAACTTAGCTATCTCAACAGAGTGTCGCTTCCACGTTGCCGTAAGTACTGCCTCTGAACTGTGAAGTTATTCTCTTTTGTAAGTTTAACCCTCACAGTTCCAGTATTTCTAAATGTATTAATCTACTTCACGAGATCAAATATGTTCAACTTTTTTTTGCCGCACGATGAATTGTCATCAAAGTCGATGATAATCTTGTGCAAAAAAGTGGGTTTCTGCTTACGAAATATGACCTTATGCGCACGAGACACAAATGTGCATTAGGTGTCAATTGTCGGAGTTCAGTCACCCAGAAAGCGGACTGTTACTCCAATAATCACCCATCTTACACAGGAAAAGACAGCAAGAAGGTTGTGGTATTTGCTTCTCCGTTTGTTATCCCCGCTCGGCTGATGGCACGTTGTTTACAGTAGGAAGAATTAATTATTTAACCCTTTACCCAACGTAACGGCCAAAACCGGCCAGCGCTATTCTCAAAAATCGTCAGTGAATTTTCCTTATATTTTCATTTTTTGTCCTAAAACATAGGTTATGACCCCTCATTGGAACGAGCTCGTTCCAATGAGGGGTCATAACCTATGTTTTTGAGACAAAAAATAAAAAAAAAATTAGTTGTTCAAGATTTTTGCAAGTGTCGTCTGCTTTTCATGTTAGTAAAGGGTTAAGTTGAAATTTGTCACATAGAAAGCCTTACTTTTTCCCCCACCCACACCCCGTTCTGTCAGCCATTCCATTTGTCAGACAGTTATAACAGTTTATTTATTAGATATCATTTTCTTTCACAGAATTGCCCATTATCAAACTTGGCTGATATGGATTCAAACACGGCTGATATGACGCCGACCCCGGCTGATACGAAACAAGCTAGAGTTGTCCCATTACTGGGTGCAACGGGGAAGCGGTGGCGTCGCGGTAACCGGTTCTCGTCAGATCACCGAAGTTAAGCAACGTGGAGCGCGGTTAGTAGTTGGATGGGTGACCATTTCAGCGACTGATTCGTGCTCCCGCGTTGTGTCCTTGGGCAAGGCACTTAACCCCGATTGCCTACATGGGGGCACGATGACGCTGTGTACTAAGGTGTACTGCACGTCGATGGTGCGCATGTCTTCAACCAAGCTAACCCAGATTGTGCCGCGGTGCAGAGTTCAGAGTTACGGTGTTGGAGAGCTGACAGCTGCTCGTCGTTGCTCGGTGGTTCTCTCCGGGTGGTCCTGCTTCCTCCATCCGTAAAACTGTCACCGACATGATATGACCCTGGCTGTTAATGTGTCGTTAAAGCCTAATAAAAAAAAAAATACTGGGCGCCACCAATTTGTTTACATCGAAATGTTATTCGTCGAACGCATTCATAAAAATGACCGGGTATCGTGCTATTGATGGAGTGGTTTCAAATAGACTTTTGTATGATGGGGAATTAAAGATGGCGATAAGTAATACATTAGGTGATAAAGAGAAGAAAGAAGAGAGTTGTTTAGAAAATCGATCCCAAACTAAAATTCAGAGCCGTGAACGAAGATTCGTCGAAGTAGGAGGGGAGGTAGTTTAGCTACCCGGACGTCGTGGCGGTGTCTTCCCATTTCATCAATTCCCATTTCATCAACTTCCTCTAAAATTATATTTTCCCATTTCATCAATTCCCACTTCATCAACAGATTTTTTTTCAGGTGTGTTTTATACAATTAGCCAGTTGATGAAAAATCAATTTTCTGAGGATTTATTGTATAACCACTTTCCAGACATTTGACAGACGAATGTTTGGATAGTGGTTATACAATGACTAGTCAGCACAAAGAGAACAGAGTTTCTTATTTATACTTTATTGCATATTAACACCAGATAGGCATGCAGACAGAGATGTAATTTTATCTCTCTAACACACTTTAAATATTTTATTCAGAGCAACTGGATTACTACACATAATAAGTGGGGAAAAGTAACATATAACATTTAAATATCTATCAGAAGGTAACATTTAAAGCACAATACTCTAGTAATATACTCACTATTACTTCAGAATGCCTGTTGGCTTTCTAAATTAATTTGTCTCTTTTGAGTAACAAATTAGTTTAGAATGCCTAGTGGCATTCTAAACTAATTTGTTACTCAAAAGAGACAAATTACTTGAGAATAGGCATTCTAAACTAATTTGTTTCTAAATTAATTTGTCTCTTAAAACATATTTCATTCTGTTGATGAAGTGGGAAATGATGAAATGGGAAAATATAATTTTAGAGGCAGTTGATGAAATGGGAATTGATGAAATGGCAATAAACCGTCGTGGCATCCACAGTGAGGAAGCCGGGACGTTTAGATAGCAGAACTAGGAGTAGGAGACGAGGAGACGTCAGTCTCAGGATGATATAAAGTTTCCTCAGACTGATATTTTGACCGATATGAAACTAACCATGTAATAACCTCTAAAGATTACACGATTGCGTGAAAAGCAATTCTCTTAACCCTTTGAACTCAGGTGGTATCTCCCATGCCAGTTCATTGGCAGCAATTAGAAGAGTTCATAGCCAAGAAAATGTTCCCCTTAATGCGATTCTCTATAACATTACCTCCCGTTAATTTGGTAAAGCTGTTCAGGCATTTAACACTGAGAGAGATGGGAACTTCATATAAAAACTTATTTTTTTTTAATGTTCGTGTATTTTTATCATCGATGTGCGCATCATTTCACAAACTACAGTTCTTTTCCTGTGGCGTAGTATAAGCAAATAAAAGCTATCTTGTTACACTTTTTCCCCAATCAATTTGAACATTGGACTATTGTTCCCAGTAGAAACCCATTTAAAAAAATAGAAAACTGCCTTTTCAGACCCTTTTGGTGATCTATAACTTTTTTTATATTCATTGTATCAACAGTGTGCGCATCGTTGCATAAAATACAGACATTGTTCTTTTTAATAATCTAAAAGTCTGTCAGATGTGGTTTTCCAATTTTTTTTTCTCTGATGAATTAAAACTTCCAAATTGCTATGAAAACACATTCTCGGACTGTACAATAACGCAGAGATGGATGAGAAATTACACATTAATTGCTTTAATTGGTGTCGCTATTTCACACCTCATTGTCATTCATCCACGCACATCAAGTCACAGAAATTTCACACCTTACCATCCACATTCACTGCCTTCTTAATTGGATTTCATCTCGCAAAGTTCAGTAATCTCAAGGGAGATAATTTTCGCGTGAGATGTTATTTTAATCAACATTGTTGGGTATGCCATATTCATTTTTTAGGGTAGTCCAATCAATATTTTCAACGTGCAGCCTTGGAGCTGCACGTTGAAAATATTGATTGGTCCACCCCACACATTTAGTGAACAGCCATCCTATTTAATGACGTTATGACGCATGATGATCATGGCCGGAAAAGCGACCGCTAGGGTTCAAAGGGTTAAATATTATCTCCTTAATAAAACGGGAACAACCAATAAGACGGACAAGAGAAAACAACATACAGACATTGTGTATTATTTACTTTAATATCCACACATTCCTCCCATCCTCAGCAGCTCCCTATCTTGCTTCGTTTCCGACTACCCAACTGATTTTCTGACTTTTTCTGTCATTGCGTACTGTCCAATCAAATCTTGGATATGCGCCGCTAGTGGATACAATTGTCCACAATATTCCTGCCATACACATGGAAACATATCCGGATTGCATCTTCTGTGTTGCGATGTATTCAATTTGTCCATTGCATCAGATCAAAGCTATCAAAGTCAGTGGCAGCCGAGGAATATTGAGGCCATATAGAGTTGGGGGTGACAGGGGCCATGGACCCAGTTGGCCAGCCATGGGTCGGCCCGGATGAAAAACATTTGATTTCCACGTTCGAAACTGACCAAATCATTAACTCTAGAACTTTTGGATGGCTTGTATCTAACACCACCAGAGTTGGGACCTGCCCTCGGAGTAGAACCCCGCAAGAAAGTATGTGGTTTAGTAAGGTGAAAGGATGGGGAATCATAAAACAACAATGCCACGATATCCTTTAAAACGTACCCAGACTCTACCCCCCCCCCCCCCCCCAAATATTTAAGAAAAAACGTTTTTTTCAAACGTTTGGGGTCCACTGAAGCCTGGGACTCTCGGATTTATCAACCAATTCCCCATGAGGCAGCCATCACTGAGCTTTGCCAAAAATTGGGGGAATGGTCATTTATACCGCGTTTGTTGTGTGTATAAAAGTATACAACGTTACCCAATACAATATACATATTGAGAAATGTGATGGCTACACCAGTTGTGGAATCAGGCCTACATGTAAGAACGCAATCTCCACACAACGGTTTCTCCCTTGCAGCGCCTTGCAGCGGGTACACCTCTGCCAGAAGTTACTGAACTTTTTACGTCTAAATTTAGATTCACGGTTTCCCCCAATCCAAAACAAAACGGGAGACGCAGACGTTCAGTTCATAAACATGGCACCACAAACACCAACAAAATCGTCGCCGGCGAAGTGTTTCTCGTGCTTGCGGACAAGTATTGCTACTATTTTTAAGTTAAGTAACCCACGTTGCAGAAAAGAAAATGTTCAAATGAAGCTCAAGTTACTTAGTTTAACAATTACACACTACGTTGCAGTGCTTCATCAAACTCCATGCCGATTGTCGTCTGAGACTTAGATGACACGTGCGTTTATTTGTTTACAAATATCACGTGATTGTCGGTGTATTCTTACTCGGACTATATTTATTTCACTTTCCCCAATTTCTCATTGATTCAAACAGTATTTTTGAAAATTCCTTCTCAGGTAATAAAACCTGTTTAATTAAAATTCGGACTGATTTGAATTTATGAACCCGTACAGCACGATGCCCAATCTGCAAGATTCTTGCAGATTCGGTAACTTCTGACAGAGATGTATCCGCTGAAAGGGAGAAATCATTGCGTGGAGATTGGTAAGAACGTCATGTTAGAACGCACCTGATTGGTTATTACGCATCTGAGTTACGCTATGACGTGAATGAAATGTTTCCATATAAAACCGCGTCAAGCGAAAACTCAAACTCCACCGAATGTGACATTTTTCTTAAAAATGATAAGCCTTCTTCACGTAATTGAAGCAGAGGTTAGCATTGGTTGAAGACAAGTACACCATCGACGTGCAGTACGCCTTAGTACACAACGCCATCGTGCCCCCACGTGGGCAATGTGATGAAGTGTCTTGCCCAAGTACACAACGCTAGGTCTGATTCGAACCGATGGCCTCTCGACTTACAGCCTGCACCTCTACCTACTGAGCCAACGCAATCCCCCACGCCACGTGTAGTTATACAGGTCTTTGGTAAGATACAGAGACCTATATACCATGTCAGATATTTATGAACCCTTAGCCACATACCACAAAGCAGTCGTAATATGTATGTGGGGCGCGGTGGCTTAGAATGTAGAGGTACAGGCTGCAAGCCTAGATGTCCTCGGTTCAAATCCCACCTGCGGCAACCACGTTTTGTCCTTAGGCCGACACTTCAAACCCAATGCCCACATGGGGGCACGGTGGCGCTGTGTACTAAGGCGTACTGCACGCCGATGGTGAACCTGTCTTCAACCAATGCTAACCCTGCTTGTATAGATTTCCTATGCTGGGGAGCTGACAGCTGCTCGTCGTTGCTCGTGGTTCTCTCCGGGTACTCCGGCTTCCCTCAGCCGTAAAACTGTCGTGGTCATGATCAGCCATTGTGCAGAAATATGTGACTTTAAACGCCAATAAATAAAAATATATATATAGATAGAACGCGATGTGTGTTTGAATCGGTGGGTGTTTTACATAACTCGTTGGAATGGCGTAATCATATTTCGCTTGAGCCGTAAACACACATCGCGTTCTGTGATTATTACACAACCCATGCATTAAAATTCATTTAAATAAACAAATTTTAAGTCCCATGTTTACACCCAAAGGTGAAGAGTCTGCTTGTTTTGACTGAAGCTGTACTGATCAAATGGCTCGATAAAAAATCAAAACAACCTTTTCGGAACCAATGTTTGTTGAAATTCGTATTCGTTTCTCTTAGGCTGGTGCCCATTCACGCCTAACCATATGGTGGCTATTACTGTTAGTAAAAATATAAGTACAAATTTGTGCAGATGTGCAAATCATCTGGGAGAAATGGGTTAATGTTCTGGTTGGAAATGATTGGTTTTTTTTTTAAATATTATCTCATTTTTGGTTAACTAATTTTTTGTGAACCGACTTTATTTTGTTTTGGACGTTTTCATTTTCACACTATGCGACAGGCTGTCGATAATTGTATAACGAAATTTGGAAACTTTTCGAAGCGTAACTAATGACTCGATGGGAAAGAACTAGTATAAACAGTGCTGGAAAAAATGTTCCGGATTATACATCACCCATTGACCCTATATCCCGATAAATTCGGTCTTTTGATTGGTCAAAATGCCTTGGACAAATAGCCATGACAAAGGATGCACCCAACATCCAAGGTATATGAGAGCGTGCAACATCCAGGGTATAAGCGCACGCGAAACATCGGGGGTGTATGGTTTAAACGAAAGCTGTCCGCTTTTGCTCGCCTCGAAATAAAAATCGAACCCAAAAACCCTAAAATAGTCACAAATATCATCAGATTTCCGACAATTCAATCATAAAAATAAAGAAAGATCAAATAATTCGTCCCATGAGTACCAACGTGTTCTATGTGCCAGTAGGCACAGAGAACACATTGGAACTTAGGGGACGATATGTCAACAAAATAGTGTTTCCTTGTTTCCTTAACGACCCAAGGGATGTAACTCTATCTATTGTCTTCTGTGCTTATAAAAACAAAATAATTATCACGAATTTGGTCCAAGTGGTTGTGGAGCTGAGAAAAGCGTCCACAACTTTATTTCTTCTATGTTTGTGTTGTGTTTCAAACGGGACAAAAACGTTATCTCCGCCAAAAACCGACATCCGTGTATTAAATCTCCATGTACCATACATGTTGGCGGAGATAACTTATATTGAATACAGAATCATTTATGCCATAGTGGCTATTCCATTAAATACAAGGGTTTAAAGTTGAATATATGTGTAATAAAATCGTAATGTGTTGCGAGTGCTTCGATTTTTTAATCTGCGCCATCTTCCTTCTTATATAATGTAATGCTAACTAACCTGGTACAGGTTGTTTCACCTTTCTCTTCCGCAGAACATATTTGTGTGGATTGGTTACGCAG
The DNA here is from genome assembly GCA_031216915.1 of Pictodentalium vernedei. Taxonomy (NCBI): domain Eukaryota; kingdom Metazoa; phylum Mollusca; class Scaphopoda; order Dentaliida; family Dentaliidae; genus Pictodentalium; species Pictodentalium vernedei. The sequence goes on from CM062288.1 coordinate 41,690,384, forward strand.
GGCATTTCTGTCTGAAATGTAAATTGCATTCAGATATGGGTAAAGACGACAAAACGAACTCCTCAACATCATCTCTGTAAGTGACAAATTGGTTTAACCTTTTCATAACGTAACGCCATATCTGTCCAGTACTATGTACAAAAATCAACATTCAAAGTTTATTAATTCAATTTTTGCCAGCAAAACATGGCTTAAAAACCCTCATTGGAGCGAGATTGTCGAAGAGTAAAAAGCTATTTTTTGAAGCAGAAAACATTTAGTTATTCGAGAAAACATTTTAAAGGTGTTCTTCCGCCGAGTAACAACATCAAGGCAGGGGAAAAAGGCCTCAGTATTTTTTGTCTGTTGTAAGTAAATTTTACGACCACTCCTTGTTGTTGATATAGACGATAAAGCTTAACGGGTAGGGTGATTGGTTATTTTTGGGAGTCTCAGTTTGTTGTTTGATTATTGTTATCCCTTTACCTAACTCGAAAAGAAGACGACACTTGCAAATACGGCTGCACGGTATATCGATAAACCAATATATACCGGTATTCAAACCAATATCGATTGAATACCGGTGTAATTACAAAATTATCGGTTTATCGTCATTATTCATTTACCCACAACTTAATTTTCAAGATGTCTTGAGTTTTTTAACTGTAGCCTCGAATGAATAATATTATGCCTTTACGCAATTAATCGTCTGCATGTGCTCGCGTAATATACAATGTCAGCAGTTGGAAAAATAATGTTAAAAAATTTCAGCAAAACTATATCATGTGACCCCCTCATTGGAACGAACTCGTTGAGCACGTTCCAATGAGGGGTCACATGATACTGTTCTGTAGATTTTATTTTGGAAAATCTGATTAACTTTTTTTTTAAATAATAAATTTTGATATCGTCTGCCTTGGGTAAAGGTTTTTCGAACCGCGTCATCAAGGCATGCTAATTCGTTACGACTGTGATGCCTCAAGCGTCGATTGTGGTACTTATGTTCATTTTTCTGAACAATTTTCGATATACCGGTATACCGCGGTATTTATTTGAATACCGATATCGGTATTCAGTTTTGAATATCGTGCAGCCCTACTTGCAAAAATAATTCTTGAATAACTAATTTTTTTCATTTTTTGTCTCAAAAACATAGGTTATGACCCCTCGTTGGGACGAGCTCGACGAGCTCGTTCCAACGAGGGGTCATAACCTATGTTTTTGAGACAAAAAATGAAAAAAATAATGAAAATTAATCGGCAATTTTGAGAATAGCGCTGGCCGGTTTTGGCCGTTACGTTAGGTAAATGGTTATATGAGAATTCATCGAAGAGTGCCTGCAGGCACTCTCCTATGAATTCTAACAAAACAAATCTAAATTGACGGAATAAAATCTAATTCAGATGAATATAAATTATGTGCTTAGAATACGACAATTTCATTGCGACATCCAAATATTTTAACAAACATCCAACATTTTAATCCTTTACCTGACATGAAAAGCAGACGGCACTTGCAAAAAAAAAATCTTGAAAAACTAATTTTTTTCATTTTTTGTCTCAAAAACATGGGTTATGTCCCCTCGTTGGAACGAGCTCGTTCCAAAGAGGGATCATAACCTATGTTTTTGAAAGAATAATGAAAATTAATTGGAGATTTTTTAGAATAGCGCTGGCTGGTTTTGGCCGTTACGTTGGGTAAAGAGTTAACAAGCATCCAATTCGATTCGATTCGTCCCGATTATTCGATTCGAGTCGCACTACTTCGGAAATTTCGAATCATCGAGATATTCTCAAAAACGCACTAAGAGTATCCTCTTGAACTCTTCTTCTGTCATCCTGTCTCCCATCCAGGAGCTCTAATGGTCGAAGAAAAGGTCAAGGAGATTCCGCTTCCGAAACTATTTTGAATCCGTTTTATAATATTCCGTTGTTTTTGACAAACAGACAAGTCACCGGGGCATACAATAAGCCTTTTTCGAAACTGCTATCTTGGCTTTTAATCTATGTAAGGCCACAGGTCGCGAGTAGGGCTGTCACGATTTTTAAATTTAGGAATCGATTAATCGTCGCAAATAATCGATAATAATCGATTAATCGTACCTAGATGACCCCCACCCCTCTCCCTCTCTTTGAAGTCGATAAAAATGAAGTTCAAGTCAGCTGACCTACCTCGAGTAAACAACGAAGACGATCAACTTTTAGGTACATTCAAAGCTTTGATGTTCTGAACTTTTGAACCCGTCAGTGTTATAATCAAGACCGGTCGGCAGTTGCGATCTTCGCAACTGCCGACCGGTCTTGATTATTACACTGACGGTTCAAAGATTCAGAACATCAAAGCTTTGATGAATGTACCTGGAAGACAAATGCTTCCAACGGCGTCTTGAGGTTTAACATCGATGTTCTTAACTCAATACCTTTAGAAACAATAGTTATTTCATCAAATTTTCTTTTAATTATTAAACATCTAAAACGGGATACAATTTACCGATTATTCGACAACGAAAAATACTGATCGATTTCGCCGTGATCGATCAACAATCGATTAATCGATTGATCGTGACAGCCATAGTCGCGAGGTGTAAACATATCAAGAAAACACGTCGTGAGCAAAAGGAGAGGAGAGCGGTTGAAGTGCTTCGGACACCATTTCGTTCATTGGTGAGAATTCAAAAAATATTTAGCTAAGGATACCATTTGTTTAAGACAATGGCAATATTGTATGAGCAGGTTCACTATTTCGAATTCTGTTGCTATCTACTTAAATGGTGTTTGAATGCACAGCGTGTCATGACTGTGTGGCCGTGGGCACTGTTTCGACAACTTTCGGGGATTCCCTAAGCCGAGAAACTCCGTGCAACGAGTGTTTCCTTGTTGCCACTCAAAACAAGCCCACGCCTCAGTAAAACAGTCTTTAAACCTGCGGTATATCCCATCGTTTAAAGTCGCCTAAGGTTGCCACTTCAGTTAATTCGAATGATGACAGAGGTTCTACGAATTTAAACTGATATTTCACAAAACTATTTGTCTTGGCTGACAGAGCACTCACCGCGACCAACATAGAAATCGCTTTATTTACACACGCGACCTCTGACCTTGCATAGATTAAAAGCCAAGATGGCAGCTTCGAAAAAAGGCTTATACGCGAGATGAGACTGACAATATTTATACCCAACGTAACGGTCAAAACCGGCCAGCACTATTCTCAAAAATCGCCAATTAATTTTCATTTTGTTTTCATTTTTTGTCTCAAAAACAGAGGTTATGACCCCTCGTTGGAACGAGCTCGTCGAGCTCGTTCCAACGAGGGGTCATAACCTATATTTTTGAGACAAAAATGAAAAAAATCAGTTATTGAAGAGGTTTTTTTTAAAGTGTCGTCTGCTTTTCATGACAGGTAAACGGTTAAGAAAGTGCAGTATGCATATCTGTAACTTGAAGATTGGTGAGATTCGATTCGGGATTCGATCCGACCGAAACTGAGATCCACGGGCCTCTAACAGTCAGGAGAGGGAGTTGTTGTACTGTAGTGATAGTCACCCATAGGATCGATTATCGCCACAAAGTAGTCTGCAACCACAAGACTTCGTCAATAGGATTAAATTATGTGTTATACTGGGTCATATAATCAGCAAAACGTGGGAGCGTTGTGGCTCAGTGGTTACGGCATTGGACTTCAAGCCAAACTGGCCACGGTTCGATCATCACTGGGAGTAACTACAACCAATGCTGACCCTGCTTGTGTGGAGTTAATGCATTGAGGAGTCTGACAGTTGCTTGTCGCTGCTCGGTGGCTCTCTCTGGGTACTTCGGCTTCCTCCACCGGTAACACTGTCGAAACGATGTGACACTGGCTGTCGGAAGTGTCGTTAACCCTTTACCCACCGTAACGTCCAAAAGAGCCAGCGCTATTCTCAAAAATCGCCATTTATTTTTCATTATTTTTTCTTTTTTTTTGTCTCAAAAACATAGGTTATGACCCCTCGTTGAAACGAGCTCGTCGAGCTCGTTCCAACGAGGGGTCATAACCTATGTTTTTGAGAGAAAAAATAAAAAAAATTAGTTATTCAAGAATTTTTTTTGCAAGTGTCGTCTGCTTTTCATGTTAGGTAAAGGGTTAAACTCCAACAAAAAACAGGAAAAGTAAAGATACAGAAGAAAGCTGTTCAAGTTAGAGAGTAGATCGTTGCACAGAAAGTGCTGATCAGAGAAGCCTTCACATCTGTGTGCAGCATAAAGCTAGAACTATCACCTTGAGGTGATTAATACTCCTGTATCTTCGAGATTAATACATAGAGGAGTCTGCCAGTTGCTTGTCGCTGCTCGGTGGCTCTCTCTGGATACTTCGGTTTCCTCCACCGGTAACACTGTCGAAACTATGTGACACTGGCTGTCGAAAGTGTTGTTCCCCCCCCCCCCCCACCCTAAAAAAATCAGGAAAAGTAAAGATACCGAAGGAAGCTGTTCAAGTTACAGAGTAGATCTTTGCACAAAAAGTGCTGATTAGAGAAGCTTTCACATCTGTGTGCAGCATAGAGCTAGAACTATCACCCTGAGGTGATTAATACTCCCGTATATTCTAGATTTAGAGGGAATGTGTATTTATTATTTAGTCAACCGGATAAATTAAACAATCATCGGCCATAACTAGTGACCGAGGACTGGGGAATATACTGCCAATAATGGTCAACAGTGACACCGTATTAACCCTTTACCCATCGCAACGGCCAAAACCGGCCAGCGCTGTTCAGAAGAATCGCCAATTAATTTTCATTATTTTTTCATGTTTTTGTCTCAAAAACATAGGTTGTGACCCCTCTTTGGAACGAGCTCGTCGCGCTCGTTCCAAAGAGGGGTCACAACCTATGTTTTTGAGAAAAAAAAAGAAAAATATTAGTTATTCAAGAATTTTGTTTGCAAGTGTCGTCTGCTTTTCATGTTACGTAAAGGGTTAATTCAATTTACCGACACTGGCGGTATATTAATTCTCACTATTCGCCATTTTGTTCTTTTTTTCGAAAAATTGCAGTCTGAATTCAGCTAATTGGCACTTTAGAAAGTTTGTTTCCAATTAAATGGGCCCAAAAATGTCGAAGGTAATAAATCAACAATTTTCTTGGCGATCAGTGAGATTTTGGATTACTCCCCTTGCATAGCTACTCGCCTTCTTTTGTAAACAAATGAATGTCGATATGGCATTTCAACGAATACATGAAAGAGGTTACAAACAAAAATGATTAGGAAATTTCGGAGGAAAAAGGCTGGTATAATAAATACGTTACGGGATGTTTAGATGGCGGATACGGTTTCACGTTGGGATCAGCGAGAACAATATTAGTCCCGGCTAAAGCCCCGCCCAATATTGTTCTCGATTTGCCTCATGTGACACCGCATCCGCCAACTAAAGGTCATGTAACTCATAATACATGGATTTGTTCACTTTATAAAGAAATTATATCCAACGTCAGCCAGTTTTTGTTACACACATTATGGTGACCATATATATCACGTTTCAAACAGTGACTATGTTCAAGTGCAAAAACTCTGTAATGCTTCATTTGCAGAAAAGTCACGCACATTTGCACTTGATTTTGGTTTTATCCCTTTACCTAACGTAACGGGCAAAACCGTCCAGCGCTATTCTCAAAAATCGCCAATTAATTTTCAAAATATTTTCATTTTTTGTCTCAAAAACATAGGTTATGACCCCTCGTTGGAACGAGCTCGTCGAGCTCGTTCCAACGAGGGGTCATAACCTATGTTTTTGAGACAAAAAATGAAAAAAATTAGTTATTTAAGAATTTTTTTTGCAAGTGTCGTCTGCTTTTCATGTTAGGTAAAGGGTTAAATAACACATTTCAACCCATATCTTCATAAATGTAAGAGGACATGTAATTCGCTGCACTTGTCTTCCAATACTACTACACCTGTAAATTCAAGGGGCATAACCCTCTAACATTTGAATCGAGCCGTCGCAAATTCATGTCACGTGTATATTCATCTGATGTTAATCGTGTATACAAACATGTAAACCAGTATCTTAATAAATATAGAAGTACTTCCCTCCATTTACAAGCAGATTTTCACTAAGTTCAAGGGTGGACAATAACTCTTTAAGGCTTGAATTCAACCACAGTAAATGATTGTCACGCAAACTTCACTTGAGCTGCACCATGTATTCCGAGGTTCAAACGAATATCTTAAGACATGTAGAAACAGTTAACTCTTCAAGATGTATCGACTGTTTTTAACTAAGTTCAAGGGTAATTCAAGGGTCATAAGTTCTGTTTTGAAGGCAAAAATCGAAGGAAACGGATTGTGAATAGGATTGACCGTTATGTTGGGCTTTAATATATTTTTTTCTCTCGAAAATCGAAATTTTAACAAACTATAGTATCATTCGTGTGTCCACATTTTTCGTTCCCTTCGTCTTTATCAAGATAAAAACAACAGGTTCCTCCCTCTGTAAAGTGCACTTGGAAATTTTGCAAATTTTAATTTGATGATGAAAACTACTGTGCGTATTGCAGATTCACTCTAAGACGATTGTTCGTTTTATTTATTACAGGACCTTTTTCCAGATCTGTATTTTCTGTTTCCCAATGATGTTTATGACCTCTCACTGGAGCAAGCCCGCTCCATTGAGAGTCATAGGAGGCGCTGGGAGCAACTTGGGGAGTCGTGGTCAAGAAATATCAAAGGACTGCAGTGGAATTTCGGGGGGAACTATGCCCCCTCCCCACTGCGTATAACCCTTTACCTAACATGAAAAGCAGACGACACTTGCACAACTATTATTTTTATTTTTTGTCTCAAAAACATAAGTTATGCCCCCTTATTGGAACGAGCTCGACGAGCTCGTTCCAATGAGGGGTCCCAACCGATGTTTTAGAGACAAAAATGAGAAAATAATGAAAATTAATAGGCGATTTTTGAGAATAGCGCTGGCCGGTTTTGGCCGTTACATTAGGAAAAGGGTTAAGACTGATACTTATCCTTTATTCAACGCACATGATATCAAAATTTGTTATTTTAATAATAATTTAATAATTTCCAATTTCCTAACAATTTCGACAAACCATCATTGAAACGGGCTCGGTTTGTAAAGTATGCTGGCAGATACTGCTGATTCGTTAAGCAAAGGGTTAAAATAAGCACTATTTTACCAGCCGCCTTCTTTAACCAATCAGCATGCAGTATTGCTCACTCATGACTGAGGCATATACTGTCACCTCGCAGGTGAAGTCACCCTATATGGATCCATATTGGTTGGGTGGATGTCATTTTAGATTCTCAGTAAATATCCTAGCCTCCAAAAAAGTCGATGTCGCCAAAATATCTCATCGGTTAATGATGTCTTGAGCTATTTATAAACCGATTGATAATGTGTAACTCAAGCGAAAACAGAGTGAGCGCCCAAACAGATGCTTTGTTTATTACGAAAAACAAACGTATAAAAATCGATCGGTTGCTTTTTGGACGTTCGTCGGAACAAGATGTAGCGAGTAAGTGCACTCCGAAAACACAATCAAATCGAACGATCGGGCTGTAAATAAGTTCTTGTTAAAGTGAATCGGGTGGCTGATGCAATACTGTTATGGTGTGCTCAGTTGGCATATTGGGCTTGGCGTACCGCCTCGCTCAGTATTGCTTTTGTTTCAACATCCTATTTGCCAACTTTGCACACAGTAACTAAATTATAGAGACTTTTGTGAATTTATTTGCGACAGTTATTCTCCGGTTATTGTTACTTCACCTAACGAATCGGCAGAATCCGCCCGCGCAATTTACAAATTGAGCGGATGGAACTGCCCTTAACTTTTTACCTAATAAATCGACCGTATCCACACGCGTAATTTACAAATTAACCCTTTACCTAATATGAAAAGCTTGCAAAAGAAATTCTAGAATAACTATTTTTTTTTATTTCTTGTCTCAAAAACATATGTTATGACCCTCATTGGAACGATCTCGACGAGCTCGTTCCAATGAGGGGTCATAACCTATGTTTTTGAGACAAAAAATAAAAAACATAATGAAAAATAATGGTCGATTTTTGAGAATAGCGTTGACCGGTTTTGGCGTTACGTTAGGTAAAGGGTTAAGCTATTGAAAAAAAATATATATATTTCGAAAACATTATTTCAACAAAACCATATCATGTGACTTCTCACTGGAACGTGATCATCGGCGTTATGTGATATGGTTTTGTTGAATTTTTTGGAAAAATTTGCAATAAAAGCAATAGTTAAAACACTAAATTTTGAAGCAGCTATTGTACGAGACACACCTCACTGACCTTAATATCTCTATAAGGTTTTTTAACTGTAGTTTGACCCGTTTCTGGGTTATTACTGAGACACAAATACTGACCGATTTTAAGCGTGGCCTTGGCCTTTGAGTTACGGACCCGGCTAGGAAGTGTGACATCCTCCTATGCTCCTATATAATTGTGGGAAGTTTGATGGCTCTCGCCCCAGCATTTTACGAGATGTCCACGATTCGATCTCCGCCAAGGTTAACTGCGTTGTGTCCTTGGTTAAGGCACTTAACTCCGATTTCCCACTGTGAACTTAGGCGTACTGCACATCGATGGTGCACCTGTCTTCAACCAATGCTAACCCTGCTTGTGTGGAGTTAGTACGCTGGGGAGTCTGACAGTTGCTCGTCCTTGCTCCGTGGTTCCCTTTGGGTACTCCAGCTTCCCTCATCGGTAAAACTCTCCGACACGAGGTGACCCTGGCTGTCGAAAGTGTTGTAAAACTCCAATAAATAAAAAACAACTTGTACAGCCATAGAGCACCATGTATGGATTTCAGGCTTAGAAATTAATATTATTATTATTATTTCATTCACATGTTTGCAAGTATCATTTGATTCAGCCTGATTCAACTGCAAAAAGAAAATTATGTTTTATTTATTTAACCCTTTACCCAACGAATCGGCAACATCAGCCTGCGTAATATGCAAATTCAGCAGCTGAAAAAACATTATTTTTCAAAAAAGTTCAACAAAACCATATCATGTGACCCCTCTTTGGAACGAGCTCATCGAGCTCGTTCCAATGAGGGGTCACATGGTATGTTTTTGTTGAATTTTTTTGAAAAAATTTAAAAAATGAAATTTAAAATGATAAATTGTTATATCGTTTGTGTTGGGTAAAGGGTTAAACAAGGGAAAGAGATACGTGATATGATAAGAGATCGCGGTAGTTTTGCTGGTGACTCATTGATCCTACTGCATGGGTTGGGTGGATTATTAATAAAAGCCTCGGGTGGATTTGCAATTCGAAGAATGTTAAAAATTTCGAATTGAAAAATAATAATTATAATAAAAGTGTTTCGTGTGCGGTAGATGAAGGATGAAGGATTAACCCATTCATTACGGTATAAATGGGTTTTGCGTAAAAGAAAAATGGTTGGTGATGCACAAACAATATAATCAGTAATATTTTAGTATTGCAGCACATTTGCTCTGAAGGGTTAAATGTTACTGAACCTCCCAGCAAATACAAAAAGTACTCAAGCAAGTTTTTCTCACAACGATCTCATTCAGTAACAGTTAGACTCACAGTTCAAATTTTTGATGCACAACAATAGGACTCCGGCCTGTGCGCGTGCACGGCAGGTTTTTTTCTGCTGTGTTTTTTTTTATAGAAGCAATTGTTTGTTTTGTCAGGCAATTATGCTAAATTACACACCAATTCCTGTGTCTTCTCCGGGTTGGTAAGAGACGTGAAATACCCGATAGAACAATAGGGTAGGTATCCAAGTGACGTCACTTGAACACCTGTACTCACTTACCATACCTGGGTCCGTGCGTTCTGTGAATTGGCGTGTAAGTAAGTTACTCACCTAGTCCGGCCGCCGAGGCACTGAACCTGGTTTTGTTGTATTAAGTTTTTTTCTCGGCGGATTATTATTCTATAGGGTCTCCTTGATGAGATTTTTCTAACTGGACAGCTGACAGTGTTGAGCAATTTTTTTTATTCGACAAAACACAAGATGGCCGCCAAAGTGGCCGCTGTGAAAAAATACAATATCACCATATAACTTGGATCGGAATTTTTGGTAAGATAATATGGAATTTTGAAGATTTGTCTTCTTGATTCATCGTACACATATATAATTGCTACTTATTAGCCAAAATAAGATTACCAAAATCCAATATGGCGGCCAAGATGGCCGCCAATGTGTCACACTTTTCTCATTTTTTTTGAGATTTCTCCACGTATCCTTCATATTGTTGCTAAGATGTTGACAAATATGCATGCTTATATAATTCTATTTACCAGAAGGGCCATTTCTGCACACACTGGTACTCTAATATCCACCAGAAGTGGATTGTTGCTCACTCTATCACGTTATTTATAAACGCCGGTATAACCTAGTCAATCCGAAAAAAGTTGCGAATTATGTTATGTCTGTCGGAATTAACCGATATTATATGTATAAACAATGTAAGGTATATACACATATCGGCACATTTTCATGAACCTACTGTTACTCTCATGTGTCATATGAAATATATTCTCTCAAAACCCAAGATGGCGTCCAAAATGGCCGCAAATATGGCAAAAAATCATTATTTCTTACAAATATAGGCGGCTATTAGGCTCTATTTTTTTGAAATGTCCAACCATGATTACCGATATGATTTAGCCATATGGGGTGATGCTCTTTTGTTATATATGATCAAAGGAATTGTTTGAGAAACCCAATATGGCGTCCAAAATGCCCCCAAAATTGAAAAAGTAACAAAGCAATTACAGTCTACACTCATCTGCCCAGAGTCCAGTCGCCAATACACTTAACCTGTTTTTTTCTCGGTGTATTATCGTATCACTCTATCGTATAACTATATGGTCTCCTCGTGCGATTCCTTTTACTGGGCAGGGTTGATCAATTTCCTTATAACCGCCAAAACCTAAGATGGCCCCAAATTCAATTTTCCGCCGATACCACTGAAAATGTTGACATTGAAAGTCAAAAATCTTTACTAAATAATTCAGTACAGCACGCTATTTCCAACTGATTGTATTGGTCACAAAGCGGGTCAGCTTATCCCCAGATTTTCCAGAAAAAATCAAAATCGCTACCCAAATTATCGTTCAACAGGCAATATTGTTTGCTGCAGTAGTGTTAAAGACTCCAAAACGGAGGTGGGAACTGAAATGTACGAGAAACTGTAACAAAAGAGATGTTTGCAAATATCATTGGTGAAGTACTTTATAAGGACCACACAAGATGCAGTGAATATCAAGTTGAATGACTGTGTAGTTCCTTAGATCAACTCATCACTACGCATTACTGCCAGCGATGTCTGTTCATTGCAGCAGTCCTCCGAAACACTGCACGCACAGAAAATGGTACACGCCATGTTTGCTGCATTACACTTACACCTCGAATATTTGCATGGCGTTTTACTCGAACATGTGCACCTAATCATCTTCAGTATTTCATCAGGTGCTAGCTTGACGTTGGACGCGACTGTCACAGTGTTCAAAGATTTTGTATTCAAGTCTTTCTCGAATCCAGATACAGTTGGGTCCATCTGCGGTGGGTTAGGTTGAAGGGCATGCTTCCATACACACGTTTGCAAGTGGGCCCGTTTGACATTCTCACTAAAAGCCTCTGTTGTGGTTGGTAGGCTAAACAATTTAGGAGCAGATGTTGCAGTCGGATTCCCAATTTGTTTTCTCCATATGCACAAACGAGCATCGGACATTGATGTTGATTTAGGAGATCTATAGCATAATGCTATGAACTTGGTGGCTTGTTCTAGAACATCCGATATCCCCACGTTATTCTCACCAAGTGATTCCAGTGTCCCACCAGTTTGCAGAACCTTCAGTACACGCCCTTTGCCGATACCAAAGTATCCCCCTACAGTATCGACCCGGAAAGTGCGTGAGCAGCGAGCAATTGAGGAACAATTTTCTTGTGTGTATCAACTGCGGCAGGTATATCTATCACCACCCGTCCATGGATTGGTGACTCCATAATCATTGCAACCGTGAAGTGTTGTTCAAGGTAGTGATGCAGCAACAACAAATAGACGTCAGTGTCGTCAGCAACAACCACAATGTTATAACATTCAGCTGCAGCAAACAATATTGCCTGTTGAACGATAATGTTGTCGGCTTCCTCGTGACTAGTTGCCATATCTACTCTGTCTGTCACCGATCCACAACTAACCTCAACCGGAACATCATGTTGGCCAGTAATTACAAGTTTGTGAGTTTGTGTGTTTTGCTCAGCAAAACTTTTGTCCATGGTGAGTTGATCACATATAATGGAGATCAGTTGCTTTTTGTTCTTCACTAAGGTCAGCACATGTTTTTGTGGTGGTAGCAGGGAGGTGGGTACAAGTTGAAACACCCGGCAGCTATCCGCCTTTCTGTGTGCCCTTGTCACGCACTTGGTGCTGTAGTCAACATATCTGTCAAATATCAAATACACATCACTCGATCGCAACTTCTGTTTGATGTTGTCTTTAAACGCTGTAATGAAGTCTAGAATAGTTGCCGGTCTGGTTTTGGTAGACACGGGCCAATGAGGTATCCAGAGCAGTGCACAGCCATCGATAACAATTGCAGATTTCTTATCCACACCAGACATTATTTTTGGTTTCTCAACAACTGTTTTATTTTTCAATACTGATTTTGATGTGCACACGCGCATATCTCCGAATTCATCAAATATGGCGGTTGGTAGTGGTGACAGTTCAAAGGAAAGGATATGTTTGATATCTAATTCACGTGAACTACATACAAGTCCGATAACTCTGGAATAAATGGGATTAGTGTTATATATTTTGACCTCCCCAACCTTCAGCGACTTTTTCAAGATTGCCATAGTTTGTACTGGTTTCGAAATTGACTCATAAAATCCACTCGGGAAGGCCTCTTCAAATTCCGTCATTTTCTGAACTCCGAGGCTGACAATCTTATCGACATTGGCAGAAGTTGGACCTATCCTACCAGTTGCGATGTTAATTATGGTCTCGGGGTGTCCGTTTGGATCCAGTGGGTCGATACATATTCCTAGTTTAGTTCTCAGACCCATACGGTCGACAGAATCACTTACAATTCTAGTCTTTGCCTCTTCCTTATGTGCGATCTGTAATTTGTCACTATCTCGATCTTCTCGCATATTTGATATACCGGTAGCTAACTTCCCACATGCATGAAAACTCAATGCCCAGGGTTTTAGTGTTTCTGGCTTTAATGTGATCCCTATTATACCGGATTTGCCATGGCCATATCGCATGAAGGTAGTTTCGATATACATATCGCTCCATATGCCATTCCATAGACAAGGTATGTGTCTCATCACATGTTCACCCTTCAAGAAATGAGATAAAATATCCGGTGGCATATTTTGCATCTGCCGCAGATAGAAAAGCCCATATCTTGTGTAATTTGCATGACCAGAAGCAAAGAAATAAGGAAGCATGCTTTTCACGGCTTCGATGTGCAAAATCCAGTCACCTTCTCTCTCCGCTCGTACGTACAACATCATGAGGAAGCATGGTTTCAAAAAAGCATCAACCCACTTTTTTTGTCGTGCGACTTTTGCACGCGTTCTCTTCTAGCAATGCAAATACATCTTCTGCACATTGCAAATCATTATTCTCGAAAGCTGTTCGCAAACGTTCTTCTGATAACAAACGCATGGCTCTCATATTCATTGGAAACTTTTTCCCAGTCAACATCTTTTCAACCCCACCGAATACTGACTCAAGTATATCTGAAAGTCCAGTATTGGCCATGAGCATTCCAACTGAACCAATGAAACTCATGAGCAAATGCATACCACCCAATCGAGGAACAAATGCCGCGAATTTGTCTGGATAAGACCATAACACCTGAACTGCTATCTTGTATAACTGATGATCGGCAGTAAATATAGTGAACGGCTGTCCTGCATCTGACGATAGTTGCTCTGCCTTTTTCAAAGCTGTCATGATAGTGTCTGGATCGGCAGGTGTCATGTCTATTAGAGGGTATGCTGCGTTCGTTTTTTGGGGTTCGTTGCTTGACCCGAGTCTCTCGTCATGCGGGTATTATACCCATTGAACTCCGGACAGTTCTGGTCACTGACCACATCTTTCAAAAATGCGAAGTCAAGTTCTATCGCTGTGCGTAATGACATTGAACTGCGACACAATGTTGAAAGAAGGAGAACGGTGTTTCGTACATGTGATGCGGGCATGTCGGGTCGTTTTGGGTCCATTGAAACGCACAACATCCAATTCGTACTCTGTTGGTTTTGTCATATCTGACTTTTTCAATCTTGGGATCGTCTGAGACTCAACGGAATCATTATTGTCCTTTTGAGCCATCTCGATTGCCAATGAATGGGTGCTTAGCTACCCATTTTGAGAAGCAATTTCAGCATCAAAGTTGTCAACAATCACTTGTATGAGGCCATTGTTGGCATCCGAAATCGGTGTATCATTTGCATTCTTTGCAGCCAGAGCTGCCGCAGATTCTTTGAATCTCAATAGCTCGTCATATGACCATGTAACACCAAAATCATGCATGGTTTTTACCAACTCTTTAGAATCTCTTAACAGCGTTGCCAACGAAATTTGAAGCGGTGTGTATTTTCCACACAACGCTGATGTCACTATGTTTCCTATCATCAGAGCAGGTTATGTGTGGTCCAACTGTGGTGCTAAACGACTTAGTAATGTGAGAAGTGTACCACTTACAAACGGGGATACGCTTTCGATGTTAACATCAATGGCGTAGTTATCTTTGTCATGATCCATATCTTTGATTTCTTTGCCTATTGCTTTACTGAGAATCTTTATGGAATTGTCAATATTGTCATCATCCGAGTCTTTAACGTGCCTAGGTAAGGTGCCAGCTCTGGATTTGTCTGCCAAAACGGTGGCGATTCCCGGGGAAGACAACACCAACAAAATGTCATATCCGCAGCTATCGACTAGATCAGACACAAATGATCGACAAGAATTGTAAGTCCCACCAGATTGCAGATAAAGATCAAATAATTCGACAGAACTCCACGTGGGGGGATGTGTCATTTTTCATGTAAGATATGACAGATTGTATGGCCTGACTATGTGGTGACGAAAGATCAATTTTCGGTTTTGCAGCTGATTCTACCGATTTTGGATTCGTAAATTTCGACCTACAGTCAACATGGTACCGAGCATCGGCAGCATGTAAGTCGCTAACAGCACCACACACTCTAAGCTTTACTTCTTCGGACCATTTATCGTTCCTACGACAACAAATGCCAATCATTTCATCACTAACTGACATATGCGGTGTATGTGTGCCTATTTGGCGAAACAGGTAGGCGGGCCTCCACCTTGAAGGATTCTTCGTATCCCGGTCAGCTATGCAGTCATCACCACAAAATAGGCAATGACGCCTGAAAGTAAATTCGTCATGTGAACGTTTGGGTCGTTTTTCGGGCGGAGCATAAGAATCTAGGGATGTGCTATGAACAATGCTTGCTTGCTTCACATTCTTCGGGTGCAAATACTTCTCAACACAGTATTTATGGCAACTCAGAGTCAAATCTGGGTCTGCATCGTACCCATGTTGCAAAGCTATTTGTAAGTCATCGTTATAAATCCTACTACACCTGAGTATATTCTCAATTCGCTTTGCTTTCACGTTCATACGAGGATCTTTGCTCCTCAATTCAGCACAACCGAACGTGGTTGAGAAAAAAACAAGTATCTGACATGACGGAGTTAGTCTATGTCGTTTCAAAGCAAAGGTCGCCCGAACCTGATGCTATATCGAGTGAAGTTGAAGAAATAGAAACGCTAGTGATAAAAGGCGAGACAAAATTTTAAGTTTATGAGGTGTTAGTGAGACACAATTGCGCAGTTGCAATAATGCGTCCTCGCTCTAAGAAATCAAAGAGAAAAAAAACAGTTATATGACGTAATCTCCAAACGCGTTCACATATAAAGAGCGTTGTTAGATATAAATAGCGTTGATAGATATAAATAGCGGTGTAATATCCGTCCAATTTCTACCAAATACCCAATGCGGATGTAGTTACTATATCGAAACACAATTACATCACGTTTTGTGCTTATATAGTGAGTTAAGGTGAAATAATCATTCGGATCTGTAATTTCCACATTACTTTTCGACCCCTTCAACAGTACCTCACTTTAAGGCCCAATTAAAAAAAATGCTCAATGCTGTCAGCTGTCCAGTAAGATAAATTAATAAGAGGGGTGTCTGAACTAATAAAAACCGTTGAGAAAAAAACTTAATACAACAAAACATGGTTTGGTGAAAAAATGGCGTTTGGCGGCCGGACTAACTTCGCTGTCGGTATTCATGAATTTGAACAACCTGCCAACGTGCTGTAACACCTCGCCGCTTAGCGGCTCGGCGTCACATACCGCACGTTGGCAGGTTGTTCAAATTCACGAATACCTCCAACTCAGTAACTATTACATAATGTCTATCCTGTTTTTATCATATCAAAAGGGCACTTTTTGTCCTTATTCGCCAACGTAAACAAAGGGAATGCAACGGATGGGAATGGTGTTCCGAAACGCAGGGGATCATTTGAGCTATGTGTTTAAAGCGAAGTTTGAAAGAGTAAGTATTTGAACGGTGACTGTAATGTTTATCGCCACGTTAACTAAAGAGATAAAAAAGAAACTTACTGAATCATACGGCGGTAGCAACATCTCCGCACTACTGTTTCTTTTCGGTTGCAAATCCGTCGACGGAACTGAAACACGAAAAGAGGATAATGGAATTTCATATTCTTGTGTGTTTAAAAAAATGGAGATTTTATGATTATATAAAAACAACTGATGATGAAGCTAGGATCTCAACATTTTCCGACATGGTGTAGCGGTGTTTAAAACTTTCTGAAAGTGTCTCCGAGTCGTTGACCGTCGGTAGCAACCATCAATCTGTCCGATGGACAACACAAATTTTTCGACAGAAAAAGGCCCATTGGCCCTCTTATGGCTTCGAGTCAGAAGGGATCAATGTTTTATTATTTTGTTGTTAATCAGAACAGCGAGGTATTGACCCTTTACCCAACGTAACGGCCAAAACGGGCCAGCGCTATTCACAAAAAAATCGCCAATTAATTTTCGTTATTTTTTCATTCTTTGTCTCAAAAACATAGGTTATGACTCCTCATTGGAACGAGCTCGATGAGCTCGTTCCAATGAGTGGTCATAACCTATGTTTTTGAGGCAAATTTGAAAAAAAATGAGTTATTCAAGAATTTTGTTTACAAGTGTCGTCTGCTTTTCAATTAAGTAAAGGGTTAAAACTCGTCCGCTCAGTCATGTTCAGCTCTGACCGTTAATGGCGGAAGTGACGTAGATGGTGGCAGGGAGAGGTACAATTGTGGCTAATTCTTCCTTCGTATTTATCAATCCAGGTGCAATGATTAAGGAACCCCAACCTGGAACCATGGGACTGAATGAGGGGTATTTTGTCATTTCCTTAACCACTCCCTCCCTCTCTGTTCCGTACCGACACCATTGGATGACTACGGCCCTATGGTAGTAGATTATAAAAATTATCAGTATTTGCATAGATCACAATGTTGCAGTAGAAAATTCTGTATTAGGTAAAGTGTTGAGGAGTTAACCCTTTACCCAACGTAACGGTCAAAGCCGGCCAGCGCTATTCACAAAAATCTCCAATTAATTTTCATTATCTTTTTCATTTTTTGTCTCAAAAACATAGGTTATGACCCCTCTGTGGAACGAGCTCGTCGAGCTCGTTCCAAAGAGGGGTCATAACCAAACTTTTGGAGATAAAAAATGAAAAAAATAGTCATTCAAGAATTTGTTTTGCAATTGTCGTCTGCTTTTCATGTTAGGTAAAGGGTTCAGGGACCATTAGACACGATAGTAAATTCTAACTAAAAAAATATCAGAGTACTTGAAGAG
Source organism: Pictodentalium vernedei (assembly GCA_031216915.1). Taxonomy (NCBI): domain Eukaryota; kingdom Metazoa; phylum Mollusca; class Scaphopoda; order Dentaliida; family Dentaliidae; genus Pictodentalium; species Pictodentalium vernedei. Next base: position 41,708,293 of record CM062288.1, read on the forward strand.
TACCCGGCAGCTAGAAAATAATCGAGTAGAACAGAAAAATATTAAATTATACATGTACTGTACTATGAAACAAAGGAATTCTGGTGAGCCTGCAAGCTATGTTATAGCTACCTATCAATCAAATTACCTATTATTCTAAGCAACACAAGATGCGCTTGCAGGTGTACATTCCAATAGATGAAAATTATATACACAACATTCAAGAAAGTAGTTACGCGTTGTCGAAGGTTAGTAAAGGTTTCTCTCTAACGTCACCCACCCACGTTCGTTTTGTTGTACTACGCCAGGCAAGCAGTGCATGGGATGGCATATCGTGAGAAATATGACTGATAAAATATTCGCCAACGGTCAAAGTGGAGGTAATTTGTACACCTTCCTATGGCTGTTAAGAGCACTCTACGAATACATAGGAACTTCATCTGCAAGTTTGGAGCGACCTGGTAAAATTATCAGTTGATAGGAACTTGACAATTGGCAGACAACTAGTTCCATTGTCCTATCAAATCATACCTGATTTGCAGAGCACGAACACTGACTAATGTGTCGTGTGATGTTTAGCTGGTATCAACTGGTTCTGACTGGGCAGTCACGTGGCCTTCTAACAGAGGACATCCTCCAAGCCGACGTCAATTGAAGCTTGGGGTCTAACGTTAGAAACTCGGGACGGACTGGTGGAGGCACATGCTGCTTGGCTGTGGGCGCCTCATGTCACCTGGTCAACTAACTGACCGACTTTCTCTTGATCAGCAAGCATGAATTTGCAATTCGGTCCAAGGCCAGTCACATACTTCTCGGTATATTATATAACAGCTATCAGAACGCCAAAGCAGACACCTCCCGTCACACTTACAAACGGTGCGCTGTTAGCAATCATGCACATATATTTGACATATTTGGCTGGGGAGTAAGCCTTGATAGTCCTAAAAAAACTACAGTCACTGTAGTATTGACAAATAAGTGTGTTAGAGTCTGTTGTTTTGAGACTACTTAGATGTGTTGATGCTAGAACTTGGTGAAGTTCTTAAGACTTTACCGAATGAATCGCCCCCATCTGCTCGCTTAATATGCAAATTCAGCAGCTGAAAAAATATTATTTTTCGCAAAATTTCAACAAAACCATATCATGTGACTCCTCTTTGGAACGAGCTCGTCGAGCTCGTTCCAAAGAGGGGTCACATGATATGGTTTTGTTAAAATATTTTGAAAAAAATTAAAAAATGATATTTAAAGTAATAAATTTTGATATCGTCTGCGTTGGGTAAAGGGTTAAGACTTTGCATTTAATAAAACTATTAGTAATCAGAAAAGGAGCTCTTTGTCCGAGTTGTCTATTGCTACCAGAAGCAAAAAAGGGGGCACACGGATCAGAGGGCATGCAAGCTTTAAGACCCACAACCTCATTCCAAAGACGTTCTTGGTAAGAACTGAAGTCCGAACTGTTTTATAAAACCACTGGATGAATTTTGAGCAACGGCCATTAACGCTCACCATGCCACAACAAAAGAGATTGGACGATCAGGCTGAGGTTACGAGTTCGAGCATTATTGTGGGAAAGGTTTTGCAATTTATGGGGGTGATGCTCCCTCATCCCCATGCATCAAATACCGATAGGAGTGATGTAGACAGGGGTGGCTTGGGGCCAGAAAACTACCGCTACCCCCCCCCCCCCCCCCCCCCCCCCCACGCTCACACACACATACACACATGCTAGAAAGGCTTCGCATTCGCTCTTGGGAACTAAATTATATCATGCACCCCATCCCCCACCCCCGAAATTAGCGAGGCATCCCTTACTTTAGACTTCTGGCTATATATACGCGTCCACAGACAGGTAAGATTTAAAGGTGCTGCACGCCGATCCAATCGAAACTGATAAACAAGAAAAAGGGGAAAAAAGAGTACAGTCACTCAAATGCGAGTTAATGGCAATGTCATAGCTAAGTGGCGACACTGTAGCCAGTATTAATAATTAAATAGGGTAACTCCATCAATTATATCATTGTCATCCAATAGTAGTGGTGTAACAATGTATCCTAATAACGGTATATTGCAATTGTTCTGACTGAGGATATCTTGCACTATCAATTTTGTGCAGGGGTTCTGATGGGGTTGCCGGACACCCACTCCACTCCCTCTGCACCATCATGGGTCTATGTTCTCCTACCCTTCGACGAAATCACCTTCTTTAGCTAATCGGGGAATAACATCCAGTACTTCCACTCGTCGACTAGTGTAAACTCTCTTGTCGGGTGAACCCTGGCACCACTCTTGTTTTTGTGCACCAGTTCCTTTTCTCACAATAATAATTTATTTTTAACCTTTTCAGAGTCTCTCCAGGGAGGGAGCAGTGTAATCAACTATGTTTTATTTTGATTAATTATAAATAAAATAAAATGTTTGAATTCACACTAGGGTGTGAACAAAATGGACATCGTTTAGTTTATATTACTCAGTTGCATACTGATTTTAGCATTTGATGTTCAGCATTTAATAAGCTACGGCCCAATTTGGCTTTAGCATTTGATGAGCTACAGGTCGATTATGACGTGAGATCCTCTGTCTCCAAGGATGAGTTTTGTGCTCTCCAGATGACGTCCACATCTTGTGCATTCGTTTGGTGTATGGTGACCTGTTGGGACTATCTTGCAGGCATCCCCGGTTTGATGTGAAGGTAGTAGCCGGCTACGAGAAGAAACCACCTGTGAATCAAGTAAACCAAGAGGGATAACACGAAAAACTCTATGTGCACAGTTTCACCCCTCTGTCCCTTTACTTGGAGATCATTCGGAAACCTTCTGGAGAAAACAATAAAAGGCATTATGGGTGAGTAGTATAGCACATATCAATCGTGCATTATTACCCGGAGCTTTGCCGGAGCAGCTAGTGGTAGATTCTCGTAGAAACCGGAGCTTTGCAGGAACAACTTTTTTTCTGTGCAAATGTTCGGCTCCATTCATCTAGATCCGCCAAGTTGTATACCAACTGCATACATAGTATGCTCTGGTATGTATAGTGATATATGAGCACATATGGCCTTGGGTATATAGTATGGATATGTAATGGAATATTGATGAGGAAGGTGAGTTTTCTTGAAAGTTTCCCCGCGAAACGGTTGACGTTACTATTGATGTCGTGACGTTGTGATGCGCATGCGACGTCATGGAAATATTGACTGCTGTTGTTGTCCACTGTACAATCCGACATTACGTTGTTCGGGTGAGGGAATGACCTCACACCCTCCTTCCGCTTTTCTCGCCACCAAAGGGGGCAAAATCCTCACATACCCTACTCCTAATGTCCCACAATAAGAATTAACCCTTTACCTAAATGGCTAGCAGACGACACTTGCAAATAAAATTCTTGAATAACTACTTTTCTCATTTTTGATCTCAAAAACATAGGTTATGACCCCTCATTGGAACGAGCTCGACGAGCTCGTTCCAACTAGTGGTCATAACATATGTTTTTGAGACCAAAAATGAAACAAAATGGAAATTAATTGGCGATTTTTGAGAATAGCGCTGGCCGGGGTTTTGCCGTTACGTTGGGTGAAGGGTTAATGCGGTAGTGCCTTCTGACAACTAACAAGACAATTTGTTATAACAAGATAGTTATGTTGTTATAATAAAATAAAACTGTGTTAAAACAAAACAGCAACAACATAGTTACGTTGTTATAACAAGATAACTAAGTTGTTATAACAAGATAACTAAGTTGTTATTACAAGATACCTAGAATGTTATAAATAGATAGCAATAAGACAGCTAAACTAAAACAAGATAGCTAATTTCCTATAACACAAGATAGCAAAGTCGTTACAACTAGATAACTAAGTTTTTATAACAAGATAGCTAAGCTGTTATAACAACTTAACAAGTTTACTGGCAATCGATGTTTTCAGGATGATGTGGCCCAACACCCCCACTTTCATCCACATCCTCGGCCCGTCTCCGCCCTACCATCCTTACCATGTTTGATCGACAATAAACCAGTTTCCACCATCCACTAAACCCACTACCTGATTCGAAGGCCCTATCATACCGCTCAATACGACCCCTCCACCAACTGTCCGTCACAAGGACCCGACCAGTCCCGATCCCCACCACCAATTCCATGTATGACCTTGTGACCCATTCCAAGGGAAACACAATTGCCCGACCCTTCCAACTTAACAGAGTGTGATATCTCCCTATCCGCCATCCATTCCCTGTTGGACACTGCTTACCCCGAACACTCAAGACCCCCTACCCTCTAAGCCAGGAATTCCACCTACTACTCAAATGGAACGTAACCCTACCCCAGCACCTTTACAGAATGCGACTCTATCCTTACCATCCATTCCAAGTGAGGCCCAATCCGATTTTCAACTCAACTCTACCAAGAGGCAATACATTCCCAGTGACCACACTCCGCCATCCATTCACAGATCACCAACCACCCACTGGCATTGGTAACGACAGTGATATGTAATCACGTGAAAATATAACGACCAGGATATGTAATCACTTGGGTGTGCAGCATGTGAGATATGTAACAACTAGTGTTATAACCGCTCTGTTATGTAAACACTATATGTAACCACCTTGATATGTAACCAACGGAGCTTACGACCACAAGGGTGGTATCTACTGCAAGATATATTCACCAGGATATGTAGCACTGAGGTATGTAATGACTTGGATATGTGGCCTCAATGATACAATACGGCCGCAGTGGACTGGTCATTTTCCACGGGTGGTCAATATTTCCGCAGACGCAATAGTATCAGATACAACCCGGTGCTTCATTAATTAAACGTTTAGTGATGATGATTTCTATTAACTGGTAAGCGCATGCGTTGACATCACTGCCCACGCGTGGATTACGGCCACGGCGACTGTACTATATGTAACCACTAGAATATGTAACAACCATGATGTGTAATTAGTAGAATTGGTAATTACCATGGTATCTAACTACCAGGATAGGTAACAACTAGGATATATAAAGTTGAAATGTAACCGCTGTAATTGGGTAACCGCTTTGAGTAACCACTAGAAGATGTAACTCCAAATGAAGGGTATGTAATCACCAGGGTATGTAATATACTACACACATTTTTCTTATGATCACTTATATAATCGTCATATTTCTGTACATTTTAGCAATTATTGCCTGTTCGGTCTACCGTAGCTTACTTTGATGATTGTGTGACATCCGGTTACAACCAAGTCTCCTTCGTCCATGATTTCGGGCTGATAATTGCTCAATAAAGAGATCAAGTGTTTTTCGTGATGGGATCGGGAACATGGGTTTTCTGGAAATCGGGGTGATACCTTAACTGGGGCTATAAAATTGTTCTTGCTCTTTGTCACTTTGGTAACGTTTACAATGCGCACCCTACGTCATTTGAGTCCCGAGGAACTATCCAGAGGAGTGGGAATGCTCAGTCTGGGCTTTCACGGAGACTGGTGGCTGCATAACTCGGTGTATCACAGAGTGTGATATCCGGTGCCTGAAACTGTTTCCAGACGCATGAGAGTGCTCGGCGGAGGCACAGTGGTCGTCGTCAGTGGGTGAAAACACATCGACAGGACCATTACCTCGTCACCACTGCCAATCGGAAGCGAACCATGAACGCCATATTAACCGTCCAGAATACACTCCAAATCGTAGAGGACATCAGCATTTCAAGGCAGACTATACTTAACAAGTTACACAATGCTGGTTTCCGAGACAGAAACCCCACTGCGCGCGTTCCTCTGAAGTCCTGACACCGGAGACAGATGTGCCGCAGAGAACACGTCAAGTGGACACCGTGTCAGTGGCCAATATTTTCTTCACTGACGAGTCTAGTTTCTGTCTAGATTTCCCCGAAAGACGTCTTTCTTGAATGGAGAAGATGCAACGAGAGGTCCTCTGACGCTATAGTTCGAGAACATGACCGGTAAGGTGAAGGGTGAGTAAGGGTTTGGTGCGGGATGAGTTTGAATGGCCAGACCCGCCTCCACGTCATACTGGATGGCACTTTAAATCGACAACGGTACAGAGATGAATTTCTCGATCCAATTGTACATGTGCAGGGCTGTAGGTGAGGAATTTCTCTTGATCGACGATAACACCTGACCCCATCAATCTCGTCTCGTCAACGAATATCTCCAACAGCAAAGTATACATTGTATGGACTGACTAGTCGCATCTCAGGATCTGAACCAGATAGATCATGCCTGGTTGCAGGTTGCAGTATCGGTAAGACCTACCCAGTCGACTACTCTACAAGAACTGAGCCAAGCCTTGGTTGAAGAGTGGCGCAACTTGTCTCGCCAGCTCTTCCGTACTCTGGTCAATGGCATGCGCTGACGGTGCCAGGCTGTGTTGAATGCTAATGGTGGTCTCACTAAGTATTGACTTGCATGTGATTTTGGTTGTCTAGAATGAATTAAAGTGGTATTTATTAATCAACATGTATATTGTGATTTTATGCAAAGGTGCTGTTTTTGCTCTAAACACCATGTTGTCAGTACTAATGTAGCAGAACCCCTCTGTAAATTGAAACGGTGACTAAATATCTCAATTGACAACAAAATATCGAAATACTGGCCGAATACTAACCCATGACCTCAAAAATATAGGTGATCGTTTGCAAAATGTGAGTAGTATACGTATTTATTTATTTATTTATTCGTGTTTAAGGTCACATACTTATGCACAATGGCTAATCGTGACCGTGACAGTTTTACGGGTGGAGGAAGCCGGAGTACCCGGAGAGAACCACCGAGCAACTGTCAGCTCTCCAACATCGTAACTCTGAACTCTGCACCGCAGCACAGGCAGGGTTAGATTGGTTGAAGACATGCGCACCATCGACGTGCAGTACGCCACAGTACACAGCGTCATCGTGCCCCCATGTAGGCAATCGGGGTGAAGTGTCTTGCCCAAGGACACAACGCGGTTGCCGCAGGTGGGATTCGAACCGAGGACCTCTCGGCTTGCAGCCTGCACCTCTACCAACTGAGCCACCGCGCCCCCAGTAGTATACGTAACCAGAAAATGTAAAAACAATGATAGGTAACAACTGGGATATGTAACCACTAGGTTGGTATCCACAGCTTATCTATCTTGCTACTATCTTGTTATAACAACTTCGTTATCTTGTTATTACAACTTAGCTTTCCCGTTATAACAACTTTGCTCTCTTGTTATAACAAATTAACTGTCTTATTGTAGCAACTTAGTTATCCTGTTTTAACTTAGCTGTCTAGTTACAACATTTTAGCTATGTTGTTGCTATCTTGTTGTTACCTTGATTTAGCAATTTAACTATCTCGTTATAACAACTGAGCTATCTTGTTATAACAAATTAGATATCTTGTGAAAACAAACCTATCGTGTTGATATCTTGTTATATCAACTTCGCTATCTTGTTTTAACAGCTTAATTGTCTTGTAATAGTTTAGTTAACATGTTTTAACAACTTATTATAACATCTCAGCTACCGTGTTGTTATCTCATTATAACCACTGAACTATCTTGTTATAGGAACTAAGCTATCTTGTTGTAACAAATTAACAATCTTGTAGCAACAACTTAGTTATCTTGTTATAACAACTTAGCTGTATCGTTATAACAATTTGGCTGTCTTGTTATAACACACTTAGTTATTTTGTCATAACAAATTAGTATAAATTATCGTTAGGCGCTAAAACCTTGCTGCAATCATCTTATCGTGTCCGGAAATTGGTTAAAAGGATTTACAATTCTCATTACAAAAGACAACGCAGAAAAATTAATAGACGACTGCCTCCAAAAAATCTCCTAACTTACATGTTGGGCATAACCAGCCAGCGCTAGTCAGAAATATTGTCATTGATCTTTCATGTTTGCTTAATGTTACCTCAAAAACATTACTAATAACTCCCCCATTGCCACAAGCTCATTGCGGGGGTTATCATGAACGGCCATAAGCTGTGTTTTAGAAGGCGATAAATGAACATTTTTAGTTATTTAATCCTTTACCCAACGTACCGGCCAAAACCGGCCAGCGCTATTCTCAAAAATCGTCAATTAATTTTAATTATTTTTTTCATTTTTTGTCTCAAAAACATAGGTTATGACCCCTCGTTGGAACGAGCTCGTCGAGCTCGTTCCAACGAGGGGTCATAACCTATGTTTTGAGACAAAAAATGTAAAAAAATTAGTTATTCAAGAATTATTTTTGCAAGTGTCGTCTGCTTTTCATGTTAGGTAAAGGGTTAAGAATAGTTTGGCAAGAGTCGTCTTTTAATCATGTTAGGTAGAATGTTAACGGACATTTCGTACTCCAATTTTGAGGTTCCTTCGATCTCGACACCTCTGCTGGCCTCAATACAGTGGAAACCTGTTAACTGAATAGCCAGTTTGCCAGTGAACAATATTCAATTAACAGGAATATTCATTTAACAGAAATTTAGTCATTAAATTCTTGTCTGCTTACAAACATAGTATTTGTTCTATTATATCTTGTTTAACAGAGCTCATTGAGCTCTGTCAAACAAAACATAACAGATTAAATGCCAACATTGTATTACTGGGCACAAATATGTAATAAAATTAAAAGATATACAATTAAGGGGCTCAACTGTACATTCAGATCAACGGTTTACCAAAAAAAACCTTCCATTTTAAATCCTGTGAAAAGATTTTGTTGATGTTCTTTGTTTCAGCTATCAGGCATAACCAATCTCTTCATTGCTCTGATCGCACAGGTAAGTGGGAATTGAAATATTTGCAGTTTAGTTACCTATACCCTCCGCCATTTGTTCTTTCATGTTTCGCAAAATCAGCAATCTCTCCGTAGGTAAAGTCTTGAAGGGATATGCATTTCTGTACGCCGTTTCTTTATAATCTATGAATTCTGGTTTCCCTTGGGCAAGCGTATTCACTTTACATACCGGCTGAAATATAGAAAAACATGAGAAATTATACATTTACAGCTGCGCGTGCTGAACTTTACGTGACCATACGTCCAAGGACGTGGCTAGTGGCTTCCGATTGGGGGAATGTAGGGCAGTGAATTTCTAACTGGGAGAGGGACCGAGAGGGGGGTTTCCCCTCTCGGTCCCTCCTCCAGTTGGAAATTCACTACCAAAAGAAAAATTTAAAAAATGAAACCATGAAAGGGGCATAAAATTGATTCTAGTAACTGAAATGCTAACATATTTATGATAGAATTATCAGGTTATTATTATTTGGTATTATTCTGGGAATTTAATATGTGCTAAATAAATTCTCAAGGTGAGAACCTTGAGCAATTCAAACTGTCCTAGCATTAAATGAAATCTTATGCAGGAATGATCAATTTTGGATGTTTCATCATTTTGTAACTGTGAATGATGGAATTAACTCAGGATAACGATTTTACATGATGTGATTTTCTGGAAGTGCATTTTTTTTCATTACCATAAGTAAACGTACTATAGAAATCTCGAACCGATTGACATAATGCATACTTATGAAACTCGATATTACGTACACTATAGTTGTAGACAGTAGCAGTCAGAATTCTTGTCGATTTGAAACCGAGTTGGAAGTTTGGGAAGTAAAGGAGACATTTATTTATTTATTTATTTATTTATTTATTTATTTATTTATTTATTTATTTATTTATTTATTTATTTATTTATTTATTTATTAAGGTCACATATTTCTGCACAATGGCTAATCATGACCGCGACAGTTTTACGGGTGGAGCCGAAGTACCCGGAGAGAACCACCGAGCAACGGCGAGCAACTGTCAGCTCCCCAACATACGAAGTCCACACAAGCAAGGTTAGCATTGGTTGAAGACATGTGCACCATCGACGTGCAGTACGCCTTAGTACACAACGCCACCGTGCCCCCACGTAGGCAATGGGGGTGAAGTGTCTTGCACAATGACACAAAGCGGTTGCCGCAGGTGGGATTCGAAAAAGGAGACATCATCATAGAAGCTCTAAAATGCAGATACCAGATAGATTAAATTTCCGATTACTCATGACTTGCCCTGCGAATTTCCAACTATAGGAAATTTTGGCCAGGATTGGGGGGGGGGTAACACACCCCTCCCCTGTCGCCACGCCCCTGCTTACGTCATACGAAATGACATCGAATTACACCTTCTCCTATACATATATTTAATATACAGTGTGAATTTCTGTTGAGCAAAAACACATATGGACATGTAACAGCCTTAAAGAGGTATAAATATAGAGATGCTGGGTTCACGTCCGCGTGGCTCTGATCAGTTTTACTTTTACATCCACTTCCATGCTATTCTTTCCAAACATTCTCCATCCATTAACTTTGACGCCAGAATTTACGTAACGTCAAGCGTAATTACGCGCTGTGTCACTCGAGCTGTATTTCACTTTTTACATTCCATTATATATCTTCACAATAATGTTTATCTACAAAATTCTGTACAGGAATTTAGTTCCTTTTTCTAAGTCCAAATGTCAACAAGTCATGATATTGCCTTTGAAGTAAGATCGTGACAGTGATGAATTGTTGTACATAAGCATAAGACTTATCTTGCACTTCCCAATTGACTAACCCTTTACCTAACACAGTGCTTTTAAAAAATAAATTAAATTTCACATTTTTCGAAAACAAATTTCACAATTTTTCAATAAAACCATACAAATCTGGATATCATTAGAACCAGCTCACAGAGCTGGTTCTAATGATATCCATATTTGTATTGTTTTACTGAGACACTTCTGAGATATTTTAGGCTGTGGTAGGCTTATTCTGGTTAACTGTCTGGCCGTTTTTTCCGCTGTGTTAGGTAAAGGGTTAACTTGCGTTTTCATTTCAAAATTCATTTTCTGACTCTATTTCACTCTGGATGCTTCGATCGGACTATATGTGTCAGCCTTGAACTCTCCCTATCCCTGGGTAAAAATGACAAAAATAACCTCTACCCAACTCACACAACCTCCAAATTTGTTATATTAAAAAAAAGTCAACAAAACCATATCATGTGATCCCTCATTGGAACGAGCTCGAATAGCTCGTTCCAATGAGGGGTCATACGATATGGTTTTGTTGAATTTTTTTTTTTTTTTTTTTTTCAACGGCTCCATTTGTAAATTGTGCGGGTGGATTTCCCGATTCGTTAGGTAAAGATTTAATGCGCGCGTTTGTTTAACATTTCGCTTAAAAAATACGAAGGGATGTAACTGTCGGTTGTTTCAGTTTGGAGATAGACTTACAATACACATGTAATTCAGACACAAAAACCTACATGTCATACCGATGCGATTTCATAATTTGATAATTAGACCAACTAGGTGAATTTGTTTTCTTTTCACATATAGAAACGTATTTTACAAGCATTGTTGAGTGTACAGTCTCTCGCAAAGACCTCTTCGAACGCTTGCAATCTTCAATACCGTGAACAAATCCTTACTAAAAATTCGCTTGTATGCTGCAGTTGCAGTATACACACGATGTACTCCCCTCAAAATACAATATATCTGGTTTTGCGCATGATATATATTTATTGTGAGATAAATAATGGAATGAAAATAGTTAACTGGTAGAGTGCTGAATTATTTTTGGTCATCGAAATTTGTTCACGTGTCTTTGCCTGTAGTCACTCTCTCTTATATTTTAACAAGGCAAATCTTAACAGTCAAAATCATTCAACTTCAAGGTAATATGAAGCTCATCCACCAAAAATGATGCATTTAAGTTGAAGCACCTGCACTTTAGAACAAAGCCCAAAAATGGGATTAAAGCACACTACCAGTTAACAGTTAATATGGACGCTCGTGATAGTAAAAAAAAATCCGCTGTACACTTTATTACCTTACTCAGACTTTTGTGCTAGAAGACTGATCAATGGGATATTTTCCTGGAACAATTCCCGTTAGCGGTTTAGGATTTCATTACCATTTAAAATGAAAGGATCAGGATAATAGAAATGTTAAAATTTTTACATAATTTTAAAAATTGAACAAAAAATCTTGTTCTGACAAATTAATCGGGAAGACGACTGGACTCCCTAATTTCTCTTTCATGTCAAGAGCACAATATCTTGGATTCGAAAAACTGTTCTGAAATTGCGAACCTTTTTTTCTTTGTGAACCTTAACCCTTTACCTAACCTGAAAAGCAGACGACACTCACTTGCAAAAATAATTCTTGAAAAACTATTTTTTTCATTTTTTGTCTCAAAAACATAGGTTATGACCCCTCGTTGGAACGAGCTCGACGAGCTCGTTCCAACGAGGGGTCATAACCTATGTTTTTGAGACAAAACATGAAAAACATAATGACAATTAATTGGCGATTTTTGAGAATAGCGCTGGCCGGTTTTGGCCGTTACGTTGGGTAAAGGGTTAATGAACAAACACTGTATACGAGATCAATAATGAGAGCTTAACTCTTTAGTAGAAGCACAAATTATTAAAATTTGTCATTTTTGTTATATTTTTTCAAATATTTCAAAACCTTTCAACAAAGTCATGTCATGTGACTCCTCGTCTGAACGAACTTATTCCAATGATGGGTCAACTGATAATGATTTGTTTAAATACTATTTTTTTAAATTTCAACTGCTCAATTTGTTACTTACGCGGGCGGATGCAGCCGATTCGAAAATATTATTGTGACTCGAATTAATGATTTTACAAAAATATCGTATTATCGTTGTTCGTCCAGAAATGATTGCTGAATGTGGAAATCCAATCGCAACACGATCGAATTGAGATATCTCGAGATCTGATGACTTCATCAATGGAGAGACGTTCATGATGTGGTCAAAGATGCTGAAAATTACCTTAAACACCAACAAATAAATAAATATCAGTGAGGAGAGAACGGGTGTGCAATATATTGGACACCCACCCCCACCCCCACATAGAGGATCGTCAATGAATGCCCAGTTTATAGTGAATTTACGAAAGGGAGGATTTAACCCTTTATCCTGACACCAAAGGCAGACGATACTTGCAAACTAAATTCTTGAATAACTATTTTTTGCATCCTTTGTGTCAAAAACATAGCTTATGGCCCCCTCATTGGAACGAGCTCAATGAGTTAGTTCCAAAGAGGGGTGATAAGCTATGTTTTTGACGCAAAAAATGAAAAACAATAATGCAAATTGAATGGTGTTTGTTGAGAATAGCGCTGGCAGACTTTCGGCCGCAACGTTGTCAAAGAGTTAATATATTAGGTTTGGGCGCCACTTTCGGTTCGATTGCTTCCCCCATGAGTTGAGAAATCCTTACCTCATTATAGATTCTGTGTATGTGGAAAACAGTTTTAGACTGCGGAGTGTTTCCCTTGGAGGTAAGGCTCTCATATCTGTTTATGAGAAAATCTGGCTTTTCGATGGTAATTCCCGTCTTCTTGCATCTGTCGGTCTTCTTATAATAAATTTTCTGTTTTCTGACCGTCCAGTCAGAACTCGGATAATGACATCTAAGAAAGACAAATTGTAAAATAGAGCTGTTGTTGCCTTTTAACTTGTAGTATACGAGGTTATTTTGGGTTATTACTATTAGAAATGGTTGATACGGGTTTTCCTTATAACAATAGATTTTAATTTAGGCGGAAACACTTTCCAATAGAACCCAAATATGGGCTTCTAGCATCAGTCAGTTAATCCAATTACACCAGGAAGCAATAAACTACTTTCTATACACACAGTATTAAAATTTAAAATACATCAACACATGAAAAGCGAATTACTACTGGCTCGGAAGTGATATCATAATACAAAAAAATAAAGGGATAACAGTAGTATAGCACGTATTAATCGTGCCTGATTACCCGGAGCTTTGCCGGTGCAGCTAGTGTTAAATTCCCATAGGAACCGGAGCCATTGCCGGTGCAACTTTTGCCGGTGCAAAATGTAGGCACCATACATCTGGATCCAACAAGTGGTGTACCTACTGCATATATAGTATACTATGGTATGTATAGTGATATATGTAAACACAGGGCAATGGGTATATAGTATGGGTAAGTGATGGAAAGTTAATGGTGAAGTTGGGTTTTCTTGAAAGTTTTTTTTCCGCGAAACGGTTGACGTTGTTATTGACGTCGTGACGTCATGATGCTCACGCGACGTCGTAGAGATGTTGACCACTGTTGTTGTCCAGTATACAATCTGACATAACGTTATTCGGGTCAAGGTATGTCGGACTTCTTGTAGGGGGTGGGGGAGATCTGGTAGTGGTTGTATATATCCATGTTGGTATACTATTAGCCCCTGGGTCTTCATATTATCCTATGTCTGCTATAGCTAGATCAAGCAGTATTGTGGGGATGGGGGTAATGCATGGTCACCCCGTGTGGTATTGCGAAATAGTCCTTGGTGGTTTAGTATGGCAGTATAGGATGAATGGTTGTGTTGGCCTATTACCCCCTTAGTACTATTTACCTACCGAATCCTTTGTATTATCTTATGGCTGGTATTTAGTTCGTAATGCTAGGTCAGGCAGTATTATAATCGTTTCTTTAGAAGTGGGGCTTAGGGTGCATGGTATGTACCCCTGTAGGTCCCCTGTTAGTCCTCGGTATTATTAGCCAACCGATTGTCTTATATTATTCTATGACTGGTATAGGTAGTACGTTATGGCAGGTCAAGTGGAATTGTGGAGTGGGAGTGGAGTTAATGCCTGGCAGTATAGAACAGCAGTATAGTATAGTATAGACGATATATACCTCTGTGTGCCTCCGAAAGCCATTAGTACTACTAATCGACCTAATGCTTTATGTGACTGGTCTAGGTAGTAAGTAAGACCAGACGTTATTGTGGGGGGGGGGAGGTGGGGGGGGGTGTGATGCATGGTAGTCTAGTGTGGTAGTATAATACGATCTAAGCCTTGTACCCCTACAGGTCCCATATTAGCCCTTAGTACTATTAATCCACCTAATGCTTCATGGTATCCCATGACTGGTATAGGTAGTATGCATTGCTAGGCACAGGGATATTGTGGGTAAGGGTAATGCCTTATATAGCCCGTTTATATGTATACAGGGGAAATCTGATTGAATATTTTCAAGGACTGGGCGAAGGTATAGCTAGGAAGTTGATTTGGGGTCAATGATAAAACACGTGAATGTCAAATAATTTGCTCGGACATATATTTGTCTCATCGGACTACGTCACTCATGACGTGGCTTGGCACGTGTCTGGCCACGCTGCTTTTATGTCACAGAAGGCATAAGGTTTCGCTCCACAGTTTCTGACTATGGCACACGGGTAAAATTCTAAACAAAGGGCATATGGTGAAACTAATGCCCTATAAATTGGAGATATATTTTTAGTATCAGATATATGATTAGGCTATTTGGTGAACAAGAGAATTTGAAGTTTTGGTCCCAAAGTTGGGTAAATTAGGGTAAATTATAAGATGAATTATGGGAAACTGTGGATTCCAAAAATTGGCTATTTTTAAAATGTCATTTTTACATTTTTACACTGGTTTGTTACCAGGCATGTAACTAAAAATTGAGATGGAATCATGGAATTGTTTTCCACATTTTAGAAACAGGGGGCTATGTGCTCCTGGGTTAGGTGAGTGGGGATAGTGGGAAAATTCTATTTTGAGGCTACTGGGTGGCTGAAAATGACGTGTATTGGCATTTTTCATGCAATTTTGCGGATTGAAGTCTTGCCTTTGACAATAAATTATTTTACCCACATTCAGATTATTATTTATTTTTACTTAGCCCGATAATGTTATATGTTTTCTGTAGATTTGGGAAATGTAATACATGTTATGGGTTAGATAACTAAGTTACAGAATATTTGCATTTGAAGTGAGTGCATGGTGTGTCATTTTGGAAATGCCTGGAAATCTGTGGAGTGGAACCTAACCGACAAATCACATGCATTGTCGTTTGACATCTTTGTCGGAATATTACTGCACATGCGCATTGGAATCAATCAGCAGTATGGTGTTGTGATATCACAACATTGTCGCGTTCAGGCTTTTCGAAAATAACCAACATACACCTTGACGATCACAGCACTCCCTGTTAGCCATTTACCTTACACGAAAGGCAGACGACACTTGCAAATATAGGCCTGGCATTCTTAAAAATGCACGAGGGCTAAAACTCGCTCCCCTCGCATGGCATAAGCGAGCGATTAGCTCTCCCCAAGCTTACAAAAGCTAAAATTGCAAAATGAAGTTTTCCTGTTAATGAATTTTGCCAAGTGGGCTTTGTATATTTTATTTCGTGCTGCTAACAAGGTAGTCTCTGTAAGGCGGCTACTCTGCCCCCCCCCCCCCCACACACACACACACCTCCGGGCCTTGGAAAGGCACGGAGATGTAGGAGGGACAGTGTGGCCGCCTTACAGAGACCACTAACATACATGTAGCAGAGATCTTAGAAGCTGTGAGTTTTAAGCAAAAGCGGTTATGGTAAGAATTATTTTCTAAGGCCAGGAGGGCTAGTTTTCGCCCACCTTAATGTTTTTAAGGCGAGCAGTAGGCGAGCGAGTAAATCGCTCTCCTGAAAATGCCAGGCCTGCAAATAAAATTTTACAATAACTAATTTTTTGATTCAAAAACATAGTGTATGACCCCCACTGGAGCGAGCGCAACGAACTCGTTGCAATTGGGGGGTGGGGGTGGGGGGGGGGGTCATAAGCTATGTTTTTGAGACCAACAAATATAAAAAATAATGAAAATTGAAAGGTGATTTTCGTGAATAGCGCTTGCGGGTTTTGGTCGTTACGTTGGGTAAAGGGTGTTTCAAGACAATAGCGAGAACTTTCATTAAAAATGGCAGCTAGGAATCTTCATTAGCACTTACGCTGCCGAAAGCGACTAATGTCACCTATTTTATGATGATTATCTGTACGCTCTGACATGCGCAGATCAAACCTACCATCTAATTACTTGTTGGAAAGGACTCAAAGAGCTCAGAGAGCCCTTTCCAACAATTAATCAGATGATAGAGTTTCAAGTATGTCATAAATTGTATTAAACTTTCTCGCATACAGGTGTACATACAGGTCCTCCATATAAGTGGGTGTGGTAGTGAAAGGGCTAAAGCACCCCGATTGCAGCTTACACTTTCAATTACTTTCTAACAGCACATTTTGTAGAAGCTGTCTCTAGCCATACACCTTTTTATCGTATCGAATTATGTGACAGCGCATAATACCTCCAGAATCTGCAACACAGTTCGTTCTCGGGTACTCCTGTAACAGAATCCATTTTATAGAATGACTTTTTACGGAATCTTTTTTATAAGAATCTGTTTCAGGAATTTCAATATACCAACATAATCTATTTGTTGTCACATTTGCTTATGTGACAGTCAGTGCCGCCGAGAGAAAATAAGGCCCCCTGGTGGATCAAGTAGATGGTACCACCTGAACCTCCTTGTTTCAAACCCAACTTACCAAGGACCCATGAAAATATTCACCCTTCCCCCGACCGATATCTATTATGACTCAGTTGCCTCTCAAAGATTAGATTGGGTTTCACAAGAGAATGGTGAGAAGGGAATATCGAAGCAGGACATCTATGTAACCCAATTACAGAACAGCATATTGTGGGCGGATCGACCCACGATATATCTAATAACTTAGACAATTCTTGAAAGGAATATATGCTTTCTAGTGAATTCGGGGGCCGCAGCCCGTCTGTCGATTCACACACACTGGGCATTGAAAAAAGCTCGCAAACTAGCTGTCTCGGGTGGCGCAGCTTCATTCTCGCGGGCCCCCCGGACCGCCGGGCTCCGGGGTTACTACCCCGGCTCTCCCTCTTCAAAAACATATAGCCAAGAAAATGTGGAAAGTTGGTCTTTATTGGGGTGGGGGTGTCCACTTTGAGCATTCAAATTACAGATACCAGCCCCCGATTGAAACCTTTCTGGCCAGAGCCTTCAGACATTCCCAACTCCATGGAGATGCAATTTCACCCCTGCTTTGGTTGGAAATCGTCCGTCTTTTGTAGAGCTGTAGGTTAACCGAAACCGAACCGAGGTTTTTAGTTTTTTTAAAAAACCGAAACCGAAACCGTCGACATCCCGTAATCTAAGGTTTTCCGTTTTTTATTAAATAATCTCTTGCTGCAGAAATTCACAGAATGTAGCCATTCCAGGGTAGTGGGAGAACCCAGACACTGCCAATGGCAGTGTCTGGGTACCCCCACTACTCTGGGAAGGCTACATTCTGTGGATTTCCGACATTTCAGCTTAGTTGTGTTTGCAGCTTTCCTCGAGTTGCGTGTAGGTGTCAGACCTCGAAAAATGGCCAAGCACAATAAAAGCTCTGTATATTTAGGTAATTATTATATTGGCCTTCCTGATTCTTCATGTACATGTATTATAGCTTATTTCGGGCATTCATTGAGTTTCATTCAATTTCACTACCATTCAGTTATGACTCCAAACATAAGAATGAGTTTTATTGAATTTTACTCGGACTCAAGAACAAACCGAAAACCGAACCGAACCGAGGTTTTACTCCACCTGAAAAACCAAAACCGAAACCGAACAAGAAATTTAGAAACCTACAGCTCTAGTTTTTTGGTGCCCGAAAGTCTGAGTCTAGTGTAAACATTTTCTGATTTTTTTTGTTGAAATCATAAAATAGAGCTAAATTAGTCAAAAGGCAAACTTTTTATTGAATTTTACTTATTTCTTGTCTTGAATTAGAATATTAGCTTTTTTACAATTGTGAGGATTGTAATGTATGCTGATTTTCCAGGGGTAGGAACGCACCTAATAACTCAACCACACACAGCACCCTGCCGCAGCCTTGCATAAGCACAATCGCTCATCCCATCGAAGGCTGCCCTGACTACCTTGGAAATAGGAAGAAAGTACCGTGTCTGTTCCAAGATAAGACTCTCTCGTGCTATCCGAGTACATTCGCGAAAAATCATCCACACTCCCATAATAAGCATAAGGCTGTAGGTGGGGACGTTTCCAGATCTAAAAATGCACTCAAGTGGGTACATGCCGTTATGGCTGCACTACCGTGCACTCTAGTGCAATCGAACGAAAACCTCGAAGACACACCATCTCATTCCAGCCTTTATATACTGCTCAAAGTTTGCTAAGCACCACATATTTGACACATCATTGTGAAATTTGCTTGTGACATATTTGCGATATGTTTGGTGGATATGATTGAGGAATGTATTGAGATAGTCCCCAGTGTTTACATTAGCTCTCTTGATAGGCAGACTTTTCGTGACAGTCATGGAAAGCATGTACCCCTTGATTTTCATGATGTTTTCGTGTACATGACTTGTGTAGGGCATTCGATCTTCATTTCAACACAAACCCTTGTGATTTAATGATTGAATATGGCAAATGCAAATGTAAGAAGACATTTGCCTGAAGCAGAAATATGGCGGTCTGTGGGGATGGTGGAGCAAGTGGCTACCCATCGTCAGGTTGGTGAAGCCCTTGGTGTGCACCAGAGCCTGGGCAAAATTTCAGTAGTATGGCTCACCAGTAAGACGGCATGGTGGTTGCAGAGACAGGGCAACATCTGCAGATGAAGACCTGTTTTGATCATTCAGGCTCATAGGAACCGCTTTCCCACAGCAGCCCAGCTTCGCAGTGACCTTCAGAATGCATCCAGGGTAAATGTTTCGACGCAGACTATCCGGGCAAGGTTGCACGAAGGTGGTCTCCGATCGAGAAGACCATGTATTCGCATTTCGCTGTCCCAGAACCACCGCCAGGCACGATATGAATGGGCCATGAACCACGTTGGATGGACCAGAGAAGACTGGTGACCTGTCATTTTTACAGATGAGTCAAGGTACTGCCTAGACTACACAGGTAGGTGTTCTAGGGTATGGAGAAGACCAGGAGAGCGATTCCATGCAGCCAACATTGCTGAGCATGACCGCTATGATGGAGGGTCAATCATGGTCTGGGGTGGCATCAGCTGGGATGGACTACCGAGCTCTGTGTCTTTGAACGTGGTACATTGACTACACGGCGGTATATTGATGAGATCCAGGATGTCCACGTCAGATTGTATGCAGATGCAGTGGGTGATAGATTCATTCTGATGGGCGATAATGCCAGTCCTCACGTTGTCCATGCTGTCCGTGAGTACCGACAGAGGGAGGGGATTGAGCGTATGGAACAACATCCCACAAAGGACCATCAGGAACCTGATTGGGCGCACGAGAAGGCGTTGTCAAGCTGTAATTAACAGTAATGGGTCTCATACTCGATATTGAACTCATACCAGTCCGCTCCGTCAACTTTTTGGCAAATTGAAAAATTTCCTCTTTTACCAATAATATCCATTTTCCATGGTTATCGTATTCAAAAGCTAAAAAATAATGTCAATCACAAATAAAATCTTAATTTCTGTACTTAAATCATTAAAGATATAATTAAATAAAAAATATATATACACTTTTCATTACAATATTTCAACTAAAACGTAAAATAGGTAGTGGGATATACTTGGTGCTTAGCAAACTTTGAGTAGTATATTACTGTAACAACCACGTGTCACTCTAACATTTCAAGATGGAAATCGCGTCTAATAAAATAAGGCACGGGGATCCGCATCATCCTGACATCACGTATCATCATGATAATTATATCATGGACATGACAACCGTTACTTATTCCCAGTCACGTCCCCAATTATACCACTAAATAGCCGCGTTCACACATTCTGGGGCAACTGGGTTGAAATCACCGATAATGTACTTGATGACAGGGAACTAAAAAGAAGACACAACATGGCTGAAACAAAAAAAAATTGCTTTTAAACGTGTAGCACCGCAATAAACCTTTGAACACTGGTGGTATCATCCATGCCTGTTCAATGGGAGCAAATTGGGAGAGTCCATATCCATTATTTGCTGATGATAGACCAGTTAATATTTTCAACGTGCAGCCTTCAGATTTGTCGACCCCACACATTCACTTATCAGCTATCCTGCTTAACCCTTTACCCAACGAATCGGCCGCCTCCGCCCGCGTAATATGCAAATTCAGTAGTTGAAAAAATATTATTTTTCAAAAAATTTCAACAAAACCATATCATGTGACCCCTCATTGGAACGAGCTCTACGAGCTCGTTCCAACGAGGGGTCACATGATATGGTTTTGCTGAAATTTTTTGAAAAATTTGAAAAATTGATATTTAAAAAAATAAATTTTGATATCGTCTGCGTTGGATAAAGGGTTAATGAAATTATGACGTAGCATGTCCCTGTGCCGGAAACGTGGCCTCTCAGGTTCAAAGGGTTAATTTATATATTGGGGTTTAACGACAAGTTCGACAGCCAGGGTCACATAATGTCGGGCAGTTTTACGGATGGGGGAAGACGGAGTACCCGGAGAGAACCATCGAGAAACGGCAAGCAACTGTCAGACTCCCCAACGCACTAACTCCACACAAGCAGGGTACACTGGTTGAAGACAAGTGCACCATCGACGTGCAGTACGCCTTAGTACACAGCGCCACCGTGCCCCCACGTGGGCAACCGGTATTTAGTGCCTTTTCCAGGGACACACTGCAGTTACCCATGGCGGGGATAGAATCGTGGACCTTCGTTTTGAAGTCCAATGCCGTAACCACGGAGCCACTGTGTTACCTGAAGGGTTAATCGGCTACAAATTATAAAGTATATATAGACAATAAACATATAGTGTGTTTTTATATCTGTGTTATACAACGAGTTGAAATATGGTTTATTTTTTCGAGGCTTCGCCGAGAAAAAATAAACCATATTTCAACGAGTTGTATAACACAGATATAAAAACACACTATATGTTTATTGTTTTTATCTGATAACAAACAGACACCCGTCTCGTGCGTCTACCCGACTTATATATGCTTCCCACGGGCCTCCAAAGAAAACCAGTCTACGAGACAAAAGAAATAGGACAAGACGCATAGAGTTGTGTCCCTTACATTACAAAATCGATGACGGCGATTGTAAAGTGCGATTGCACTTCTTGCATCATGTAACTGCGCTGGAACAAAATAAATTTCAACTATTTTATTAACAGTAACAAAACGGTGTTTCAGTAGAGTTATTCTTTTTTTGACATAGTTCCAGTTTTCTTCCGTGTTTTATGCTGTAGTCCCAATATAACAAATAATTTTGCGTTTGTTTACAATTTTTACGAAGTGTTTTTTTTTTCAGGTAGAGCAGACGAACTTTTAATTAGCGCAGTTCCGCGAGTACTTTTGATCGAGGCCGTGACTATAAATAGTTCGCAGTCGCCGCATACTAATTACTATTAACATTCAAGTAATTTCTACAATGTTTTGAAGCAAAATTTTAGGTTGCCTTTATTGAAGCAAAATAAATAAGAAATGACACCATCAGAGGATTTTGACAAAGTGCAATAAGCGTACAATTAAAACCTGCCCTGTGATATAACGATGTTTCATGAATGAATGAATGAAAATGGAATTGAAAGAGGTCAGAGGTCGTTCGCATAAATTATAATTATATACAACACCCGTTGTATATATTTCAAGTATATACAACGGTTGTTATACTCTATGGTTATCAGATAAAATAGAATACATGTAACATGCATGAATGTTGAATGTAACAATCAAATAACGCGCTATTTCTCTCCATTCATACACTTAGTACTCGTGATTAAGGGCCTATATAAGTAATGAAATTTTGTTTGTTTTGAAAATTCTCACCTCTGATATTCCTTCAATTCAAATTGAATATACACAAAATGTACATCAAAATGAGGGTTGGGATGTATGGAATACGAAACACAAGTAGACTCAACTCATAGAGTCGACTGCAGCCACCACTGGTTCCTGGAAGTCTGCTGCCGTATTCGCACCAGAACTGATAATTTAATAATATTTCATGAAAAAAACTTGTGGCCAAATGTGCTTTACATATCCAAGAACAAAGCTTGGGGATCAAAATTCTTCAAAACACGGCGACAGAGCTGCATGGTGGAAAATTCCGAAGCCTTTGCTTTTGTTTACGTATGAGTATACTTTCGATTTCCGGTCGACGTCATCGGACGGAAGAAGCATGTAAAAACAACGCCGTCTAAAATCAAATAATGAAAAAGATCGCCTTCATACAGTATACTGTTATTGGATAGAGATTGCACAATTGCCATATTCAATGCAAGGTATCATGATACCTGTTGAAATTTCTTAGAATTACGATTTTGTTTTTCGATGGAAATTCGTGGTATCGAGTGATTTGCGCATTTCTGTCGAGCATGGAAACCATCTTCAATAAAAAAAATGCAGACAGCGTTGTCCTTTTCCAAAATACAATCCTGTCGCTGCACTAGAAAGTGTTTTGAATGTCTAGCTTTTTTATTGAATATCTGAAGCACATTCGACCACGAGTTGTTCTTGCGAAATATTATTTTATTATCAGTTCTGGTGCGAATACGACAGCAGACTTCCAGGAACCAGTGGTGCCGCCTGCTGTCAACTCTATGCGTTGATTACATATGTGTTTCGTGTTCTATACATCCCAACCTTCATTTTGATGTATAATTTGTGTATATTTAATTTGAATGTAAGGAATATGAGAGGTGAGAATTTCACAATAAACAAAATTCCATTACTTATATAGCTCCTTAACTGATATTCGGCAATCGCATCTGACATCGGCAGATTTTAATCCATCGGTTGACGATTGGTAGAGGTGTTTGAACATCGGTCCATGCCGATGGTTGTACGGAACACCAATGGAATTGTTTGTATTTTCGTCTGATTAACAATTTCACACAAGCAGTTACAAACTTAAAAAAAAGTTGCTTGGCAGGATTCAAGATTGGCTAAATATCATTGATTGGTCTGATCTTCCCCTTGTTTGCTGCTTATGACACATATGCCACGTGTTGTGTGTTGACTCAATGAAATACGACATTAGCTGAAACATTAGCTGAAACAAGTTAACGGCGCAGCGTCTTTGATCGTTGATCAAAGACGCTGCGCTGTTAAGGGCACGTCCAACGTAAATTTGGTCAAATTTCAGGTAATTTTCTCCAAAGTCCAGAAAAGGTCAGAAAGGAATAACCCCAATAAATTATATATCAATTTATTTGGAATGAAACATAGATTTTGTGGAAACTAACATTTGCCATGGAACCGTTACCATGTGGCAGAAAGCACTGCCTGAAAGTCTGCATTGGCAAAAGTAAGAGATCAGATTTTATACAATAAAATACCTTAAATTTATTGAATAGTTAAATTCTGCAATCCTTCTAGTGCAGACTCGGAGAAATTTTTTTCTCATTCTTGCAAGGAACGGACTGCGAGACCAATTGTAATTTAGGGTGCCTACATTTCAAAAGGGTTGGCATTTTTCTTGTGTTTGTTTACCTCCTATAAAGTTTGCCAAGTGTCAAATCCACACAATTCAGTAGAACAAGTATGGAGGCATGAGAGAGTGCATCAATGAAAAACGAAGAATGTCCAACGTGGCTTTTGTGAGTCTGCTGTGACCATACGCCCCCCCCCCCACCACCCACCCCCACAATCCTGTGCCATTTTGCATGAAATCTGTATCAAATTGGTAAAAGACAATGATACGATTGATACACCAAAAAAGGGTAAACTGCCAAATTTCCTCATTTAGTATTATATGTGTCCATTTCTGGGGTTGCATGAGCAATGACAGCTGCCAAGAGTGTCATTTGAATGTTCAAGTGTGGCCAAAACAACCCAAAATGAATTGTACTGCGTGTAGAATACTTTCACAAATCGGCTACACTTAGTCAGAAATCTTGGCTTCTAATTCATTTATGTACATGATTTGGTATGCTTCATTTGTTTTGGAACTATCGGCCTTCTGTGGTTGCTGTTTGAGGAGGCTCGACTGTTGCTTTCTCGTTAGATTTAAGAACATTAACAACTGATCTGCTTACCAATACTAATTTTATAGGCGGAGGGTTAGCGGCTTGAACAATATCGGAATTGTCTTGGTTATTAAATTCATTTAGCTTAACACTTATGCCACGTTGTGGTCAGTGGCGTAGATAGCTTTTCGCTGGTGGAGGGGCAAGCCCCAAATTTTCCGACAGACCGAAAATTTTCCGACAGTGTAACAACAACAAAAACCCAAACAAACAGAAAGAATCTGTTGTTTACTGCAAATGTACTGAAAATTGGTCTTTTTTACACAAAATTTACCCAAAATGGCATGTTTTTATCCCAAAAGCCAGCATTTTAATGTTATTAGGCATAAATTCGCCTAAAAATGGTCCCAAAAAATTTCAGACAAAACTTCTGATTGGGGGGGGGGGGCGGAGCCCCCCCCCCCCCCCCTTATCTACGCCACTGGTTGTGGTCTCATTTCGGTAATTCGTGTGATTTTTGTCCGCCCAGCGGATGTTTTTCTATCTCTATCCACAGAGTGTCAACACACATAGATTTTCGCAACCTTTTGGTGCTAACAGCACTCAAAATCGAATCGACGTTGATCCGTCTTATACACAATGCGGTTGTGCGAGGGAGATATTTAAATTTACGATGGTACGACATTTCGCTTTTTGGTGAATAGGAAGAAACCTTTCTGATAATTCTCCTTGACATTGATCTTCTTTTTTTTCGTAACAGATTTCATCAAGCCTTCTTTACGTCACTAATATAGTTCGGCGACAGTAAAATTATTTTTTCGTTAATATACAATTGTGAGGACTGTAATGTATGTTGATGTGAAGAAATTTTTGTTTTCGAATATAATTTTCCACTTTTATGTTTTGATCATCGTCACCAACCAAATAATAGTAGTTCCAATCGGTGGCGTATTAATCCATTGCTGACACTTGCGTCACATTGAACAGATTCTGAACTCAACAGTGCTACTATGAACTGTATCTCGCAATTATCACATTGTCAGTTGAATATTTTCCTATGAATGTGTCGTGAGTTGTACATTACATCGCCTCACAGATTCAAAAAAAAAAAACAGCAGTGAAATATTTGAAGATTTCAGATCTTGGGAAATCAAATCATTTCCCAACTTTGCCCGAAACTCACGTGATCATATTAAACATGTCACCCGAACAGAATCAAGCGTTTGTGGTCATCCATTTACCCCTGAGCGTTCTCACCATGTTGGTGATGAAATGATAAATATACTTTCTACGAGTTTGGAGTGTGAGGTCTTTTATTTACAACTCAGACATTCGAATTACCGATCTATTCCTTGTTAATCCTGACAGTTACTGATGCGTCTGGCAATTTCTTTGTCATCAAAAGGAAAAAAATAATTTTTTTTTTTGAAAAAGTGGATAAATTTGGGTTTTGTATACTTTTGTCATTATTTTGGTATATAACATGTCGTTATTCGCCGCTTTAATTCGTATTTAGGGCATTGTGGAAATTTTCAAAAAAATGCCCAAAGTTAATTTGGACGACCCCCTTAACTTGTTTCCACCGATGTCGCATTTTTATTTGAATACACACACTGACACTCTTGAGGTCAACAAACTCATCAACCTGAACATACTGTAAAATTAACCCTGTTCTATGCATTGTTAACCCTTTACCCAACGTGACGACCAAAACCGGCCAGCGTTATTCTCAAAAATCGCCAATTAATTTTCATTAATAATCACAACAGAACAACAATGTTTGCGACTAGCACCGTGTCTTGTAACAGAAATCTAAACAGTGGTCACTTTTCTGAAAACCGACACTTAGTAATCAAAGGGCAGTGTTTTTTATAGAACAGACTATACCTAATTAACAACCCTCGCTATCGGCATTCAGAGAAAATATTTTAATTTTCCAATTTCACCATGTCGGCATTCAGAGAGTAAATCATATTTTCATTTTTTGTCTCAAAAACATAGGTTATGACCCCTCTTTGGAACGAGCTCAGTGAGCTCGTTCCAATGAGGGGTCATAACCTATGTTTCTGAGACAAAAAATGAAAAAAATTAGTTATTCAAGAATTTTGTTTGCAAGTGTCGTCTGCTTTTCACGTTAGGCAAAGGGTTAAACAAACTACTCCTTTTGGTTGTTACTATCTGACATCCGAACTCACAATCGGCAGATTGTGTGCCCAACTAATCGACAAGCAGATGACGGTCGTAAATCCTTATCGGTTATTCACTAACACTTACCCATCAGCGCTGTTCAATTTAATCTTAGCGTAACCACATGGTAGGTGTGTAATGGGAGATAAGGGTAGAGTAACACTCATACCTCTTACTAGGGATGTTACACACTAAAATAAGCAATAATCTATATTGATGTAAAATTAGTTCCATTTAGCATATTGAATTCAACATGTTGTACTCTGCATTCTTTCTAATGCATATTTGCTGAAATAATCCAAGGAAATGTTATATCAAGATGTTCCATAAATTTCCGAACTATTTTGAAGATCAGATGTTTTGCAAGATGTTTTCTTCCTCTTTATCCAGTGAAAATCAACTATTAATTACGTAATATAATAGGAGATAAAAATAATGATTGTTCAAGATTCCCAATAAAACGAGATTTTTTAAACATTCGGCAAAAATAACTTGAAGAATTCTGTGGTGGGGCGTGTGTTGTTTATGTTGGTGAATGAGCGGCAACTCAAGTTTTAAATATTGAAAACTTCCAGTGTAACTTCCCGGAAGTGGAACAACTGCCACTGGGTCTATTTTCTCTCTAACAAAGTCCACCCCAAAATCCAAAGTAGAACGTTTCAATACTTTCGTAATATTATAAAGTCGTTCCATTCAAGTAATTTCGTGAAACACAGAAAACTTTCACACTTCCAACAGTTTTCATCAAAATAAACAGCTAGCAAGAAAATACTGTTCGAATTTGGACCGTCAGGAGAACGTGGAAAAAATACAGTCAGTCGTGGGTTTTTGTATTTTTTCAGTCCATTGTGACAACTCAGTTTGTTACTATCAAGTGATTCACGTCGAACACTGGTATCAGTATCTTGAAGTTGTTCCACTCATTTCACAAATCAATATTACCATGTAGCTGTGCATTTTAAAAGTCCCAGCTTGGCCTGTATAGTAAGTGGATAGAGTTTACTCGCAGAATATCGTGATATTGGTAATGGTAACGATTCGCTTGTACAGATCGAATACACGGGACAAATTTACATAGTCTTAAAACTATTGACAAATATCCACTTCCAAATTAACCATTTCAATCCGGTGAGCATAAATTTTTGAGCGAATAAAAAATTGGTAGTGGTCCAACAGACGATATAAAGAGCAAAAACACTGAATCGAGGCTCGGTAATAATTTAATCCAACAGCTCTGTCGAGCTGTTGGATTAAATTATTACCGACCCCCCCCCCCCCTAAAAAACAGGATGGTTTCGCCCATTTTGCCATTGACAGTATTGACTGAAATGATACCATCCAGGGCGCCAGTGTTGAAAAGGTTAACCCCATTTATTTAAGGATAAACCTGTTTCACAGTTTTCTTCTACCTAAAATGCTACACTACACTCTCACTCGTCTGACATTCACAACCCGTGCATATCACCCAGGGCCCCCACCCCAGAGCTACCGAAACATTTGCAGTACCAACAACATTACTGAGGGTTGGACGAGCTCACAAAATGCAGCTGTTCGAGAGAGAAGAGATGGCGCCAAGGTTTAAAATCACGAACTCCAGCACTCAAAGCGATGGATTACTACGAGAATAGGAGATCAGAACAACCATGGTGGTTGGTAAAAGACCCCTAAACCTCGACTGCTCTACGGGTCTAGAACATATCCGAAATGAAGGAGAATTAAACAAATGAATAAATCTTCAGTCCAAAGTATTCAGCATATTTGACCAGTAAAACTCTTATTATTGATGTGTCACGTCCAGGAAGGTTAGCTCGCTGCATGACACCAAGAATTTTTTATAAGACTCAGACGTTGTTTTCTGCAGAGTTTCCTTCATGTTAACAATTTTCCACCAAAAATTCAAAAACAAATAAAAAAAAAAAAACACGGAACGATTGTTCAAATCGTGATGAAACCTTGAACCGCGATTTTACACTGGTACCATCGCGATTAGTGAAGCTAATGCTGGGCACAGACAAAAGCCCTCGGAACAAAAGCCCTGAGAGCAAAAGCCTTCAACACAAAAGTCCTCATGACTAAAGCTTTCAGGAAAAATGATAAAGGTGGACAGAAGCCATCAAGTAATTTTTTTAATGGGTTTGAAGAAAATATTTTTTACATTAGAGTTGTAGGTTTTTAAATTTATTGTTCGGTTTCGGTTTTTCAGGTGGAGTAAAACCTCGGTTCGGTTCGGTTTTCGGTTTGTTCATGAGGCCAAGTAAAATTCAATAAAACTCATTCTTATGTCCGGAGTCATAACTGAATGGTAGTGAAATTGAATGAAACTCAACGAATGCCCCAAATAAGCTATAATACATGTACATGAAGAATCAGGAAGGCCAATATAATAATTACCTAAATATACAGAACTTTTATTGTGCTTGGCCATTTTTCGAGGTCTGACACCTACTCGCAACATGAGGAAAGCTGCAAACACAACTAAGCTGAAATGTCGGAAATCCACAGAATGTTGCCTTCCCAGAGTAGTGGGAGTACCCAGACACTGCCATTCTGTGAATTTCTGCAGCAAGAGAGTATTTAATAAAAAACGAAAAACCTTAGATTACGGGATGTCGACGGTTTCGGTTTCGGTTTTTTAAAAAAAACTAAAAACCTCGGTTCGGTTTCGGTTAACCTACAGCTCTATTTTACATTCGAATTACATAACAAGATCCTTCATTTAATGTATTTTTTAAATTACTTATTATTACTTCTGTCCCACATAATCCGAGATAAAAATGCATTATGGGAGAAAGGTACAATTATGAATACCTCATCAATTTAAAGTAGAAAAAAGTATAACGTGGTAAGATAGCACATATCTATCACTATATTCAGTGTGTAGACATAAATATGGAAGGAGATTCAATATAATAATTGGAAATTAATTAACATAGAAATATGTTTTTGTAACTGATATTCGCTCACTTTTGCACTGCTGCACAAGCCTCAGACAATATAATTTTCACTTCGTAAGTGTACGGCGTTAATATTGGCCTAGCCTGTTCGACAAACGCGGTTTCAAATGAATGAATTAAAAATATTGTTTAAAAATAATAATTAATAACTGTTTATATATTCCTTACACCATTTCCTGAAAAAAAATTATGCTTTCTGCCATTTGATGGAAATCTTGACAGAACTTGTAAAACTTCAAGATACTGTGTCGTATTGTCTTTGCAATTTTATACAGCCATTGAGCACCATGTCTGGATTTCAGTCTGTAAAATTATTATTATTATTATTATTATTATTATTATTATTATTATTATTATTATTATTATTATTATTATTATTATTATTATTATTAATATAGATCAAGTAATATTCTCAATGAGGGGCCATCAGGCTGTCCATTGAAAATAATGATTGATTTTTGTCTGCGGGTTTACAAGAAATATGGAGTAAAACATTGGAAAAATGGAACAAACAGATTATTCTGTTTTTTGGTATCAAGTCTGAAAAGAAGCAATCTGTCATTTGCAGAATGAGGTCCCCAGAGGGTGAATTTGTTGATGCTATCCCATACAGTGGGCCAATTTATCCTCTGGGTACCTCTTTCTGTTTAGGTCTGAGACCTTCATTCAGGCTGAGGTTCACAGCGGGTAAATTTAGTGATGCTACCCTGCTGTGCAGGGTAGCATCACAAAATTCACCCTCTGGGGACCTCATTTTGCCGATGACAGTCAGCTTATTTCCTGGCTTGATTGGTATTTAACAATAGCTTTTGAAAAAAATATTTGGGGATTTTGTGCACCTTTGTCATTTTTCTTGAGGGGTTTTTGTGTTGATGGTTAGCGTCTTGTGGGGGGGGGGGGGGGGCGTTTTGTCTTGCGGTTTTGTCCAACACAACTAATATACCTATATTGATTAGTTTAATGATCATCCTAATTTTCTGGTCGATCATCATATTTTCCCATAGTCTTCCATGATGTCTTAATAATCTTCACCACCACACTGGTTAAAAATTGTACTGTAGAAACATATCATCGATACATATATTCAATAAAACATTTTGGATCAATGAGTTTTTAATATAGTTTGTAGACCAGAATATCTACTGAACGTGTGGCCACGTCTCGCTTCCGTTGTTCTAAATAAACAAGGTATTGTGAATTAGTTCATTGCTGGTATTTGCCCATACGCTGTTGGCAGAAATTTTCCGATATTTCAATGTATTGAGAAGTAAAGAGCATGTAGAGTTTGATGATATCAGTAATTTTTATAGAAGGACTTGTTGTTATTCTAATGGGAACTAATAAACACTGAAGAAGAAGAAGAAGAAGAAGAAGAAGAAGAAGAAGAAAACGTCAATTAACCCAATTGTGGAAGAGTGAGTGCAAACACAAATTGTAACAACGTATGTAGGCACTCTCCCACAAATTGTAACAACGTAATGACATCTGCACAAATGTTAACATCCAAAAGTAGGGAACGCGGTGGTTCAGTGGTAGACTGTTGGACTTCCTTGCTAGAGGTCCCGAGTTCGATCCCCGTCCGGAACTACCAGCGTTGTGTCCATGGGAAAGGCACTTTATCCCGACTGCCTATATGGGGGCACGATGACGCCGTGTACTAAGGCGTACTGCACGTCGATGATGCACATGTCTTCAACCGCTGTAACACTCCGTGAGCCGAGCTTGAACAGAGTTAGAATGTTGAGGAGCTGACAGTTGCTCGTCGATGCTCGGTTGTTCTCTCCGGGTACTCCGGCTTCCTCCACCCGTAAAACTGTCACGGTCACGATTAGCCATTGTGCATAAGTGTGTGACCATAACCCTTTACCCAACGTAAAGTCCAAATTTATTTATTGTTTATTTATTTATTGGTGTTTAAGGTCACATACTTATGTACAATGGATAATCCTGACCGTGGCAGTTTTACGGGTGGAGGAAGCCGGAGTACCCGGTGACTGTCATCTCCTCAACATTCTAGCCCTGTTCAAGCTCCGCTCAAGCAGTGTTACAGTGGTTGAAGACATGTGCACCATCGACGTGTAGTACGACTTAGTACACGGTGTCATCGTGCCCCCATGTAGGCAACCGGGATAAAGTGCCTTGCCCAAGGACACAACGTGGGTCGTCTCGGACGGGGATCGAACTCGGGACCTCCAGCATAGAAGTCCAACAGTCTACCACTGAGTCACCGCGCTCCCAACGTAACGGCCAAAGCCGGCCATCGCTATTCACAAAATTCACCATTCAATTTTTATTACTTTTAAATTTTTTGTCACAAAAACTTAGCTTAGGACTCCTCATTGGAATGAGCTCAACAAGCTCGTTCCAATGAGGGGTCATTAGCTATGTCTTTGGCGCAAAAAAGGAAAAAAATTAGTGCTTCAAGAATTTTATTTGCAAGTGTCGTCTGCTTTTCGTCGTAGGTAAAGGGTTAAAAACAAGGCGACGTTTTACATACATGTTTTTTTTTACAAACGCAGTTAACCCTTTGAACTCAAGAGGCCGATTTTAGGTCCAGGAACATGCTACGTCATAATGTCATTAAGTGGGATGACTACTCAGTAAATGTGAGTGGGGTAGACTAATAACTATTTTCGACGTGCAGCCCCAAGTCTTCACGTTGAGAGTATTAATTGGTGTACCCCCAAATAAAGAATATGGACACTTCCAATTGCTGCCACTGAATAGACAAAGTCGATACCACCAGCGTTCAAAGGGTTAAAATGTTAAAATATCATTCTACTTCCACGCGACATAAACGTCTATCTTGTTTCATTTCTATCCTTTATCTTCGAATCCCACCTGCGGCAACCGCATTGTGTCCTTGGGCAAGACACTTCACCCCCATTGCCCATGTGGGGACATGGTGACGTCGTGTACTAAGGCGTACTGCACGTCGATGGTGCACCTGTCTTCAACCAATGCTAACCCTGCTTGTGTGGAGTTAGTATGTTGGGGAGCTGACAATTGCTCGCCGTTGCTCGGTGGTTCTCTCCGGGTACTCCGGCTTCCTCCACCCGTAAAACTGTCATGTTCATGTTAGCCATTGTGCAAAAATGTGTGACCTTAATAAACTCCAATAAATAAATAATTCTATCTTTATCCAATACAAATGAGCAAACGAATTAAAACAAATACAAAAAAAAAACGAAAACAACAAACACAACATTCAATTCTCATCAAAGATTTGTAACAGGCAGAACACATTACTCGCCTTCAATAATTAATTCATCTGTATATGGGAGCAGCAGACTAAATAATATCACTTCAAAGATAATATGAAGCATAATAGCCACAGAATATGAAGCCTTTATGTTACGGTACCTACGCTTTGGAATAAAACCCAAATATGGGCTTCCTCCACTCTACCAGATAAAGAACAAAAGTTTTCACTTTCCCCTCAAAAACATAGATTATGACTACTTCGTTGGGATAAGCTGATCGTTCATAACCTCTGTTTTTGACGCTAGCATTTAAAAAATAATAATATTAGAATGACGATTTTTGTTATGACCATTACGTTAAGCAAAGGATAAATTTGGGAAATAAATTCCGATTGATTATTTTTTTGATAATTTTGAAATGTCCTCTCCGCGAATAGCTTTAAAAGCTCACATATTTATTCAATACAAACATTTTAGTTTCATGGCACTCACTAAATTAAAATGTCACATTTCATATCACGGCGTAAGTCGTAGTGTATGCATGTTTGGGGCCTCATTTGGGGGACCCCGGTGGGTGACCCCGGAAGTGACGTCATGTCACGTGACCTAGCGGCGCCATGTTGTGTTGACATGGTAACCCGTGTGATCTGCCATCTTGTGACGTCATGTCCATAGTGATACGTGGTGGATGTACGCATGCGCAGCGCGTGTTGTTAGGGTGATACGTGTTTCCGTCGTCCATTTTGTATACTGGAGGCCGCCATCTTGGTTTCTATGGTAGCACGTGGTTGCTATATGACCCAAAGCCCTACAATAGGACATGGGGTATGTTCGGAGGGTGTGTTCGATTAAATCGGAGTATTTTCCCGTTTCGTAGAATCACCACAAACAACCCCTCCAAATCACCAAAATCTACCCAACTTTTACTATTTCGAATTCTTTCAGAATTCTCTGCTTCTATCTATATATGCAATAGTTTATGTGTATCTGGCCCTGTTCCTTTGTTCTAGAGTATACTACAGTAGCGTAGAAGAGCCTCTCAGCCGGAACAGCTTTGCTTATTATTGTTATATTTAGCTATTTTAGTCTATTCTTGTAACTTCTGACCCTATTGCTCGAACGACTCGAATCCCGTCGAGCAAATGAGCTATCGAGCAATTACCCGTTCGAGTGACACCTCGAACGACTCTTCGACTCATTTCAGTATTTGACGATACCTATGGCCCGGTATTGTATTATTTGAGGATACCTATCGAGGATACCTTTTATAGGATACTTATCTAAGGATACTATTACCTGTACCACAAGACTTACCTATCCCAAATATCCCTTATAAACCATCGAGCAGTTACTGAAAAGTCATTGCTCGAATTACTCGAAGCCATCGAGCAAATGAGCCTTAGAGCAATTGCTCGATCGAGTGACTCCACATATTGCTCGAACGACTCGAATCCCATCGAGCAAATGAGCTATCGAGCAATTGCTCTATCGAGTGACTCCTCGAACGACTCTTCGGCTCATTTCAGTATTCGAGGATACCTATGACATGGCTACGTATCAGCTGAGGATACATTTCGAGGATACTTTTTATAGGATACTTATTTGAAGATATCTGGTCAACCCATTTCGCAGGGTATAAAAGGGAGGATGCCTCCAAAATTTTGTCATTCCACGTTTAGCCAGCGATGGATCAACATCACACCTGTGAAGACTGCCAGAAAATGTTCACAAAGAAATGCAATCTTTATCGGCATAGGAAGGCTGTCCACAGGACTGGAATCTACCAGTGTGTGAGATGTCCAAGAACATTTAACAGAAAAGACAACCTAAAAAGACACAAGAAGGTTCACTTACCACAAGAACTGCGGCGTCTCAGCAAAAGAGAAGGACGCAAAGAAATAAACCAAGTTGAACCAATGGAACTGTCAAAACCGTACCAGGTGAATACACATAAACCAGCCAGAAACCTGTGGGTACGAATGCCACCAACTGAAATACCTCGGACAGTAATGACCGGAACGGGCAATAAACCAGAACCAAATAAACCACCAACAGAAATGCCTCATGCAGTAATGAACAGAATGGGCAATAAACCAGAACCGAAGCACAATCCAACAAGTGAAGACAAAAAATACGTTTTGGTCGAACCCAGTTTATTGGAAATCTTACTAGATCGACAGCGTTTGGTGCGCAGAGACCTCAACGAACGTGCCTCGATGGACCTGGATAGAGAACTGAGGGAGATTACAGAATCTAGAACAATGAACGAGACCGAGAAGATTCTTCACTACCACCTGATTCAACAAAGATATAGAGAATTCTGCAATAAAGCTTCGCAGCCAACAACGATCAAGATATAGAACCGATGATGACAATGGAAAGAATGAAGCTGACTGAGATCGAAATGAACGGAACAGACTAAAAGGAATGAAGAGAAGATCGAACTGAAGTGATCGAAGATCGAACGCAATGAAGATAATAGAATGAACAGAACAAATATTGAACTATATAACAGACAGTGTACAGAAAAGACAATAAATTTTTAAAATATAACAGAAACTTTTGTTTTTTACTAGCAGGAAAGGGGTATACCCTGCGAAATGGGTTGACCAGATATCTTCAAATAAGTATCCTATAAAAAGTATCCTCGAAAGGTATCCTCAACTGATACGTAGCCATGTCATAGGTATCCTCGAATACTGAAATGAGTCGAAGAGTCGTTCGAGGAGTCACTCGATAGAGCAATTACTCGATAGCTCATTTGCTCGATGGGATTCGAGTCATTCGAGCAATATGTGGAGTCACTCGATCGACCAATTGCTCCAAGGCTCATTTGCTCGATGGGCTTCGAGTCATTCGATCAACGACTTTTCAGTAACTGCTCGATGGCTTATAAGGGATATTTGGGATAGGTATGTCTTGTGGTACAGGTAATAGTATCCTCAGATAAGTATCCTATAAAGGGTATCCTCGATAGGTATCCTCAAATAATACAATACCGGGCCATCAGATTCTTTCAGATTCAGATTCTTTATTCACGGTACACATACATGTAAAATGGTTACAAATAAACATATTGCACAAATGTAATGTGAAGTATACCGTAGGAAGTGGCATAGCCAGATTGGCTGTCTACCTGCCACCCCCTGGAAGAAGATGGGTTGATTGCAAACAGACTGTGACTGAAAGAATGAACAGAGAGCCAATTATGTGACACATGATGGAGAATGACGATCGAATCATTACTTTTCTGATATTAGAGTATTAGTGTTTCATTTTCGCCAGCGGAAAGACGGTGATTCAAGGTAGGCAAGAAGCAACCTGCCTATAGGACTCCCTCCACTACTTATCATAACACATGAGGGCGGCAACAAGTCCCATCGTGAAGTTCGTATCGTTTAGACTGCGACAAGGAGGTTGGTCATGATGTTTGGGTGTGGTGTCTACGTTAGCTGCATCATCATCGTAGGATGACGAATGTTATTGATTTATTTGTGTAGACTTTTATTTGCAAGTTCATACTTATATCCATATAGTATTTTACATAGCACCACTGTAAGGAGGAAGCGCGACAGGTTGCACAAGACGAGGATTCCAGATTTAGACGCGGACCACGACTTTGACAATTTACGAAGTTTACGAAGTGCAATCAGGACAGTAGGGTTGTTGCAGCTGACATAACTGGAATATGAGGAAATGAATGTGGAAGTTAGCTTGTTCTTAAGCATGCTTCTGTCGCTAATATTACGAGTTGTGTCGTCCAGAGCATTCCATAGTTTCGGGAAGGAGTATAAAGGAAATTTATCCAGAGTTTGAGTCCGTGTTTTTTCTATGTATAGGAGGCCTGACTGTCTAGTTCTCCTACCAGATGGATTGTCAATAATTTTAAATATATCATTGAAAGACACCGGTAATCTGCCGTTCTGCCAGTCAAACACGAACAGTAGTGCATGTAGCCTAAACAAATCATCAACCTTGAGTATTTGGTTTTCTTTAAACAGGGGATCTGTATGAGAATTGTACTTTTTGTTATTAATTATTCGTATTGAACGTTTTTGCAGGACAGCTAGTTTTTTGATAGCGCTTGAGTTGCCCCATGCCTGGATTCCGTATACCAAATGGCTATGTATGAGGGCGTAATACAAAGTTTTCATAGCTCCGTGGGGGAGGATATTTTTAACTTTGTTTAGACTATAGTTTGCGCGTGCTATTTTCGAGCATAATCGGGATATGTGAGCCTTGTAGGATAAATGTTCATCAATGCTAATTCCCAAGAATTTAACAGATTTTTCTGTTTCGGTGGCCCCAACTTTGTTAATGTTTTGGTTATTTATTTATACCTCTTGACAAAGATTTTTGTTCCTACCTTTATTTGGATTAAGTATGATGTACGAGGTCTTCTTAGCATTCAGCATTAACTGGTTCACAGAGCACCATTCGAATAGTTTCTGGAGCTCGTCATTGAAATACGATGTAATGGGATTATTATCGGAGCCCGGGCAGTGTGCAGTGGTGTCATCGGCAAATGATAAAAGATTGAGTGATGTTGAGTTACTTATATCATTTATATATAAAAGAAAAAGAATAGGGCCTAAAATCGAGCCCTGTGGTACACCACAACTCTGTTTGGCTAAGTTCGATTTGTGCTCTCCGTACGTGACATATTGAGACCTGTTGGACAAGTAACTTCTAAACCAATTGTTGGTGACACCTCGGATGCCATATGTTTCCAGTTTACCTAATAGTATTTCGTGATTTATGGTGTCAAAAGCCTTTGACAAATCCAGGAACAGTGCTAAGGTGCTGTTTTTTTCTTCTTTATTATTTTCTATTGCAATGCTTTTAAGGAGCTGAAGAACTGGATGAATAGTACTATGTCGCTTTCGGAACCCATATTGGTGAGGGTATAAAATATTAAACCTATTGAGGAAACTCTCTAGCCTCACTTCCATGAGTTTTTCCATTACTTTTGAGAATACCGGAAGTATACTGATAGGTCTGTAATTTGTAAAGCTGTGCTCGTCACCCGCTTTAAATATGGGTATCACCTTCGCGATCTTCATCCTGTCTGGTACTTTGCCGTTTAGGAAAGAGTTGTTAATTACATGTGTTAGAGGATCCAATACTTCGGTTATCGTATGCTTAAGAAGACAGGTTGTGATGTCATCGCAGTCTTTAGATAATTTTGGCTTCATTTTATTTACTACTCGGTTGACTTCTGTGGGATTTGTGGGTATTAAATAGAGATTATTGGAGACATTGTTGTCCATGTAATCTGTGTAGGACTTATTAGTTTTCTGAATCTGTTCGGATGTGTTTTTTCCAATGTTGATGAAGAAATTGTTGAATTCTTCTGCGATGGCATGGGGCTCGTTTAACTCGATGTTGTCCTGGATGAAGAACGATTGTAATCTGGCTTCAGGTTTTCCTTTATTGATGGCTTCGTTTAAAATCTGTCACGTTCTTCGCATATTGTTTTTGTTTTCGTTTAGGATATCTCTATAATAGGTAGCTTTACATTGTTTTTTTACCTTGTTGAAGATTCTACAGTAGTTTTTATAGTTTTCTGAGTTCCTTTCGGTGGGAGCATGGAGTTTTTTCTTGTAGAATTTTTCTTTGTTGTTGGAGGATATTACAAGCCCCCTTGTCATCCATGGCTGTTTTTTAATAAATTTTTTGTTCTGGCTAACACGTTTGAGAGGGAATGCTCTTTCATAGGCTTCCATATAGATGTTTAGAAAGGTTTCATATGACTCATTGGGACAATTCGACTGCATTACAGGATTAAAATCACTTTGCGAGATAAGTGTTTTAAATTCAACTATTCTTTCTGCATTTATTATTCTTTTTAGTGTAAAGTGTGGTGTATCTTTTGGTTTGGGGTTTTCCTCAATATAGAAAACACCAAAATGATCTGACACGTCAGATATGACTATTCCAGGTAATGCTGCTTGTGGAACATTATTAGAGAAGATATGATCTATCAGAGTAGCAGAACGACAGGTTACTCTCGTTGGCTTGGTGATATACGGCAGAAAGCCTTGACTGAACATGAGATTAACAAATTCTTCCGTTTTTGAGTGTGTAGTTGCTTTTAAAAGGTCCAGGTTAAGATCCCCCATAATATAAACTTTTTTATTTTCGGCATTTAAAACATTCGTTATTTCATTTAATTTTGATAAGAAAAGGTTGATGTCGGCTTTAGGAGGAGTGTTGGGTCTATAAATAACGCCAATAATTCTGGGTTGGTATTTATCTTTAGTTTCAATAAACAGAGATTCGAAGACATGGGGAATAAAGAACGAAATATCATTACGAACTCTGTAGGGTATTCCTTCTTTAATATATAGACCAACCCCTCCTCGACCATCATCATTCTCGTGTCTCATACGTTTAATAATCGGGGCATAGCCATCCAGACTGAACGACATCTCTGGAGGAATTTGGAAAATTTCGGTAAGTCCTATTATGTCGAAGAAGTTCTTTCCTGTTTGTAGGTCATATAGCATGTTTTGAAAGGAATCCCAATGGGCCTTCAGGCTTTGGCAATTGAGATGGAATATTGAGAATCCTGCGTCTATTTTACAAACCATTGACTGAAAGTCTCTAGGCGAAAAGTAGTTGCAGTCAGTTGTGTGGTTTTTATATGGGGATTCATCATTTTCTGTCAAGGAACATATTTTCTCATTATAGAGCTGAATAAAGTCGTACTCTGCGTCTACCTGCACCTCGTCGAGTGTAATGTTACCCGCCATAATTCACCAACGTACTACCATCCTTTCTCGCTGGATAAATATATAAAACATAACTACAATATATTGTTCCAAGATGAAGATAAAAGGAGGTTAAGTCCCAGATAAAGTTCAACTGTTGGACGGGTTGAGACGTTATTTCTTTTTCATTTCTAGTCACAGTCTGTTGCGGTAATAGTATGTAATTGGGAGTTTGTTTAGAAACGAAAATTTTCTGTACAAACAGGATAAAAACACTGTAGTTTATATACAAGTACGTCGGGTGCAACATCACCCTACCTAACATCACATCAAAGTGATATGGTATCTTGGATGAATGATTGAACAAATAAATTTACAATTAAAGGACTTTACAGTAAAACAATGGATTCAATGAGGATAGAGAATGAGTGAGTCAATTTGTAAAAGACGAGGTGGAGTAATATGAATGAATGAATGAATGAATGAATGAATGAATGAATGAATGAATGAATGAATGAATGAATGAATGAATAAATGAATGAATGAATGAATGAATGAATGAATGAATGAATGAATGAATGAATGAATGAATGAATGAATGAATGAATGAATGAATGAATGAATGAATGAATGAATGAATGAATGAATGAATAAATGAATGAATGAATGAATGAATGAATGAATGAATGAATGAATGAATGAATGAATGAATGAATGAATGAACTATCATCATCGAGGGGGTCATAAGCCTTATTTCAGAGACAAAAAAAAAAAAAAAAAAAAAAAAAAAAATCCCGAAAAACAAACAAAAGTGTACAGACCTTGAAAATTGAATAGTTGTCAATGGCGCTGAGAGTTTTGACGTTACACTTGGCAGACGGCAGACGGTCAATGATCAACCGGGTGAGAATTTGGGATTAAAGTTATTTCACTGGTACTAAGTTGACGAACTAGCGTTGGCTGTATTTCAAGATATAGTTTCACTAATTAAAAGTTCATTTGTTAATGAATAATATTGCATAATTACATCAAGGAATGTACACTTTGATAACTAACAATTAATAAACATAACAGCCCTTAAAACGACCAACAGACGACATTCATAAGAAGTATTATTGAGAGACCGATTTGTCTTCCAGCTCACGACCCCAATGATGCTAAATTGACGATTTAGCGCAAGAGGGCACTACAGGGTATAAATTATCTGATGAATTGTTTAAGTGCTCTTGATCAAAAATAAATAAGGTGGAGGTACTTTAATTTTTTACCCTAAACAGCAAGTCAGTCACACATCCACACGCTCGATCAGTCAAGCACCCACACATCCATCCATCCGATCGTCCACCCAGAAGGAAGGAAGGAAGGAAGGAACGAACGAACGACCGAATGAATGAGAGAACGAATGACTGAACGATTGAATGAATGACACTAGTAACACTATATATGAATGAATGAATGAATGAATGAATGAATGAACGAACGAATGAATGAATGAATGAATGAATGAATGAATGAATGAATGAATGAATGAATGAATGAATGAATGAATGAATGAATGAATGAATGAATGAATGAATGAATGAATGAATGAATGATACTAATAACGAACGAATGAGTGAATGAATGAATGAATGAATGAATGAATGAATGACACTAGGAAATAGTAAACAAGTTCTATGCTACTTGTTCCATCCGTTATGTCGAGATACACCGTCCACGGCCCCATAGGAACAGGCTCACTTTGATGAGCACGCAGATTCGGTGGTTATTTGTGAAAAGCGTTGGTCGGTTTTGGACGCTACGCAGAGCAAAGGGCGAATAGCCGAGTGAAAACTATTGTGGGCTAAAGTTATCTTGCTCGAACTAGCTTGACGAAGTGGGGCGGAAAGCACTGCGTGTGATGATGATCATTTGTAGAGCCGACGGTTGGTGAATACCCAAGTAAAAACTATTGTGGGCTAAATGTATCTTGCTCGAACTTACTTAACTAGCTCGTCAATGCAGCACCAGCGAAATAACTGTCTCAGTTATTTCACTCGTACTACATTGACGAACTAGCGTTGGCTATACTTCAAGGTATATTTTCACCGATTAAAAGTTGATTTGTTAATATAGTATTACTTAATTACATCATGGAATGTTCACTTTAATAACTGATAATTAACATACATAGCAGCCCTTATTCGAGCACGAAGAACAGACGACTCTAATAAGAAAGTTCTTGAGAGACAAATTTGTCTTCCATCCCTTGCGTCAGAAGTACAGCTTATAACCCCACAGGCACGCGCTCGTTCCAATGAGGGGGCAAAAGCCAAACTTCCGACGCAAATGTAAGGAAATCATGAACTGCAAATGGCGGATTGATAAAAAATAAACGAGGTAGAGGTACTTTAATTTGTTATCCTAAGCAGCAAGTCAGTCACACATCCACACACTCGATCAGTCAAGCACCCACACATCAATCCATCCATCCGTCCCGCCACCCAGAACAAATGAATGAATGAATGAATGAATGAATGAATGAATGAATGAATGAATGAATGAATGAATGAATGAATGAATGAATGAATGAATGAATGAATGACCCTTCATCCGGCATGGATGTTATATGACACTAGTAAATAGCAAGCAAGTTCTATGCTATTTGTTCTATCCATTATGTCGAGATACACCGCCCACGGCCCCTACTGGAACGGGCTCACTTTGATTAGTGGTCATAATCCTCATTTTCGAGAAAGAAAAAAGAAAAACCTGCTCGTTCCAATAAGGGGTCATAAGCCACATCCACATGGTCACACCTGCTCGTTCCAATAAGGGGTCATAAGCCACATAACCACATCTCCAAGGCAACAACAAGAAAGAAATCACGAAGATTCGGTGGTTATTTGTGAAAAGCGTTGGTCGGTTTTGGACGCCACGCAGAGCAAAGGGTGAATAGCCGAGTGAAAACTATTGTGGGCTAAAGTTATCTTGCTCGAACTAGCTTGACGATCAAGGGCGGAAAGCACTGCATGTGGTGATGACGATCGTTTGCGGAACCGACGATTGGTGAATACCCTTTAAAAACTATTGTGGGCTAAAGCTATCTTGCTCGAACTTGCGCAGTTCGTCAATGTAGTACCAGCGAAATAACTGTCTCAGATATTTCACTGGTACTACATTGACGAACTAGCGTTGGCTATACTTCAAGGTATATTTTCACTGATTTGTTAACGAATAGTATTACTTGATTACATCATGGAATGTACACTTTAATAACTGATAATTAACAAACAGAACAGCCCTATTCGAGCACGAAGAAAAGACGACTCTAATTAGAAAAGTTCTTGAGAGACAAATTTATCTTCCATCCCTTGCGTGTGAAACACAGCTCACAACCCCCACCGGCACGCGCTCGTTGACTTGTTAATGAATAATATTACTTTATTACATCATGGGGTGTACAATTTAATAACTGATAATTGACAAACACAACAGCCCTTGTTCGAGCACAAAGAACAAACGACTCTTATAAGAAAAGTTCTTGAGAGACAAATTTATCTTCCGTCCCTTGCGACAGAAGCACAGCTCACAACCCCCACCGGCACGCGCTCGTTCCATTGAGGAGGCAAAGCCTTATTTCCGATGCAAAAGTAAGGAAATCATGAACTGCAAATAGCGGGTTGATAAAAAATAAACGAGGTGGAGGTACTTTAATTTGTTACCTTAAACAGCCAGTCAGTCACACATCCACACACTCGATCAGTCAAGCACCCACACATCCATCCATCCATCCATCCATCCAATCCATCCATCCATCCATCCACATCCATCCATCCATCCATCCACGCATCCATCCATCCATCCATCCATCCAACCACCCAGAATGAATGAATGAATGAATGAATGAATGAATGAATGAATGAATGAATGAATGAACGAACGAACGAACGAACGAACGAACGAACGAACGAACGAACGAACGAACGAACGAACGAACGAACGAACGAACGAATGAATGAATGAATGAATGAATGAATGAATGAATGAATGAATGAATGACCCTTCATCCGGCATGGATTTATATGACACCAGTAAACAATAAACAAGTTCTATGCTATTTGTACCATCCGTTATGTCGAGGTACACCGCCCGCGGCCCCCACTGGAACAGGCTCACTTTGATGAGTGGTCATAAGCCGCATTTTCTCGGGGGAAAAAAAAAAAAAAACCTGATCGTTCCAATAAGGGGTCATAAGCCACATAGCCACTCCTGCTCGTTCCAATAAGGGGTCATAAGCCACATAGCCACATAACCACATCTCCAAGGCAACAACAAGAAAGAAATCACGAAAATTCAGTGGTTATTTGTGAAAAGTGTTGGTCGGTTTTGGACGCCACGCAGAGCAAAGGGTGAGTAGCCGAGTGAAAACTTATCGTGAGCTAAAGTTATCTTGCTCGAACTAGCTTGACGAACAAGGGCGGAAAGCACTGCATGTGGTGATGACGATCATTTGCCGAACCGACGGTTGGTGAATACCCAATTAAAAACTATTGTGGGCTAAAGCTATCTTGCTCGAACTTGCGCAGTTCGTCAATGTAGTACCAGCGAAATAGCTGTCT
The DNA here is from genome assembly GCA_031216915.1 of Pictodentalium vernedei. Taxonomy (NCBI): domain Eukaryota; kingdom Metazoa; phylum Mollusca; class Scaphopoda; order Dentaliida; family Dentaliidae; genus Pictodentalium; species Pictodentalium vernedei. The sequence goes on from CM062288.1 coordinate 41,752,727, forward strand.
CAGTTATTTCACTGGTATTACATTGACGAACTAGCGTTGGCTATACTTCAAGGTATATTTTCACTGGTTTGTTAATGAATAATATTACTTTATTACATCATGGAGTGTACAATTTAATAACTGATAATTAACAAACATAACAGCCCTTATTCGAGCACGAAGAACAGACGACTCTAATAAGAAAAGTTCTTGGGAGACAAATTTATCTTCCATCCCTTGCATCAGAAGCACAGCTCCCAGCCCCCACCGGCACGCGCTCGTTCCATTCAGGGGGCATAAGCCTTATTTCCGACGCAAAAGTAAGGAAATCATGAACTGCAAATAGCGGGTTGATAAAAAATAAACGAGGTGGAGGTACTTTAATTTGTTGCCCTAAACAGCCAGTCAGTCACACATCCACACACTCGACCAGTCAGGCACCCACACATCCATCCATCCATCCATCCATCCGCCCATCCATCCAACCACCGATAATGAATGAATGAATGAATGAATGAATGAATGAATGAATGAATGAATGAATAAATGAATGAATGAATGAATGAATGAATGAATGAATGAATGAATGAATGAATGAATGAATGAATGAATGAATGAATGAATGAATGAATGAATGAATGAATGAATGAATGAATGAATGAATGAATGATCATCCGGCATGGATGTTATATGACACTAGTAAACAGTAAACAAGCTCTATGCTATTTGTTCCATCCGTTATGTCGAGATACACCGCCCGCGGCCCCCAATGGAACAGGCTCACTTTGTTGAGTGGTCATAAGCCTCATTTTCTCGAGGAAAAAAAAAAAAAAAAAAAAAAAAAAAAAAAAAAAAACTGATAAGGGGTCATAAGCCACATAGCCACGCCTGCTCGTTCCAATAAGGGGTCATAAGCCACATAACCACATCTCCAAGGCAACAACAAGAAAGAAATCACGAAGATTCGGTGGTTATTTGTGAAAAGCGTTGGTCGGTTTTGGACGCCACGCAAAGCAAAGGGTGAATAGCCGAGTGAAAACTATCGTAGGCTAAAGTTATCTTGCTCGAACTAGCTTGACGATCAAGGGCGGAAAGCACTGCATGTGATGATGACGATCATTTGCCGAACTGACGGTTGGTGAATACCCAACTAAAAACTATTGTGGGCTAAAGCTATCTTGCTCGAACTTGCGCAGTTCGTCAATGTAGTACCAGCAAAATAGCTGTCTCAGATATATATCACTGGCACTACACTGACGAACTAGCGTTGGCTATACTTCAAGGTATATTTTCACTGGTTTGTTAATGAATAATATTACTTTATTACATAATGGAATGTACAATTTAATAACTGATAATTAACAAACAAAACAGCCCTTATTCGAGCACGAAGAACAGACGACTCTAATAAGAAAAGTTCTTGAGAGAAAAATTTATCTTCCATCCCTTGCGTCATAAGCACAGCTCACAACCCCCAGCGGCACGCGCTCGTTCCACTGAGGTGGCATAAGCCCTATTTCCCACGCAAAAGTAAGGAAATCATGAACTGCAAACAGCGGGTTGATAAAAAATTAAAGAGTTGGAGGTAATTTAATTTGTTACCCTAAACAGCGAGTCAGTCACACATCCACACACTCGATCAGTCAAGCACCCACACATCCATCCATCCATCCGTCCCGCCATCCAGAATGAATGAATGAATGAATGAATGAATGAATGAATGAATGAATGAATGAATGAATGAATGAATGAATGAATGAATGAATGAATGAATGAATGAATGAATGAATGAATGAATGAATGGTCACTAGTAAGACTAAGAACGAACGAGTGAGTGAATGAATGAGCGAATAACCCTTCATCCGGCATGGATGTTATATGACACTAGTTATTAGTAATCAAGTTCTATGCTATCTGTTCCATCCGTTATGTCGAGATAAGTAAAGTGAATAAGTGAGTGAATGAATGAATGAATAACCCTTCATCAGGCATGGATGTTATATGCCATAGGTATCGTCAAATACTGAAATGAGTCGAAGAGTCGTTCGAGGAGTCACTCGAACGGGTAATTGCTCGATAGCTCATTTGCTCGATGGGATTCGAGTCATTCGAGCAATGGTTTATCAGTAACTGCTCGATAGCTTATTGGCTTTGGGAATGATATAGGCTTTTGTTGTACAGAAGGGAGATAACTCTGCATACAGATTGTGGGAAATCAAGCAATCTGATTGGTTAGTTATAATCTATATAAATGATCTATATAAATGAAACAACAAGAGTACACGGAATAGTGTCAGAAGTTACAAGAATAGACTAAAATAGCTAAATATAACAATAATAAGCAAAGCTGTTCCGGCTGAGGGGCTCTTCTACGCTACTGGAGTATATTCTAGAACAAAGGAACAGGGCCAGATAGACGTAAACTATTGCATATATAGATAGAAGCAGAGAATTCTGAAAGAATTCGAAATAGCAAAAGTTGGTTGGATTTTGGTGATTTGGAGGGGTTGTTTGTGGTGATTCTACGAAACGGGGAAAATACTCCGATTCAATCGAACACACCCTCCGAACATGCCCCTGTCCTATTGTAGGACTTTGGGTCACATAGCAACCACGTTCTACCATAGAAACCAAGATGGCGGCCTCCAGTATACAAAATGGACGACGGAAATACGTATCACCCTGACAACACGCGCTGCGCATGCGTACTACCACCACATATCACTATGGAGATGACGTCACAAGATGGCCGATCACGCGGGTTAACATGACAACACAACATGGCGCCGCTAGGTCACGTGACATGACGTCACTTCCGGGGTCCCCCAAATGAGTCCCCAAACTTGCATACACTACTACTGGCGTACGTCAAAACCTATTTGAATTTTATTTTATTGTTTACCAATGAAAACACGCTAGAAACCCCGCGGTGTACCTTTTATATTATAGCTTGGTATTCTACAATAACAGAAAAAACAATACCGTAGCTAAAAGCTTTACCTGTCCTGTCGTACAAATTCGTTCTGTCCTATACTCAAATGTCGTCATTTATGTCTCGTTATTTTTCACGTGTTGCTTCCCAAACAACGCTTATAACCACTCATTGGAATAAGCTCTTATACCATTTATGGATCATAAGGAGTGTTTTCGAAGTACAAAGTGATTTTTTTTCACTTATTCATGTGCAAAAGATCAAATGAGAAGTGTGAGGGTCGAGGTTCGAACATAAAACGATCGATTTATTACGAAACTAAAAGATCCGAACCAATTAGGCTGGTCAGTAAATGGCTTTTACGCCTCGATCGCTACACTAATCTCACGTTCTTTGAGATTCACCCACCGTGAATCGCATTCCGCCTCAGAGTGGTCGAAACACCCATCGTGTCTCACCACAGCAGACACAGTGCCATAAACTGCTGAGAGCTGGTCACGGCACCAAAGTAACAGATCGAGATTCGAGAGAGAAGTGGTGGAGCTGTTGCTCGAACCGTCGACCTCTGGCGCACAAAGCGACCGATTTGCCACGAGACTAAGACATCCGGACCAACCACATTTATATTTTGCAGAAAATTTGTTTTGTCACCAAATTGTGTTATTTTGTTAACGGGAGAGGAGTTTAAATAAGTTGAAATAACTTTTCTCCAATCCCTTTTGCATGTATTGTTTGGCAAATAAAATATGTTTGAACTAACCAGGCTGGTTGGTAAAAGGGCGTTATACCTCGATCGCTACACGGGAAACATTTTGGCACTTGTCGCCAGTTTATGTTTTGTAAAGGGTTAACTTAAAATAATACAGTTCTACTTGGCTGTCAAAATGCCATTTTCGGTATAACATACCAGGCCTTGAAATAACTCGCGAACGATCGTTTAGGTTACGTGGGGGCTACGTCAGTTGTAAAATTCGCGGACGAAAAACAGGTAATGACACGGCAATGCAACATACCTTGATTAATTTGCTAATCTCACATGTTATGCCAGAAAGACTTACAGCCTTTTGGGACTATTGCGACCCAAAGGGTTGAGCATTGTGTCCACTAATGAATAGACTGGTTTTATTTTTCTATTTTAACCCTTTACCAAATATGACAAGCAGACGACACTTTCAAAAAAAATTCTTGAATAAGTAATTTTTTTCATTTTTTCTTTCAAAAACATAGGTTATGACCCATCATTGGAACGAGCTCGACGAGCACATTCCAAAGAGGGGTCATAACCTTTGTTTTTGAGACAAAAATGAAAAAAAGAATAAAAATTAGTTGGCGATTTATGTGAATAGCGCTGGTCGGTTTTGGTCGTTACGTTGGGTAACGGGTTAATGTAGAGATGAGTGACCCCCAAACCATAGGTTTGCATGTGTATTGTATTCATCCTAGGGTTTAATATATTCCCGGAATTCTACGAACCGGGAACGGGAATGAAATTACCCTCAGAACCTGGAACCGGGAAATTTCCTGGATAATATCAAGCAAATCTACAAGAGTGAAAAGACGCATTTGTTATCATGAAAATGAACATATTTTGTTGGCAATCTGTTGTCTCCAAACAGAAAAGTTTTTTTTCCTAAGAAGAGAGTGTGAAAACCCAAATCCACTTCAAACTCGTCTTCGTTTTCAGAATCACTAGCATTTTCACCATTACCTACTCCAGCATCAACTCCTTCTTCACTGCCGACAGGTGACGGCAGTGAAGAGGGAGTTGATGTTGAAGGAGATGGTTAATAGTGATACTAATGATTAAGAAAATGAACAGGGGCGGCGGAACGAATTTCAAAGTGTGGAGGGGGTGGGGGGGGGGGCTGAATCGGGCGATGCATGGTCGTCGGTATGAACATTTTGAATTCCAGCGTCCCAAAATTCCCATTTCCATGCATCTGAGCGGTTATTTTGAGATTTTTTCAGGAGATATATTTGAAAGATTTCACACTTTGAGAGCCGTTAAAAAACGTCGGTAAAGCATACAGGTGAGGTCTATTTATCAGCTTTGGTCGTAACGACCAAAGCTGATAAATAGATCTCACCTGTGTATGCTTTACCAGACGTTTACAGAAATTATACTGTCTGTGGATTATCTTGTCTGTGGGTGGATTTGGTTTTGTATGTCTGTAAGATTACGATCCACTTCAGTTAACCGATTTTTTAAGAGACTGTATACATTTTAGCGTTTGCTGCCACTTACTGCAAAAAAATGATCCGAAATCCATCAAAACTGAACCAGTACGAGAGAAACATAGCTGGCGAAAATATGGGTGAGGCTCTGGATCTGCCCCTTGTTTCACCAGTCATTAGTTGTGTTAAAATATCTGCATACAAAAAAACATGGGCCATCACTGATATATATATAAGCGTGTGGCTGCCCTTGTATGGCCTTTCCCCAAATTCGAGACGCTTCCTACATTCTTGCAAAAATTGTTTTGGGTGTGATAAACAGACCATTGTAATAATGTACAAAGTGTATTATTGGGGTCTCGCTGTTGTTTCTAAGGCCATATCCCGACGAGTCGAGAATTAACCTCAGAAACAACAGCGCAACTCTGATATAACATTTTGTACCTAAACATAATGGCAATGATAGATTTATCTTACAATTCTCAACTGTAGTGTCAATAACTTGAAAAACTATCCTTTTAGATTCAGATTTCATTTTCACATCCCAAAAACGCAGAGTGTGTCGCTGAATACTGTAATGTGAGCGGCTGCCTTAAATGTTCCCGATCCCAGAATAAACTTAATGAGCGCGTTTGTTCAACATTTCAAAAAGACTACGCGTTGTTTTAACTTGAATGCTTCCAGTGATTCAGACACAGAAACGGAAGAGTAATGTTCTTAACCCTTTACCCAAGGTAACTACCAAAACCGGCCAGCGCTATTCTCAAAAATCGCCAATTAATTTTCACTATTTTTTCATTTTTTGTCTTAAAAACATAGGTTATGACCCCTCGCTGGAACGAGCTCATCGAGCTCGTTCCAACGACGGGTCATAACCTATGTTTTTGAGACAAAAAATGAAAACAATAGTTATTCAAGAATTTTTTTGCGATTGTCGTCTGCGTTTCAAATTAGGTAAAGGGTTAATAATTTAATAAAAATACTCCTGAGAAGGGGTATTTTCCCTCTCATATATAGAAATGTGTACGGCCTCTCACAAACGCCTTTCAAAAGTGTGTAATGTTCCATAAATAGCAACGTAATCAAATGGTAACCAGAAACGTGCTTGTATTATGCAATTGCAAGATACAGATTTTGTTGCCTCATGCGCGTTGGAGTCTGTATCATTACAAGACGTGTTTGTAGTTAGCTCCGGCTACCGAGTGATGTAACAGTGATGTAACAGAATATCGACTATCAGTGTGGTGATCGCTGACAATAAATGAACGGACAACTGGGATTATAATGCCTATTTCAATATTCGTATAAGGAACTTTTTTTCGATTTTTTAATACATTCACAAGGGAAAATATGAATATCGTGAATGATAGTTCTGAGCAAGAGGATGCTGTAATCAATTCTGACTTCAATTCAGACGACCAGGCATCCGAAATACTCTCTTCAACTGTCATGGAAAGTGTTAATGTGTCAACGTCTGCATCTTTAAATTTCGAGATCGAAAATGTTAGTGGAATAGACAATATTGCATCAATAGGCCCAACTAAAGAAGACGGCAATGTACAAATAATTGAAACTAAAGATTACAATCTTAATATTGACAAAGTTTTAACCAGAAAACGGAAGTCTCTGATAGAGGACATAGATTCGGTGGAGTTAAAAAACCAAGGTAAATCGTTAGTAATTGCACTTAATACAATAACTTTTGAAAGATACAGAGAAGGAATACGGAATGTGTATTGGAATTCGGACAGTGATACTGTGAAGGAAAATGTAGAGTGGGAGCATGTGCAGGATAATTCTGGAGTACTTGTTGAGGATAAACTTCGCATCTCTAGAAACAAGTACAATAAAATCCGAATGCACATCTACAGGACATCCAACTCTTTCCTTATTCAAGGCAGTAAACAAAACATTCAGTGGTGGATAGCCAAAGAGCTTCCACAAATTTACCGAAGTGCTTTTTCTTCAGATGTATCTTTTGACGTGGACGAATTTTTGCAATTCATTTATGCCTCATCTGAGCAACAGAGTATACGCAGTTGTGCAAAGAAACATTCCTTGAAAACCCCATTGAAAATGTCCAACAAGTGAATTCGCCTGAAAACACCTAGATCGGTTTTACATAAACAATTACATCGGTCATCTATTCCTGTACAAATCGACCTAAAATGTATCCAGGATTTGAGAAAATCGGTCAATGACATTCAAAGCTCAATAGAGGAGATCAGGCTCTCACAAAATGAGCAATTTACAGGACAGGAAACAAGTGTGGCTGACTTGAAAGTTCAGCTTCAGAATACTTCACGGGTCAAGTTTTCTGACCTCTTGGACAGAATGGATAAGTTAGAAAGATCTAACTTATCCTTATCACAGGACAATAAGGATCTTCGAAATGAAGTCAATGTTCTCAAGACTAAAATTAAAAACTCCAACATAAAAATAGCGAAATTAGAAAAGTCGAAGGAATGCAAGTCCATAAGTTTACAAACGGAAACAGACAACTCAGAAATCGTGAACAAAACAAATAAAGTGTGTCCACGTGGATATTTGTCGCCTCCATCGACTCCTCAAATATCCAGCACACATGAGGTGATCGATTGTGTAAACAACGCAGAACCTGTCGTTGACGTCATAAACTCATTTTGTGAAAAAGAAACCAGTGTCTCAACTTTCAACAAGTTTAGTGTATTGACTCGGTGATCAGGGGTATAGATACGCGTAGACTGGCCCTAGAAGGAGAAACACTATATAAAATAATGCAACCAGGGCAGACGATCGAGGGTCTAAATAAATGGCTTGAATCAGAGCCGGTGCGCAATGAAATTACCAAGGTGACTATTCATATCGGAGTTAATGCTTGTAAAAGGGGTGTGTGTCCAAAGTTGAAGAATCTTGAAAACCTCTTCCAAACTGTGCAGCGCAAAATACCAAATGCCCAGATATTTGTGTCATCTGTGCTACCTACTGACCATTCGCGGGACATCAGCAATATTATTAGTCATACAAATAATATACTACGGGCGCAGTGTGTTTTGTTCAACGCTATATTTATCGACCATACTCCACATTTCTTAACACCAAATAACTTATTGCGTAAGAACTTATACAGAGATTTCTGGCATGTCAATTACGTTGGAACTAAGGTTCCAGCAAAGACTCTTAAATACCCAAGAGGTTTGCAACACAACTTACAAAGCCAACAGGACAGTCGCTACATTAATGACCCCCTAGGTCGTTCATGTGTTCGTAGTGGTACATCACATCAGTCGGCACAGCGTGGAATGCAGCATAGTACAAACACATTCACCAGACATGCCCCCAGGCCAAACTACCAGCTGTGTCATGATGGTGTTATCAATAAAGGCGGTCGCTTTCATCCTAATAATTCTCCGGCACCTCCACATTCTCAACCAGAGTCCAACAATAAGGAACTAATTTTTTATATTCAAAAACAAATGGAAAACATAGTAAATATTTTGAACTCGAAAACCTCGTCTCAATAATTCACTCGATGTTAGGGACATCGCATCAAAAAAACAAATATTTGTTCGTTATGTCGAGAGTCAAGAGTGGAATAAAATCAGATCTTTAGTGTCGTCTGTACTCTCGGAGTACTGTCGACACTACGGAGGTGCTTTTGTTCGGCTTCTGACAACATCAAATTGGTTTTGAAACTTTTGTTCCGTTTGAAGTATTCAATAATTTTGTAGTGCGATTTTGTCTGTTAAGAGATAATCACTGATGTTGTGATAATTCATATACAAATGAGTTCATTTCTTAAGTCAAAACTTCTCAAGTACTTTCGTAATCAAAAGCGGAATAAATGCAAATCTGTAATACCGCCAGTGCTCTAGGAGGGCTGAGGGATTGCTGAAGTGCATTTATTCCTCTTCTGATCTCGAAAATGCGCCAATGGATTGAGTTTGTTATGTTGGAAATTATTCAATAATTGCGCAATGCAATTTTTCTGTTAAATGTACTTTTTGTCATTATGACATTTTATATCTACAGAAGTTTTGGGTTTTTTTTCGTGATATACTCGATAAACGAGTTGGGGACTATATTGCACCCCACCCTCCTTCTTTGTCCCCTTCTGCCTGTATAATTTTTTTATTTTCTGTTTAATGTCAGTGGTCACCACCACCAGTCTTTTGTCTTATGATAATATAAATGCAACGGAGCCGGAAGATTAATACGATTCCCAATTTATTTAATTATACTGTGTGGAATGCTCAAGGATTTGTCAATAAATATGATAATCCCGATGTTATTAGATGTTTAGCCGGTTATGACTTTATAGTAATAACGGAAACATGGAATGCGTTAAACAACGACATTGCCATTTCAGGTTACAAATGTGTAGATGTCCCGCGCAAAGGCGCTCATAAAGGTGGGATTGCATTCTACTACAGGGAAACGTTCGAACCGTTTCTCACCAGTTTTTCGGTCCAACACGATATGGTCCTTTGGTTATTATTTGACGGTCTATTAATGAAATCGTCCCACAACATAGTGTTTGGTTGTGGAAATATACCTCCCTTTAATTCAACATCCTGGAAAATAATTGATTCCAATTTATGTATTTTTCAGAGATAGAAAAGCATTTGCAGGGTTACAGTCCGGATGACTTGATAGTGATAGGGGGTGATTTCAATTCGCGCACTGGCGTGATAGCAGAGCACATTACAAATGATAGTGATAATTATATTCCATTACCGGATTCATACACAGTAGACGACTGTAAACCAAGATGTAACACTGATGCTGTCGTTAATACTTTTGTAAGGAAGCTAATTACATTGTGTCAAAAAACAGGATTAAGAATTATAAACGGACGCGTGCCAGGCGATAGCCTGGGGTCATTTACCAGCTACCAGTACAATGGCGCCAGCACTATCGATTACATTTTGATTCCCGAACACTATTTATCTGGTATAGATTATTTTTGTATCAGAGGGCCCAATCATCTATCTGATCACTGTCAGTTAACGTTACATTTTAAGTTCAGAAAAATAACCACTGCAAACACCAAAAATAAATATGATTACGTTAAGCCGACCAACAAGTATATCTGGAACAGAGATAGTGGGTACAAAGCATTACAGTTCGCTTCCAATCCAGGCTTCAGGAAGGATTTGCTTCGTTTCAGACGATGTTCACATCCCATCTCTGAAGAGGGTACGAAGGCAGCTGTATATGAGCTTATGGCCCTCTTACAGACTGTCAATAAGTCTTCATCGAAGTTTATCCCTGTACGGAAAGCGAACCCCCAAAATGCCAAGAAACGGCGGTGGTTTGATTGTGAATGTAAGGAACTAAAACACTGTATGGTTGCGACGGCTAGGGAAATGAAACAGAACCCTTTTGACAAGTCGCTTATATCGAATTTTTTTACAGTAAAAAAGAAGTACAAGAAATTGACGAAATAGAAAATGAGAATTTATTACAGAAATATAACGAAACGGTTGGATGATATACAAACATCTAATCCAAATGAATATTGGAAAACGATTAAATCGATTCGTTCGTCAGAAGCTCCTATCTGTTACTTAAATCCAGATTTGGCAGTGGATTTTTTCAAAGACCTGTTTTGCAAAAATCCACCACCACTGACACCTGGTAAACTTTCCCGAGGTGACCCGGGCAAGCTCAATGTGAATACACCACTGGATAACAATCCAATAACTGCAGAAGAGATTTTATATTGCGTCTCTAAACTTAAAAACAAAAAAGCTACCGGCACTGACAATATCTCCAACGAATTTTTGAAAGTTATCGTCCCTCTCATTATCGACGAAATAACTAAACTTTTCAACCAAGTTCTTTTCTCCAACCACTGTCCCTCTTGTTGGAGCGAATCAGTTTTGTCGACATTTTATTAAAAAGGGTGACAAAAGGAATCCGAACAATTATCGCGCAATCGCCGTCAGCAGCAATGTGGGGAAACTATTTAACAAAGTGATTAATTCGAGAATAAATAAATACTTGGAAGACAGTGATGTTATAACCCACAATCAATTTGGTTTCAAGGAAAGACATAGTACAGTTGACAGTATATTTGTTCTAAAAACAGTAATTAAAAAATATAAATCACAGAAAAAGCCGTTATTTGTAGCGTTTGTAGTCTTCAAAAAGGCGTTCGATACAGTTAATCGTAAACTGATGTTTGAAAAACTGGCGAATGTCGGAGTGGATGGAAATATTTTACGCACGTTACAATTCATGTACCATTCAAGTGCCTATTCTGTCAAAACATCAGAAGGCCTTGGCCCGTCTTGCGTGTCAAACATCGGTGTAAGGCAGGGCTGTGCGATCTCCCCGACACTTTCAAAATTTTTATTGATGACATTCACGCCTATTTCGACCAAACATGCCATCCAATTTCAGTCGACAGTCTTAGAATAAGCCATATTCTTTTTGCTGATGACTTGCTTTTACTGTCGGAAAATTCGGAGGGCCTTCAAAAATGTCTCGATCGTTTGTCCGACTTCTCTTCAGTGAACATGCTGCCGGTTAATACAGCTAAAACTAAAATTATTAAGTTTGAAAAGAGAAGGGCGAAAAAGGAACATTTCTTCCATTACAGGAAAGATAGGCTTGAAGTCTGTGAAGAGTATACGTATCTCGGTTTGCTATTTCATCGGAATGGAGGGCTGAAATACGCTCAGAAATGTCTCAAAACGAAAGCCTTGAAAGTTCTGTACAAGCTGCAGCGTGATTTTTCAAAAACATATGTCCCACCAGTAAAGACGTATATCAATCTATTCAATATGCTGGTAAAACCTATTTTATTGTATGGCTGTGAAGTATGGTACCCAGAGCTTAATTACGATAGTAATACGCCGTGTGAAAATGTCCACCTCCAGTTCTGTAAAACAGTGCTTGGTGTGAACCGAAAAGCTTCGAATCATGCCGCGCGCGCTGAACTCGGCCAATTTCCCTTGTTCATCTCCGCTGCGATTCGAATGCTCAAATATGTCATACAGCTCCAGTCAGGACCTAATATTAACTGTATTTTGAGAAATGCTTACGCTGAAGCGCTCGAGTGCAAGTCGACTGATTCCTTAGGCACGAAAATTAACGATCTTGTCCGCTTTGGCAATTCGGAAGGAAAGTTTGAGATATTCACTCCAGGAGACGTAGATGTTATCCTTCGAAAACTTCAAGACAATCACCTCGACTTGTTCATCAGCGACCTTTATGAAGATCAAGGCCCACGTGGTAATAATAAACTCCGCATGTACAGAATGTTTAAGAATAATTTTGATCTTGAACCATATCTCACATACACACATTCATCGAAAAATAGGCATTTATTTACACGTCTGCGTATTAGCAATCACTCGCTGGCTATTGAGAAGGGCAGGCACTGTCAGCCACCTACCCCCGTTGCTGATCGTGTATGCGATTTCTGTAGCTTGGGTGTGATTGAAGATGAATTTCACTTTATCATATCATGTTCACATTACTCAAGCATTAGAGAAGAAGTATGGAAGAACATCAACTCCTTAGTCAATACCTTTCTTTAAAAGAGTGATTCCGAAAAGTTCTTATATATAATGGAAAATGATAGTCAAGATCTGTGTAATGTGATCTGCAGTGCCGTGCACAAACTCTTTGATCACCGCATTGAGAATTGATACTCAAATCTCGCATTTTGTATGTATATCGAGAAAGCTTAGCTTCATTACTTATTGGTTGTATATTTTAGCATGAACTTTTATAACTGGTCCTTATTTTGTTATTTTGTTATTGATATATATAGCTGTATCACTTTGCATACTGCCCTATTAGGGTGTATTTTTGCAATAAAGTTTATCTTTATCTTTATCCTTATCACTGTATACGGAAAACTACTGACTCAATACATACTTAGTGTAAGATCAAGTAATATAATGTAATCTTTGAGAAATTTTAGATTAAAGGGAACAATCAGCCTGCTGTTGCAAAATATATCTGTGATATTGATGTTTTCATTTTTGCCATTGGATAATAAAGTGATATCTTGATTCGATTATTTGTCTCTTCAGGTTCTGGCTAAAACAGTCTAAAATACTAAATATGACCAAAAAAAATGTATTCACAATGTCCATGTAACCTGCATCTCCGAGCAACATTAACATGTTTGGGTTGTCCCATTTACAGCAATGGGTAATCAGGTGTTGTAACTTCAGCTACTTCTTACAGGGATGTCGGATGCCCCTCACTCTACGTACCCCCCCCCCCCCCCCTAACCATTTGCAGAAAGAATTGAGAGAGAAAGAGACCATTTAGACCATAGTACACTACCGGAAAATCAGTGTCTGTGAAGAAAGGAGAGGTTGCCACGACAATATACAGCATGGCCGCCATGGACTGACCACTTTCCAATGGTGGGTAATATTTCCATGGACGCAATAATATTAGATTCTAAACACTAATTATAGGAATAATCATAAAAAAATTATTTAATGAAGCACCGGGTACAACCCGGTGCTTCCTCTATTAAAATTTGGCTGCTGATGATTTTTATTAGCAGTTAAAAGCATGCGTGGACATCACTGCCCGCGCGTGGATTACGACCAGTCCACGGCGACTGTACTGTAGTCACCCGAACCTTGTATTTCTAGCCTGGTCCAATGTTTTTTTTCTCTCCCACGGCCTTTGAAGCAGAAGAGAAGTACACATGTTTGGCTCAATATTAAATAGAGAGCTAAAAATGTTAGTTTTTCTCAGTGCAGATGTTAGTTTGGCTCAAAGGTAGCTTTGCGAATTGTATTCCTGCCATGCTACTAAGGCAGGTGGATTACCATTGATATAAGCCTATATCAGTGTGTGGATGCCCTTTTATGGGTGTGTCCACTGCCCCCAAGTATATAATACTTACCAAGCCCCTTAATCCTAAATTAACTGCCTGGCAATCGGGCGTATGGCAACTGGGCTGTCTGATTAATGAGGTAGCTCTCAACTTCTCCTAGTTAAAAATTGAGGGAAAACAATGCAAACACCAGCAAAGTTTCAGCTAATGCACCTCCAGGTTAAACGTGGCGTTAAGCACCAAAATTCGCAATAAATGAATAAATAAATATTGCCTGGGCACAAAACTTCACATCGAGAGTGTTCAGTGACGATTCCACACACTCCTCCACGAACTCTATATATCCAGCTACCCCGCATTTGTTATAAGGCCAAGAAAAAAGAAGGAAATGGTTCAGGTTTCTCAATGGATCATAATTTTCATGCCCGACACTCGTCTTTTCATACGCAATTTACCCTTTACCTAACATGAAAAGCAGACGACACTTGCAAAAAAAAAATCCTTGAATAACTATTTTTTTTCATTTTTTGTCTCAAAAACATAGGTTATGACCCCTTGTTGGAACGAGCTCGCTCCAACGAGGGGTCATAACCTATGTTCTGGGGACAAAAAAATGAAAAAAATAATGAAAATTAATTGGCGATTTTTGAGAATAGCGCTGGCCGGTTTTGGCCGTTACGCTGGGTAAAGGGTTAACAAAAATACTATTTCCATTTAAAATGATATCGGACGATAAAAATGCGCAGCGAAAATAGGCAATACATTTTAATCCTTTATATTACCGAAATAGCAGAGAACACTTTATAATAAAAATGAAAAACAAAAAAATGTTCATTTTTGCCTCAAAAATATAGCTTGCAGCACCTCATTGCAACGAATTAAGTTTCTGAGACAAAAACGAAAAAGTAATAAAGTTTAAATAGCGATTTTTGTGAATGGCGTTCGCTAGTTTTGGTCGATATGTTGGGAAAGGTGAAGCGACTGTACGAGAAATTAAAATATCAACAAAAAAACCCCCAAAATTATAGTTGCGCGCGTTTCGCAGAATAGCGCGAAACTTTTGTTAAGGCGGCATTAATAAACATCATTATGTTTTGGCGTGGCCTTATTTGGAATAGTCATTGGTCAGTGAATAATTAAGCTGACCAATGAGCTTTAAGTTGTTTACTGGATGCTTTTTGTGATCAATTTTGCCAATTCTTTCAGCAGGTGCATACTGGATTTTCCTATTAAAATAGGATACGTATGATATGTATCTGTTTTGTAAGTGGTGATTAAAATTTGTTCCACGGCTTTCCCTGTAGCTGGCACATGCACTTGGGTGTGGGACATAGGTTTTCATAGTTATTTTTGTCTATAAATCAAAAGTTTTTTATCTATGTTTTTTCCTGGCCGGCTGTGTCAGTGTTACTGGGGATTTTATTCAGTTTTGTAACAACGACATGTTTGTAAAGATTGCAAATAAACCTGCTAGCAACCGACTGGCTATTCGCACAGTACGTGGAAGTTGTTTTGAGTTAATGTAGCATAGACCTAAAGAAGAAATTCCGATCGGCTGACCCTATTATTTTACTGCATGTAGCCTGAACCAAAGCAATTATTTTTTTTTTCGTTTCACAAATATTTCGTATTCAAGACAGGTGGGGGGGGGGGGGGGGGGGGGGGGGGGAGTGTCTTCCGAAAAAAATCCGGATATACGGCCGGGGTTGGCGGATGGTTTAGATGTGAAGAAACATGTCCTGCAAATATTTTCCAAATGCTTGTTTAAGAAATAGGAACTTAATTTCACCAAATATCATAGGGAAAACGAATCTTCTAATTGACAATCATCACTGGCTTCTATTTGAACTGTTTAAGCCTATATCGGGGTAGAGAAGAGCCAATTTTGGTGACTTTAGGTGCTATACCTGCAACTTTTTCCTGAACCCCAGGTACCCCCCCCCCCCCCCCCGGTCAAGACGCCACTAAAGTCGATTGGGGGGATGGTGTATGGTAGTGAATTTCCAATAAAAACTCCCTTTCCGGTCCCTCCCCCTAGTTGGAAATTGACTGCCGAGAAAATTTTTGAAAATGAAGCCACGAAAGGGGGCATACAATTGATTCTAGTAACTGAAATGCCAACACATTTATGATAGAATTATCAGGTTATTATTATTTGGTATTATTCTGGGAATTGAATATGTGCTAAACAAATGCTCAAGCTCAATCATGATGTGATTTTCTTGAAGTGCATTTCGAGGATTTCTTTTTATTACGATAAGTAAACATACTATAAAAATCTTATACCGATTGACATGATGCATACTTATGAAGCTCGATATAGCGTACACTGTAGTTGTAAATAGTAACAGTTGGAATTTTTGCCAATTTGAAACGGAGTTGGAATTTGTTGAAACAAAGGAGACATCAGCATCAACAAAGAAGCTCTAAAATCGAGATAGATGGAATTTCCAACTACTCAAGATTTGCCAAACTATAGGAAATTTTGGCTAGGATTGGGGTGGGGGGATGTCGCCACGTCCTTTCAGATAGACTACAAACACATGGCCTTGGTAGCTCATCATGCCAGCCAGCCTAAATAATCGGCCATATACGGGAAATGTCGCAGCTTTGGAGTCTTTTGACAGGCAATTTGAAGAAGAATTCCTGTGCGAACCTCAGAGTATTTCTGGAGTAAACGAAATATATTGATAGTTCATGGAGTTTAGGGTCAGCAACGTAGAGGGGGGTGGCATGCCCCCAAATCCCCGCGCGCCCCATTTCAATTCCAAATCAGATTCTATGGCATTCTGTCTATAGATAAGGGGTCGATCTTCGAGACTTGCCTGGGGCATAAAAATGGATTGGACCCCAAAAAGATCTCTGTTCCCCACTTAATATAGAGACCTGGCTGCGCTCGTGGAGTTAGGATATTTTAACATCTTACCTTTCTAGGCAGGCATCTAATGGGAAGTACTTCGTCAAGTGTGGGAATAGGTTCACGGGTTTATCAACCGTCATTACTGGCACGGTAATGCCTGTAATATCAGGTTTTCCCACTGAACGCTACGTCTCCCTATTGATCACCCAATGTAACGGATTACGTCATGTTCACCAGACGTCACAATATAGGGCCTTGACTTCGCCGCATGCAGATTAACTTATTGCAACAGAAGACACCGGGAGGGAAATAGTCTCGGCTTAACATAGGCCTACACAATATTTATTTTTTTTTTTTTTTCATGTATTCACATATATCTCCATATCGCTGACATTGATATCTTAAACGGTCTTTCGGTGAGACTTCTGAAGAAGCAATGTGAGATCAGGTGCAGGGATACTCAAAGATCAAAGAATGAGAGACACATTTGTTCGGTTATCCCGTGTGGAGCAAGTATAGTGGGCGTGGTGGGCGATCAAAAATTTCGAAACATTTCGGGCTTATCGGGAAAATCTACAGGCATGTTCTTTGTCCAATGGTGCTGAAACGGCAGAAATTTTGTTTCCCAGTCTGTAATCTGTCAAACACATTTTTATAGCTCTGTCGGAACATTTCACCCCACCCCTCCAACCTGCGATAAGTTATCCATGACCTTAGTTATCATGGAAACGTCCTCAACGATAGTGTATGCGTAAAAATGAAAAACAAACGTCTTCGATTCGCTGCTGATTGGTCACATTTCTCAGATGGGCGTCAACTCCTCCTGTTCTCTCCTCCTTACTCCCCCCCCCCTCTTTTCGCCTCCCAGCACACAAGAGACGAACTGTTTGATGATATCCCGTACATCCTCTTCTGTTTTACCGATAAGCACACTAACCCTCTCCCCTCCCTTGTATCACCCAATTATTATTATCACTCACACTGAATCTTTTTGACGTTGGGCTGACACGTTGTACATTCTAAGAGGGGATCGCGGTGGCTCAATGGTAGACTGTTGGACTTCTATGCTAGAGGTTCCGAGTTCGATCCCCGTCCGGGACGACCCGCGTTGTGTCCTTGGGCAGGGCACTTTATCCCGGTTGCCTACACGGGGGTACGATAACGCCGTGTACTATGGCGTGCTGCACGTCGATGGTGCACATGTCTTCAACCGCTGTAACCCTGCTTGAGCGGAGCTTGAACAGAGTTAGAATGTTGAGGTGCTGACAATTGCTCGTCGATGCTCGGTGGTTCTCTCCGGCTTCTTCCACCCGTAAAACTGACACGGTCACGATTAGCCATTGAACATAAGTATGTGACCTTAAACACCAATAAATCAATCAATCAACATTCCAAGAGAAAATGTTTCGGGGTGTACATTATGCCCGAATAATAATTTACACACCTGGCACTCTTTATGACCTTCTTTATCAATTTTCCACAAGATCCAGTGACCGAAAGCTCATTTGAACAGTAAGGACCACCCCAAATGTACAAATTAGGCTTCTCATTTTTGGTATTTATTTCATTTTTTTTTAAATTTGTGATACACAGAGGATATCTAGTGTTTTGGGGTGGATACCGAAAATTATCAGATGAGTGACCGAGACAAATTTTTATTTTTCGCGAGCGCTTGCTCGCGCAAAAATACCCATTTATCTTGGTCTCAGGTGATATAATTTTCGGTATCCACTCAAAAACACTAGCTTTTCTTTTTATTATACGCGCTTTACAAGAATCTGATAATTCCACTCGTTTCAACCTTGAATTGATGCATGAAAGTAAACAGCGTATTGAATCATTGAAACGCGGAAGTGATTTGATTGATACTCGGAACAGATAGCGTCTTGCAATCTGATTCAGCTGGCTGGTTTCTAGTCCAAACATGACCTGAAAGTCCGTGATATAAGTTTTTGGCTTGGCACGTCATTTGAAAGGACGTACCAAACCAAAAACTTATATTACGGACTTTCAGGCCATGTTTGGACTAGTGGGTTCCATGCATCAATTCAAGGTGAATACGTGTTGTATTATTGCTAGATATGATCGGTGTCCACTCAAAACACTAGATTTACTTTTCATTATACGTTTTTAGAACAAATTGACCATTTCCAGTGATAATTTGACTCGTATTCACCTTGAAGTGATGCCCTGAAAGCGGACATTTTGATTGATAGTAATGATACCGTGAAAGTGAAAATTTCTATATCTTCACAGTGGGGGATACGATTTCTGTCTTTCCACAATTTCTTCGATAATCTATCGTTTAGGGTATAATAAATGTATAATGAATTGCGATACCTGCAACTGAGTCTGCTTTAACACTTTACCCAACGCACACGATATCCAGTTTTGTTATTTTATTATATTTTTCAAAATTTTCCAAAAAATTCAACAAAATCATATCATGTGACCCCTCATTGGAACGAGCTCGACGAACACGTTCCAATGAAGGGTCACATGATAGAGTTTCATTCAAATTCGTGTTTCATTTTTTTTGTTCAAATACTCCATTTTTAAATTATACGGGCGTATGTGAAGTATGCACGAGCTAACCGGTTAACCCTTCATGAAAGATAATGAACAAAACCGGGACAGCCCTATTTAGTAAAGTCGCCATTCAATTTTTTTAATTTTTCGCTTAACCCTTTCACCTAACATTAAAAGCAGACGACACTTGGTAACACAATTCTTGAATAACTAATTTTTTTCATTTTTTGTCTCAAAAACATAGGTTATGACCCCTCTTTGGAACGGTTCGACGAGCTCGTTCCAAAGAGGGGTCATAACCTATGTTTTTGAGATAAAAAATATTTGAAAAATAATGAAAAATAATTGGCGATTTTTGTGAATAGCGCTGGTCGGATTTGGACGTTACGTTGGGCAAAGGGTTGAAAAAATGGCGATAACCCCTCATTTAAACGGCTCGTCGAATTCGTTCCAACGAAGCGCCACATGCCATAATGAGAGCCTTTTGTTACTCAAGAAATCTTTTTGCAAGTGTCGTCTGCTATTCGTTTTACTGAAAGATTCAACGAGAGACTTTCATCGATTACTCCCAACTCGATTTTTTAAGTTGAAATATAAAATCGTTCATTAACATTCAGAAACACCGTGTGAACTGGAACACGCAGTGAAAGGTATCAAGTTCAAGAATACAAGGCTACTGATGCAGGTTACCACTGATATTCAACTTTACAATGCCAATTCGCCGTGCTGTCCAATAATCGATGGGCCAGTGTGCAGTTTAAGTAAAATTACTTCATATGCCTGAGTCCTTGAGGAGCGGATTGGTGGGGTGAGGACAGATAAGGTTGGTAGAAGGAGGATATATATAGTATGTTTTTCAGCTTGTAAATGTTAAGCAATGTCCCTTTTTCTCCATCCCCCCCCCCCCCCCACACCTGCTCCCCTGAAGCTCAGTGTGTATTATGTATTCTTTGCCTGCTCTTCCGACATTTTTTTTTATTAATCATTACATTAAAGAACCCTCTCTAGAAGTGTACTAATATTAATGTCGGGCTAAAATCTCACTCAGGTCCTGTAAATCTGTGTTACCAACGAATAAATTTGAAAAATGCAGACAAATTCCAGCTGGTGATCCATTTGGCTGAAATCTGTATGTTTGTATACTTGCCTTTCCCCTGTTCCTCCAGAAATATAGGATAGTGTACGGCAGGTGCGTAGCCAGGATAAATGAATGAGGGACAAAATATTTTCCCCTTCTTCATTTCGCCTCGCTCTCTATTAAGAGTGAGTATCCCCTATGGACGAAAGCCCGGGGTCTTCCTCAAGGAAAATAATAAACATTTCATGCCAACTGGAGAAACCTCAAGTACTTTTTGCAGGGGCGAACTGGGCCAAAAACGTTGCCGAGAAACGTACCAAGGGGCCCCGGACCGGGACAACATTTTGATTTTTCGAATCGAAAGAACGCTGCTTCCTTGCATCTGAGCGATCAATGACAGTCCACATAGAGGGCATTTTCAATAGCATTTTTGTGTCATCCTTGTCGCTCATGTGGCAAAAATGGTTGCACCAAAAGGGGCTAGTGTTTCGAAATGCCCTCTTTGTAGACTGCCACTGGCAGTTCACATAGAGGGCATTTCGATAAACCGACAGAGTTTGCAATCAGATCCATTTCGCCTTTTGGTGATTATCACGAAAGTTCATGCGTCAACAGTTGTTGGGCTGCGTAAATTTTGAGAGCCCTGATTGGCCCTCAATTGGGGGCCCACTGGGAAATTTCCAGGTTAGCCATACGGCCAGTTTGCCTCTAACTTTTTGAAGGATCAAGTACCCAGAAAGTGAAAGCAAAATGATGCAAGATCACCCCCAAGATATATCAGGGTCACAGTACATGAATCTGTATTAGGAATTTCGGGCACGAATGAATATAAGGTTGATATATTTTAGGGAATGTGTGGGGACGAGCCCTCCCCCTGGTTACGCCTCTGGGTTGCATGATTGAAATCCCACTCTGGCGCAGACGAGAAATACAGAAAACCAAGCATGTTCCTGGTGTCAATTATGTTATTTTTTCTCGCGTTTCGAAGAATAGCGAGAAAAATTTGTATTGTAGTTTCGACAATGTTGGAATATTGTGTGTAAATGGTTAACAGTAGCGAGATGATGTCCTGAAAGAGCACGGGATAATTGAGGTATTTGATACGGGTTAGTGCTGACGTCACAAAGGTGATCGTCTGGTTTGACTGCCATTCTAGCTGTCCATATCGGTGCGGTTGGACTGAAATTTAGATCTAAAATTTCCCATTTAGCGTTATTTCTATCAGTTCATCAATTGTACAGGACGGAAGTTGGCGTCCTGTAAAAATAGGTCGACTTGACATTGCTCCGACTGCAGGTTTCCAGAGGATTTTGCCTTATTAGTTTTATCTCTGGTTTTTCCTGGGCGGTAGGGTTGACCCTATATATATTTACTTATGTCCAAGTACAAATGGTTGTATAACAGTTGTGTTGTGTAACAGAGATAGAATCAAATGTTTAACAAAATACTATTATTGAAATGTAATAAATGCCAGTCACGCCAACCGACTCTAGCGTGCATGCGGCTAGTTGCAGAATTTTTTCTTAAATTCTTTCCAAAATGGAGTTCATGCAATACACATAATTCGAAGTTTACTGCAGCAGATATGTTACTGGAAATCATTAATATAAACAGAGGACGTGACACTCGTTACTTATTCCCAATTGCTTATTCGACAATAGTTAACCGATTTTATCGGTTGATAACGAATGTCGAATAAGGAACTGGGAATAAATAACAGTTCTCACGTACCCGTATAAACAACGGTTCGTAAACTGATTTCGGGTCAGCATTCGCACAGCTGATAGAAATTCATCTTCACGACTTTGACAAAGAAGACACTGTGCTCGGTGATGACACTCGGAATATTTTTTTTAAATCTGTGAATTTTGTTGCGGCAGGCGAAATGTACGCCAGGAACTGGAATTGAAATCCCCGAATGAGAAATAAATGCAGAACTACATAGATGACGGGTGTGCCTGCTTGAAGAGATACTTAGGGAAGGCCCACAGCACTTAGAAAGCGCATGCAGAAAGCGCCGAGCATTTCGCGACTGGCCAAGGAGCACTCCAAAAAATATTATTTTAAAGCTTGCGGATGTGAACTGTTGTTTCAGGTACGAAATTTGCCTTCCCGCGACGCAGTTTTCTCCATGAAATTATGATTATTATTATTATTATTATTACTATTATTATTATTTATGGGGATTAACGACACTTTCGACAGCCAGGGTCACCTCTTGTCGGACAGTTTTACAGGTGGAGGAAGCCGGAGTACTCGGAGAGAACCACCGAGCAACGGCGAGCCTGAAATAAATTACTGTGCACGTGATGGTCAGAATAATTTACTAACTTTCAAGGAAAGACTTGTCAAAAGGGGCGTAGCTCAAGTCCCGACTGATTTATTTATTTATTTATTTATTTATTTATTTATTGGGTTTAAGGAACATACTTATACACAATGGCTAATCGTGACTGTGACAGTTTTACGGGTACAGGAAGCCGAAGTACCCGGAGAGAACCACCGAGCATCGACGAGCAACTGTCAGCTCCTCAACATTCTAACTCCGTCCAAGCTCCGTTCAAGCAGGGTTACAGTGTGCATCATCGACGTGCGGTACGCCTTAGTACACGACGGCATCGTGCCCCCATATAGGCAACCGGGATAAAGTGCCTTACCCAGGGACACAACGCGGGTCGTCCCAGACGGGGATTGAACTCGGGACCTCTAGCATAGAAGTCCAATAGTCTACTACTGAGCCACAGCGCCCCCGTCCCGACTGATAAAAGATTCCAACTACATCATAAACGCATACAATTGTTGGAGGCATGCCTTAACCCTTTGATACTTTTGTACGTGTTATTACGTACGAAATTTTTTGTTTAATTTAACCCTTTGATACTTTTGTACATGTTATTACGTACGAAATCTTTTGTTTAATTTAAATTAAACAAAATATTTCGTAGGTAATAACACGTACAAAAGTATCAAAGGGTTAATGATGTAGTTGGAATATTAATCAATCGGGATTATAGTTCAGACTCAAGACTTCCAGAAAATATATTTATAGATAAATAAAATAAATGGATAAATAAAATATCCATGTAGAAGTCGTGACGTGGCGTAGTTAACCATCTGCACTCTGATGTCAAAATGCAAATGTTTTCAGCAGAAAATATTTCCCATAATGCATTTGGATGTTTAATCAAATATACCACCTTGTTTGACAGAGCTCAGTGAGATATACTATTAAAAAAGTAGGGGATATTTGATAAAAGTGAAATATATGAAGAAATAAATTAGTCCAGGCACATTAGACATAAAAATGAGAAAGTAAGGAAAAAAATCGGAGAAAGCTGATTTTTTTATATGTTTCCGGGACACACATTGCGGATAAAGTGTGAAAAGTCCCCGCGAATCCGAGTTGAGCTTTTTAAGTTATAGCGTTTTTTTTGATGAAAAAAAAAATTAAAAAAAAAATTCGACCCAGCTCCATATTTCTCATTCTTATTCGCCTTAGTAGGGTGAGAATCATAAATATCGTGCTGAATTATATTGAGAATACATATCCCCAACAGAAAATGCCAACTTTGTACTAATCCTCACACTCAATGGTGAAATATTCACGAAAATGTACAAAATTACGAAAAAAAATTTATTGTTTTCATACACACAACGGTACACAACGTCCATTAAATCAAATCTACGACTACTTTGGGAGTTAAATTATATAGCAAAAATTGCAGAAAAGCAGTGGCTTTATAATGATATATAAAAATAGTCATTTATTCCATAATGAACTGGTGAAACGTGTGAAATATTAACCATACCCCCTAAACTCAAATTCAAACGGCATCGACTTTTCTCATTCAAATACCGTATTATAGCATCATTGTTTCAATTTCCATGTTCGATTAAATCACATAAATCATATCAAAGCAGTGGAGATTGTGTCTTCGTCAGATAAGTTGACAAAAGTTTTCGTCAGACTCGGCGGCTTCCATATGATTATGTCATATTTAGGGGCAATTGGTTCGATCATGGCTGGTAGCGGCTTGGATGAACTTTGGGGGACTGTTTATGCTGGTGGGTCAATCCATCATTTGATCAGTGGTCATGCATATTCAAGAGCAGTTCGTGCCCATTTGCTAACACAAATTGCCATTACAAAACTTGTGTTTGAAGAAAGCCGAACACTAGATAACATAGACTGCACAGAAGTCAATGAAATATTCTGTGGACTTGCCAGAGGTGACTGTACAACAGCTGACGCTGTCAATCAAGAAAGTGTCAACCATCTACTGTCAAAATTACACGAACTGATCCAGAATGCGTCCGTAGGACGCACAGGAAAGCTTTGGGTACAATACTACGAGCAAATAGGTCTTCTCCAGTTGTTCTTGAGAGCAGAGCGCACAGGCGACTGGGAACTCCACACATATTGTGTTCGCAATATGATTCCAGTATTTCACGCAGGTGGTCATTTTGCATACGCAAAAAGTTTTCCTCTCTATTTGCAGCAGATGAATGAGCTAACAGAAATAATGCAACAAGATGTTTTGAAGTTGTTCACCGAGAAAGGTTACTTTACCATAAGGCGCTCAGATAAATTCTGGGACGGGATATATTCTGATCAGACCATAGAGCAGTGTTTAATGAGAATGTTCAAGCTCCCTGGTGGTCTCACACATGGCAGGGGAATAACCGATAGCACTGTTGCGAAATGGGTACATGGAATACCTCTTTGCCTTCCGATATGTAATGCTCTCGAAAATTTTGTTCATGTTCACACTGGTCATGGCGAACAACATCGGGATCTCCGTCAAAGTTCACAATTGACTGATGCCAATGATATCACCAAATTATTGAACTGGCTCAGAGTGCATTCCCCCTTTCAGAATAGAGATCCACTACAATTAGTCTCTATAGCGACCGGGCTTGTGGCCGACGAAACTGTGAACTGTGACCAAGTTCGCAAAATTGGTGAATGTTGCGTATCGAATGTTGTAAGCAAAACGTTCAATAGCATCAAACTACGACGTGTTGACACTGTGAAGTCTTTCGCATCGATGGCAAATAGCATCAAAGTCCGTGGAAGTAAGGTAGTGATTGACCCCATAATTCTGTTCAACCGCATCACATGTGTTATTCAGTCACAAGCAGAGATGGAAGAGTATCTCAAATATGAACTCGCCCCGAAACCACCAGCATTGTTTGATTCTGCTGGAATGGGGAAGACACAGAAAAGCACGCGCGGTAAGATCCTCAAAACATACGGTTCCGAGCAAACTAAAATCCCAGAACATTCTCTGTTTGTTGTAGATGGTGGATTTTTATTGAGGGCAGTTTTATGGCCTAAACAGTCGTCATATAAGGACATATGTACATCATATTCCAATTATCTAGTGAGACATTTTGGGGCGAACGTCGTGGTTGTTTTTGATGGTTATGCTTGTACAATGTCGACAAAGGGCATGGAACAAGCCCGTAGATCTAAAGACAGGTATTCCATTGATATCAATATCTCACCCGAGTTACCAGCCACCACACCCCAATCCGATTTCCTTGCAAATGCCAAGAACAAAACCCAACTGATCGATCTTCTAATGCAGGAGCTATCTGCTATCAATATTCAGTCCAAGCAGGCCGAGGCTGATGCTGATGTACTGATAGCCGAAACTGCACTTGACATCGCTCAAGATGACAACAATGTTGTCGTTGTGGGAACAGACACAGACTTGTTAGTCATTCTTACCTCTCGAGTTCAACCGGGATGTAATATTCACATGATGTATTCCATTACCCCAAACTTACTAGTTTCAGTTAGTGAAATAGCAACCAAAATGGGTGACCATAGAAGCAACCTCCTTGTAGCACATTCTATAAGTGGTTGTGACAGTACTTCTGCACTCTTTCGAGTTGGTAAGAAGAAAGTATTCAGTACAATTGTCTCCGATGTTACTAGCGACTCACAACAGTATGTCAACACAATTTTGGCGGATGACAGTACACCAAGTGCAGTCGCCGCTGCCGGGGAACAACTTCTCCTGATCTTATACGGGAGTAAAACTGTTTCCTCTCTCGACCAATATAGATATGTCACTTACAAGCGTTATGTGGCAAAATCTAAACTGAATAAACCCATCGACCTAGCCTCACTCCCACCAAGCAGCGATGCTGCACAACAACATGTCTACAGATGTTATCTCCAGGTCCAACAATGGCTGGGCACTTCGCTTCCTCCGACGGATTGGGAGTGGTCGCTAGACAATGGACTTCTTGTACCGACTGCAGCCACAAAGCCATGTGCCCCCGATAACCTACTGAATCTGATCAGTTGTGGTTGCAAGAGTGCTTGTACAAAAAGGTGTGGGTGTAAGAAGGCAGGACTCTCTTGCTCAGGTTTGTGTAATTGCAGTTCGGATTCTTGTAACAACCACAGAAACACTGTCCTGTCGGAAATTTCTGAGTTCGATGAATAATATGTATATAGGTCATGTCATTTCTGTATATAGCGTTGATAATAGTCAATGTAACTTAATCCATGTTGATTGATTTGTACATTCTGTAAATATTATTTATTGATTTTTGTACATTCTGTAAATATTATTTATTGATCTAATGCTGCCAGACACAGACGTGTCTGTTCGGTCCCAAGCCCGAAAATAGTTGAGTTCTCATGCTGACGAATTTTATGCCAAAAGGGGAACTCGGCCAGAAGCAGAGGGGGTCTTCCATAATGTCTATTTTGTAAGCAATGATAAAAGTCTTCAAATAGTGGTGGATTTTTTATCGTCTGTCCAACTAACATCCCGTTCTGTACTACGACCCTTTGGGCAAATCCGTTAGGAAAATCGTCATTTTTTGCGTAAATCCGATACTTTTTTGTGAATTTTCAATAATTTTTCGCAGAAATTGTCACAGAATGCACATTTTCCTCTAGGTAAATGTATATTAGACATTATGTAGCTCGAAATACGCGTAAACAAAAAATACAGTTGGATCAATTCGAGGTTACAAAGTTCGTGCGATTTTTTTTCATTTTTTTCAAACGCGTTTTCGAAAAAAGGCTGTAGAAAAAAAAGCTCAACTGGGATTTTAGGGGACTTTTGTCTAATCGTTCAGTGACATGTACTCGACATTCCCTGAAAAAATCAGCTTTCTCCGATTTTTTTCCCTAGTGAAACCTAATGTTCTTGGGCTATATTAATATTTTCATCAAAATATAGTTGAGACATTGCACTGTGACATCTGGTGAATGATTTCAGCGGATAGCTGGGTGTCTGACAAGCACACATTCCACACACTGAGCTGTAGACGACATGGACGGTCAGCCAGAGAATTTACCACATTCAGTCCAAGACCTCAATACCTTGTAAATCCTCCTTGGTTCGCACGACAAGCGCGGATCTAACGTGGCATACTCCTCACCAAACGTCCAATATCAGCTTGACTGGTGTTATTCCATTCTTCCCGCAGTGCAGCGGCGAGTTCCGGGACGTTGGTAAGGGGCTGTTGGCGTTGTCGTAGGCGCCTGCCAAGCATATCCCAGACGTGCTCGATTGGTGAAAGGTCTGGACTTAGTGCTGGCCAAGGCAGGGTAGTGATGATCTGCTACTGGAGGAACTATGTAGCGGCACGGGCCCTGTGAGTTCTTGCATTGTCATCTTGGAAAATGAATCGACGGCCGTGACTTCGCGCAAATGGCACCACATGAGCTACTAACATGGTGTCACGGTAGTAATACCCTGTGACACACCCTTGGATGACATGTAATGTTGTTCTGCTTGTCATGGTTATGTCTCCCCACATCATAACCGATCCACCACCAAAACGATCGTGCTGCCTAACGGTTACGTCATGGTATCGTTCGTTCCGCCACCGCCACACTCTGTTGCGCCTGTCGTCGAGGTTGAGAGTGAACCTCGATTCATCAGAAAACCCGACAATGATCCACAGACAATTGTCCCAGCGCTGTTGTGCTCCACACCAATTATGCCTTGCTGCGATGTGACGTTCAGTCAAACGTGGAATTATTCGAGGTCATCGAGCGTACAAATTCCAGTTGCGTATGCAATTTCGGATAGTCTGACCACGGACTCGCACATCTGTCGCTCGGTGCAGCTACTGTCCGATTTCCGAGGCACTTTGATGGCGGTTACGTAATGCTGTGGATCGGATGAAACAATCCTGGTTAGCAGTTTCCGCCCTTGGTCGACCTGACCGACTTCCGTCATCAACATTGTCTGCCTGACGGTAGCGTGATCACAACCTGCTAATCACCCATTGAGTAACGTTGAGAATTTGAGCCCCGGCAGTCTGTCTGTCGCCAGCTTCCAACATGCCAACAGCACGTAAACATCGTCATGTGTCAGTCTTCGCATACCTCAAAAGTTACGTTTCTACCAGAAACTATTGACGCACGAGTTTATACCAAGAAAAGAACGATGAGACCTCCGAAAAGGCCCGTCCAGTACAAATGAAAATTTCAAAACCTACCTCACAGACATTAACGCGGCGCTCGTGTGAAAAACCTGCTCGAGGTTTTCGTGGCTGGTGGCATTCATGATCCACACTAGACTTGGTAATATATCCAAAAATATCAACATCAGTTTGGATATCCCCTACGTTTTTTGAATAGTATATAATTGGTTAAATTCATAATTAAACCGGATTTATTTATTTATTTATTTATTTATTTATTTATGGGGTTTAACGACACTTTCGACAGCCGGGTCACCTCATGTCGGACAGTTTTGCGGGTGGAGGAAGCCGGCGTACCCGGAGAGAACCTACGAGCAACGGCGCGCAACTGTCACACTCCCGAACGCACTAACTCCACAAAGCAAAATTAGCATTGGTTGAAGACAAGTGCACCGTCGACGTGCAGTGCGCCACCGTGTCCCGCGCGGGCATTTGGGATTAAGTATGTCTTTAGGACACAACGCGATTGCCACAGGGGCTACCGTACTCCCAGGCAAACAAGAGAAAAACGGAGTGATTGCACTACCAGAGTGTAAGGGGTTAATTAACGGGTTCAGTGCTGGCATTCGAAATTGGTCGTGCTGGGCCTCCGAGCGCCAGAATCTGGTATTGCAGATCTTCCTTTGTATGACCGACTGTTTGTGACATTAGTCTAGGTATCAAATCTCGTTTCGTTAGAAAGTGTATGATTACTGGCATGAGAGAATCAATATCTAACACTTCAGTCCAGACGAAAATGTCCGACTGGAAAATTTATTGTGGAATGTTTCAGCCCACCCCCTCTCCTGATTGACAAGGCGGTGTTTTATTTATTTATTTATTTACCGACACTTTCGACAGCCAGGGTCACCTCGTGTAGGACAGTTTTCGGGTGGAGGATGTCAAGTACCAGGAGAGAACCTCCGAGCAACGGCGAGCAACTGTCAGACTCCCCAACTCCAAACTCAATACAAGCAGGGTTAACATTGGATGAGAACAAGTGAAATGCACCATCGACGTGAAGTACGCCTTAACCCTTTACCCAACGTAACGGTCAAGACCGGCCAGCGCTCTTCACAAAATTCACCATTCAATTTTTATTACTTTTTTCATTTTTTGTCATATATAATTATGGAAAGCAAAACGAGCCATGTCCTTTCTGTTTTAGAAAAAATAAATACAGAAAACTGCAAAATCCAGTGAAAAGCAAAGTGTTTGTGACAGTAATACTTTTTATGCAGCCAAAACAGATAGTGGACAAAGCGGGACACCAAAAGGTATAAAACAAAATTTGTTCCCCAATAATTGCCCAATACAGTTATAGAAATCACACTGAGCTATATACTTTTGTTTTCTTTTTCTGGAAACAACACCAATACCATGTCTGGACCTGCGTCGCTGCATGCAATTGATTGAGACACATGTATTAATCTCTTTCGACTCTTTTTGCATGTAAATAAATCAATTCCTTTCACAGAAGGCAAGAAAAGTTTGACGAAAAATTCAATGTTCAGTGGGTCCCTTTCATACAAGCAGAGAAACTTTGACTGAAAATTTCAATGTTCAGTGTCTATAGTAAAATTTCAAAGTATGGGCAAAGAGGAAGTGGCTGCACGACAGATCTCAAAATTGTATACACGATACAACTAAACATTATCAAGCTCCAGATGAAATAAAAAAATCAATCCCTTGCGTAGAAGCCAAGAAAACTTTGACGAAAAATTTCAATGTTCAGTTGGCACAGTAAACTTTCAAAGTATCGGCAAACAGGAAGTGGCTGCACGACAGATCTGAAAATTGCATACACGATACAACTGAACATTATCAAGCTCCATATGAAAAAAAAATCAATCCCTTGCATAGAAGTCGAGAAAAGTTTGACGAAAAATTTCAATGTTCAGTGGGTACAATCAAATTTCAAAGGATCGGCAAACAGGAAGTGGCTGCACAGCAGATCTGAAAATTGCATACACGATACAACTCAACATTATCAAACTCCAGATGAAATATTGAATCAATCCCTTGCATAGAAGTGGAGAAAAGTTTGACGAAAAATTTCACTGTTCCGTGGGTACAGTAAAATTTCAAAGTATCGGCAAACAGGAAGTGGCTGCACAACAGATCTGAAAATTGCATACACGATACAACTCATCATTATCAAGCTCCAGATGAAATATATAATCAGTCCTTTGCAATGAAGCCGAGAAAAGTTTGACGAAAAATTTCAATGTTCAGTGGGTACAGTAAAATTTCAAAGTATCGGCAAACAGGAACTGGCTGCACAGCAGATCTGAAAATTGCTTACACGATACAACTCATCATTATGAAGCAGCAGACCAAATATAAAATCATTCCCTTTCATAGAAGCCAAGAAAACCTTGACGGAAAAAGTGTTTCGGACGGACTGACGGACTGACTGACGGACGGAGTCGAGCGGTTACTAGACCTGCTCTGCCGCTGGCGACGCAGGTAAAAATGAGTACAGAAAACTGCAAAATTCACTGAAAATCACAACATTTCAAACTGTGCTATTCTCTAAGTTGCCAAAGCGAAGAAGTTATGATGAGTTTAGCTTTTGAGAAAAACTTAAAACAGAGGATTTGTTCATTGAGCATCTCTTAATCGCAGCAAAGCACACTGTTTGAAATTAATCCTTTCCAAATTGGTAGAAAGTAGCAACCAAAATAGGGCAATTTCGTCATTTACAAATGATACTCTTTTTATAGCAATCAGGAGGGTTAAATGTGTGACTAAAGTGCGAACAGAAACGTGAACAGCAACGTTCCTCTACATGTTCAAAAAATTTCCAGCAAACAGTTATTTACTTTAATGGCCATTTCAGAGAAGATCAAGTTGTTTGGGTATGGATTTAATGACAGGAAAATTGAGTACTGGAAACTGCAAGTGTTTCTGACCAGACTAGTTGTTATGCAGGCAAAACTGGTATTGCATAAAGTGGGTCACCAAAACATACAACACAAAATTTGTTCCTCATTGAGTTTTGATTGCAGTTATGGAAAGAACAATGAGTTCTTTCCTTTTTGTTTTTGGACAAATGAGAACAGAATTTGCAAAATTCACTAAAAATAATTTTTTCGGACAGTACTATTCTTTAAGTGGCCAAAGCACATGTTGGGTAAAGCCCCAGAGCATAACTTACAACAGCGGATTTGTGTATTAAGCATCTCTACACATAGCAAAGCAACGTGTTTGAAATTAACCCTTTCCAAAGTGATAGAAAAAAGCAACCAAAGTTTGTTAATATTGGCATTTTCAAACAGTACTCTTATTCTCTCGCCCTCATTGTGCTTGAACTGTAATCTGAGATTAAAAAGTAAACGGTAACTTTTTCTGCTATCATTATTGCATTTATCCAAACCAAAATAATTGTTACAACAACCTTGCAATTAGAGAAATTTGCCCTTGAAGTTGGTCAATTTTAAAGAAAAATGCATGCTATATTCATGTCGTTTTTGGCAAATAGGGGTTAATTTTGAAATATTTGTGTAGTGATTTGGGTGTATCATATTATGAATGTTTGAAAAAAATGAGCCAAATAACTGTAAACAATTTTGAGACTTTTGAAAAACAGTGAAATTTTGTTATGACATCACACGAGTAGGATACATTTGGTTGAAATCGTACAGCCTGCTTTTGAGCTACGTTGAAAAATGGTGAAATTTTGATGGTTTGGGCAGAATATTTTGAAAATAAGCGTTTTCACATATATGACGATACCTCATTTCACTAGAGTTTATGACATTACATAAATATGTCAAATTTGTTTGAAATCGTACAGCTTGTTTTTGAACTGTGCAACATACAAAATAGAGGGAGGAGAAAAAAGTGAAGAAATTTTTTTGAAAAAAGAAGAATAACAAGAGTGTTTCTCAAACTGGGTTTAGGAAAGCCAAATTACACATCTTTCTTACCACTAGCTCATTGTCCCATCAGCTGGTTCAGAAATTCCGATCGACTTGAGTAATTTATTACCAGATTTAGCAGAAACTGTTCCACGAACTCTTCAACAGCCTTGCTAAAGGTTTCTTTCAAAATCCTACCCATGAACAAAAGATAAATTATCTGGATCGTATTTTATGCGTTTGGTTATAAAGTCCCAAAATCTTTATCAGTTTTCTATTGGTACATACACTTCGTATACACCACAGTCAACGTTACGGTGAAGATTTGTATGTCAAATTGACTTCGCCAAACCTTTTCACACTCACCTTTTTCCAATTATGAAAGCCAAAACAAATGAACACGTGGCCCGGTGCATTTGACTTCAAAATTGTTAGGAAGATAAAATAGAGGAGATCAGCCGATTGGTTCAATATATTTGGGCTTTGAAACCATTAATTAAACTTTTGATTTGCCCACTTTAGAAAGGACTAAAAAGTTTGTGACTTTCTGCCGGAATGGGTGAGAACCTCTCAAAAACATTAGGCATGAAAAAAAGTGTGAAGGTCATACAGTGTGAGGCCATTCGGTTGTAAGGAAAATTCAAAATTTAAATCTCTGTTTCATGTGCGACCATATAATTTTTCCACATTATTTTTTCAAGATATAGTGTACTTTGTGAATGCAAATGTAATTTAACCCTTTATCTAACATGAAAAGCAGAAGACACTTGCAAAAAAAATCTTGAATAACTAATTTTTTGTCTCAAAAACATAGGTTATGACCCCTCGTTGGAACGAACTCGACGAGCTCGTTCCAACGAGGTCTCATAACCCATATTTTTTAGACAAAAAAATGAAAAAAATAATGAAAATTAATTGTGATTTTTTAGAATAGCGCAGAGCCGGTTTTGGCCGTTACCCTGGGTAAAGGGTTAAGCCAAACCATCCTAGTGGAGTGCGCAGAGAGTGAAACGTAAGTACTGTTGTCAATGGGAATTTTTAGACTTCCAAAGCCGATTGTTTTCAGTTCAACTTTCAAATTCCCTCCCTTGATATACAGTGGCTGCAAAAAATACAGAAATGGGTACAGAGTGCTGTCAGTTGATACCTTCGAGTTGATGTTGTTCGTTATTTTACAAGAGTTGGGATCACATCTCATTCCAATTAGCAGATAATGCAAACTCAGGAACATCCACATTTTGCTGTTGTTTGTTTAACATTTTCCATCCCATTACAAAAATGAAGACTGTCATCTATGGGGCTGTCCGTAGAGATCACGATGCCGAAGCAAGGACTCGTTCGCACTTGTAAATTCAATTTCAGTACCTCCTTGCAGCGTCAAAGTATTTATGGATGAGCGTCCGGATACCTTTTCTGCAATCCAACATTCGTAACACCCGACGAGACAGCAGAAACGAGTTGTGGCACTGGAGCCACGCGTTCACCCCCACCACCGCATACGTTTTTCGTAGACATGCTGCGGGGAGGGGGGTTTCCCCAACCTACGATTTTTCCAGTCGGGAATTTTCATCTGGATTGGAGTATTCAACATCTATTCGCTTTTGCAGGACTAAATTTGATATTTTAACCTACTTACACACACTCGGCCTCACAGGTTGAGTCTGTAGTACCTGATTCAGACTGTTGTAGGTCCAGCATGAATACTATGGAATACCAGCCGGTACGTGTTAATGAAGTAAGATTAGGTCTGGAACGATTACGAAATTTAATGATCGACTTTTGAAGAATAATCGATTAAAGTCGACTTAAATCGTACTCTGTGACCTCTTGAAATAACTATATAGAAAACGATATTTTTGGTCATTACTTCATTGGGCCGGATATTCTTAAGGCATGCAGGGATGCTGCACACCTACTGCTCTCCGGGGAAAATTCAGACTCCTGATCACCTCAGGCTCAAACCTGAGCCCCAGGTTTGCACCTTAGATGGTCAAGAGTCTAATAATAGCTGCATTGAGATTTAAGAAGCAATTGCACTCCTTGGAAAACTGAGGACAATTATTTGTACTCCCATACTTTCTACAACGCCGGACCTGATGGCATATCAGTTACAATGCATTTTGATATTCTACAGCCTCTTAACACTTTTTACGGGCACGGTGGGAGGAGTGTCTTTGAAATTGTTTTCGATCATGGGCGTTTCCGACGATTTATTTATTTATTGGTGTTTAAGGTCACATACTTCTGCACAATGGCTAATTGTGACCGTGACAGTTTTACAGGCGGAGGAAGCCGGAGTACCCGGAGAGAACCACCAAGCATCGACGAGCACCTGTCAGCTCCTCAACATTCTAACTCTGCTCAAGCTCCGCTCAAGCAGGTTTACAGCGCTTGAAGATATGTGCACCATCGACGTGCAGTACGTCTTAGTACACGGCGTCATCGTGTCCCCATATAGGCAGCCGGGATAAAGTGCCTTGCCCAAGGACACAACGCGGGTCGTCCCGGACAGGGATCGAACTCGGGACATCTTCTAGCACAGAAGTACAACAGTCTACCACTGAGCCACCGCGATCATGATTAATCATGACAGGCCTGAATAAGATATTGTGTCACGACTTCTACATGTATATTTTATATATTCAAAAATAAATTTCGAAGAAATCTCGAGTTATAATCCCACCTGAAGAATATTATAACTATATCATCATATTTGATCAGTCAGGAATTGAGTCATCAAAGTCGAGACAAATCAGGATTACCCCCCCCCCCCCCCCCTCCTTTAGACCATCTACGGCCAATGCCCCTGTTCAACCCTTTACCTAACGTAACGGCCAAAACCGGCCAGCACTAGTCTCAAAAATCGCCATTTATTTTTCATTATTTTTTTCATTTTTTGTCTCAAAAACATAGGTAAGACCCCGTCATTGGAACGAGCTCGTCGAGCTCGTTCAAATGAGGGGTCATAACCTATGTTTTTGAGATAAAAAAATCAAAAAAATTAGTTATTCAAGAATGTATTTTTGCAAGTGTCGTCTGCTTTTCATGTTAGGTGATGGGTTAAACATTTTGAGAGCATGCCAATACGCCGATACATATTCCGGTGATACATAATTACCAATAAATGGAAACAAATTCGGTTTTATATCTCGTCACTGACTTCTTTCTTCAGCCGGTTCAGTCAGGTTCTTCAACATGGTAGAAGCGGACGAAATTGTTCAAAGCATGGCCAGTTTATAACATTTTTTTTTAAAATTGTGTATGTGTGTTTAAAGTCACAAGCAGCATGTATGTCTATATCAAGACAGCAACATAGGTATGATCTCAAGTTTAGCCTATAGTAGTATAGCATGTTCCCGAATGGGCATTATTACCCGAAACTTTGCCGTGGCTGCTCGAGCTAAATTCCCAGCGGAACCGGAGTCGTTTTGCCCAGGCTGATGTGAGGCATGTTTCTGCACCTTCCAGCTGGATCCGGCAG
This sequence comes from Pictodentalium vernedei, assembly GCA_031216915.1. Classification (NCBI taxonomy): domain Eukaryota; kingdom Metazoa; phylum Mollusca; class Scaphopoda; order Dentaliida; family Dentaliidae; genus Pictodentalium; species Pictodentalium vernedei. The sequence goes on from CM062288.1 coordinate 41,788,863, forward strand.
GTGCTGTAAGTATTGCATAAATAGTATACCAAGGTCTGTATAGTGATATATGTACACACAGTGATCTGGGTATATGATGGAATACTGATGGGGAAGGTGAGCTTACTTGAAAGCTTTCCCCGCGAAACGGTTGATGCTGCTATTGGAAACCCCTTAGTGAGGTTTTTTTGGAAGTGCTTTTTGGAAAACGTCCATGGTTAACGAATCCCCTATTAGTCGTATGAGGCCACGAGGGCCATCAGGAAATTCCATCAATGAGGTTTTATCTACCATCCTCATCTGGGTACAGGACGGTCACGTTCTGCACAATCTCTTTCCATGAACTGTCTCTACATGCAGAATGCCCATTTGGCGCATGAGGAAATTTACCAATGAGGTTTTATCTGTCATCCTCCTTAACCTCATCTGAGTATTTGGGGGATACCTACTACAGGGTGATGTACTGTTGGAGGATACCATTTGGAAGATAACTTTTAGAGGATACCCTTTAGATAATAGTTATGGTTCCTAGTGTCTGTTTGTCCCTGCCGTCTAGACCACTCGTGGCCTTCATAATACCAATGTCAGTGCTGCTGACTTGACCACAGTCACTGCCATCTACCCTAAGATGAACTTCTACCGTAGTCATCCAACCTATAGTCGTCAACCCACATTTCAGCCTTGTACCATTACTGTTGGTGTTTAGCATTACTGCAGGCTTGCAAGATATCTCAGGTCACGACCTCTACCATTGGCCAAATCTTGGAATGTCCATAAGCCATCCCATACCCTACTATGATACTAGAAACCAAGCATACACTCCACAATGTCATGATCTAGCATCCCAAAGTACCCACTGGACAGCCTCAAAGCTTTAAGTGGGTGGTTTTGTAGTACTAAAGGCTAATAGTAGACTACCAGGGGTAAATATCATTCCCTGTATACTACCACACAAGACAACTGAACATACCCCACCAAACCACATGACTAGTAGAACATCAGGCTACATACAGTGCGCCCTATGGTGTCGTACTAGACAAGAAGGTCTACCCTACACCACTGTGCGACCTATACCCCACAACACTGCGTGACATAGCATTAAATACTACCGCTACCATCTGTGGGCCAGCACAACGCCTTAAGTGGATAGTGGTACCAAGGGCTAACACTGAACCAGCAATGGTATCGAGTGAATATCCTATACTCCGTAACTAGATAACCGTAACTAGGTTCCCCCACACACAAGTCAAAATACCACTTGACCTAGAATAACTTACTATCTGCACTAGTCATAGGATAATACAAAGCATTTGGTAGGTTATTAGAACGGTTAAGATGGGACCTACAGGGGTATATACCACCCATCTTATATTACTGTTCTAAACTTCCGGCCATTACCCTCACCAACAATACCGTTTGGCCTAGCATTTCATTCTAACTATACCAACTTTAGGGCAGTATAATGCCTTGAGTGGGTCAATAGTACTAAAGGTTAACAGTACACTTACAGGGGTACAGACCGTACATTCAATACTACCATTCTAAACTACCAAGCACTACCTCGCAATACCACACTACACGAACATATAATACCCCTACCCAACCCACAATATCACCTGGCATAGCATTATGTACTACTGGTATGGGTGGTACATAATGCTATGCCAGGTGATATTGAGGGTGGGTTAGTAGTACCGAGGTCTAACAGGGCATCTACAAGAGTATATACCGCCCATACTATACTGCCATATCAGTATGGTACAAGAAGCCTGTCACACCCTGACTGAAACAATATAATGCCGGATTGTTCAGTGGACAACAACAGTGGTCAAAGGACATGAAACCAATGGTAGCATCAACAGTTATGTGGAGAAAGCTTTCAAAACACACCTTCCCCATGAATATTCCATGATACAAAAGTTAAAGATTGGATATAAGCAGGATGGGCAGTTGGATGAATAGACTGATAGGTGGGAGGGCAAATGAACAGTGACTGCTCATAAAAATAAAAAGCTTGATATTTCAAATTATGATATCGAAGAGTCCCAATCATGAATGTTGAACCAAAAAAATAATCATCTTGCACAATCAAGGGTGATAACTGTGGAATTACTAGGACAGGGAATTTAGGAATTAAACAGTCTTCAATTTATAATAATAAGAAAAACTGTCACATGACAAAATAATCTGCATGATCAAGGGTCATAACAATGGAATTATGGCCACCAGAAATCGTAAAATCAATCATACGTTTTATTTCATGGACATAAAAACCTTCAAATTCAAATCAATCCACCAAAGAGTTGTAAGGTTATTATGTAGAAACAAGAGAACAGGGAACAAAAATACAAATGCCTTGGCACAATCCAGGACCATAAATGTGGAATTATGTGCATTGGAACTGGAAACATCTGCTTTATTTTATTATCATAAATAAAATTTTCAACTTTCACATGTCCTCCTCCCCCATCCCACCTGGGTTTGCCACTTCTGTCCAGCAATTAGAGAAGTCATAATCTTCATTCTAACAACATAATAACCTGAAAATCTGAAGATATATCATAAGTGAACTACCATTATTATTTCCCCGACCTCCAAAGGAGGATTCAGGGGTATCTAGTGAAGCCCTCCATCCATACACCCATCTGTCTGTCCATCCACCTGTCCATCCATAAGCATTTACATTTGACTACTTATGTGGCTAGGAGTTGTCATAAATGGATATTTTATGTGGCTAATTTCTGTTAAGTGGCTAGCCATGTAACAGAAATTTTCTAGGCATCTGAAAATCATCTATGTGACTAAATAAAACACTTTACATCATAGTCACATAAACCCTTTACCCAACGCAGATGATATCAAAATTTATTATTTTAAATATCATTTTTAAATTTTTTTCAAAAAATTTCAACAAAACCATATCATGTGACCCCTCTTTGGAACAAGCTTGACAAGCTTGTTCCAAAGAGGGGTCACATGATATGGTTTTGTTGAAATTTTAAAAAAAATTATACTTTTTCAGCTGCCGAATTTGCATATTACACGGGCGGATGCGGGGTATTCGTTGGGTAAAGGGTTAACTGGTAGAGTGCTAAGTTATTTTTGGTTGTCAGAATTTGTTTGCATGTCATTGCCTTGTTACAATTCATGGGAGAGTGCCAACAGGCACTCTCCCATGAATTGTAACAAGGCAAGTTAATTGGTGATTAAATTATTTAACTTTGAAGATAAAATGATGCAAATCCACAGAATATGAAGCCTTTAAGATGCGGTACATGAACTTCAGAATAAAGCCCAAATATGGGCTTCCAGCACTCTACCAGTTAAAGACTGGAACAGTGATGTACAAATCTTTGGACATCCATCCATTGGCAGCCACATAATTGATAGCCTCATAAAAGTTGAGAAGCCACTTAAAAATATAAGACTCATAAAATTATATATGGACAGCCACATAAAAGTTTGGAAGCCGCTTAAAAATATAAGCCACATAAAATATATATGGACATGGGCACATAAATAGACATTTCTTAGAAAAGCCATATAATTGATAGCCACATAAAATTTGAGAGCCACTTAAAAATACAAGCCACAAAAAATATAAATGGACATTGGACACACAAAAAGCCAAAAAGGCCACATAATTTTGAGAAGCCACTTAAAAATGAAAGCCACATAACTATTGGTTGGACAAAGGAGCCACATTAATTTGAGAAGTCACTTAAAAATATAAGTCACATAACTACTTAAAACCACATAAGTGATAGCCACATATCTACTCGGATGTGAGTATGTCCAACCATACAAACGTTTTGCATTGTAATTTGGATTTCCTTTGGTATGCGGATAGACCCACATGGGGGAATGGATATGCATAAGGAACGGGTTCTGTCCAATAATTTTTCCCAGAGTTATGGCCCTTTTCACTTTTTGGTCGCAGAAAATAAATTTTTCTCTTTTCACTCTTTTGACTTAGAAACTTTTTCTGTCCCACAATACCTTTAAGGCTACTTTGAACATGCCTATGGGTTGGGGGTAGTGGCCCACGGTTTTTGTAACCCTTGTTTATTTCATTTATTGGGATTGTACGTTACGCTCTAGCCTCGGAGCCTATTTTTTCAATTCATGCGCCAGATTTCAATTTACGGAGTCACACTGCTGTTTGTAACATATACTGCAAGTGTGTAATAGCTCTCATCATTTTCATTTAGTACACTATAGCAAACTTTAATCTCCACTATGGTTTCTGATCAAGTCTTGGCTGCCTATTTAGGCAGCCAAGACTTGATCAGAAACCACAGTGAAGATTAATGCTTGGTAATTAAGACTTGAAGTATTAACATAAGCACTCTACAACAATGATAAATGATAATTATATATATAATACATGTAAGAGTGTCTCTCTCGATTATCCATTGAAAGAATATCAAAATATGATTTGAGAAGTTATGCGCCAACTGAGAAGTCTATTTCTGAGATTTAAGAGCCAGGTCCTGATGTTCAGAACCAAATACGCACTGGCACATGCCCAGGTCGGTCCCTGTAAGTCACTACCATGGCTCTGCTGATAAGTGCTGGAAGCCACTTTAGTGGCTTTACAATATATTCATTAGCTTATTTTTTGCTAAGCAATAAAAAAAAGTTTATTATAAAAAAATTTGGTTACAATTTAGTGGAAAGTGTCAAATCAGAAAAGCATGGGTTGTGGTGTACTTTGTCCCTTGGGTGCAAGAAGGCTTTGCAATGCTAAATCATTACAAAGCCTTCTTGCACTCAACGGACAAATTTATCAATTTTATTAACTTGGATAAAATATCAGACATAAACCATTTAATTTTTAAGTTTGCATTGGTTATAACTAGATGTGTGACTGTCCCAGAGGGGACTGTCCATACTCCCCCCCCCCCCCCACTGCCCCACCCCACAGCTATGATTATTCAAAGACGAAGAGGAGCGGAACCCTGGTAAAAAAAAAACTATAATCGCAGGTGCACAGGTTCCAATGGTTGTGAATATCCATACCAAGTTTCAAAAGAATCGATCCGTAAACATCCGAGAAAATCTCTGGACAAAATTAATTATTCTAAGACATAAGGGGGCATAACTCTAGCCAAAAAAGTCCAATTAAAACTATAATCAATGGTGCACAGGGTACCATGGTAGTGAATATCTGTGCCAAGTTTCAAAGGAATCGACCCATAAACGTCTGAGAAAATATCTGGACAAAAATCTAGCATTCCAAGACATGTAAAAAAGGGGCATAACTCTGGCAAAAACAGACCAACCAGAACTATAATTGTAGGTGCACAGGTTCCGATGGTGGTGAACATCCATACCAAATTTCGATGACAATGGTCCATAAACGTCTGAGAAAATCTCCTGACAAAATTATGTCTATGGACAGATGGACAGGCAGATGGATGGGCAGACGGACAAGACCCACC